>WOXC01008686.1:22500-537500 GCA_011680675.1 Gymnobelideus leadbeateri
GCTCTGCCCAGCAACATCTCATGACCTGTTTATCTCTGCTTGAAACAGTAAGTTATGTCAATGTTATCTCCCTTAGTTAGAGTGGCCAGCCCCACCATAAATTCTTCAATACCTTATCTATAGGGTAACTCCTTAGTCAATTATATACCCACACTGTCTCTGATGACCTTGGTGGGTGGCAGACTGGGCACTCTTTAGTGACGTATCAGGCCTAGAACCACACCTCCAGCTAGACCCCCTCTTGAGCTATTTCCCAGTGAATCATGGGCAATACACCTGCGCAGTTGATATTAAAAGTGTATGGTCCTTTGAGCACTGACCACTCCTTAACTCCTCCCTGATCCCACCCTTGCTCACCTAGTTAGCATAACTGACCCCTTAAAACTATGTCTGCGGCCTCTGCGAGTTTGCAGGTTCCATAAGAATCTAGCCCGCTGTTCTCTACAGCGTAACGTAACAATAAACTTTACAATTTCGGCTTCAAAGTCTGCTTGAGCCTGGTGAATTCCTTCCAGACTGGATGCCAGGAGAGGTATCCCTGGCAGAACCACTTACCCTCCCCCCCTCCTTATCACCCTTCCCTCTTCAATATGATATCTGTGTATATATGCATACACACACATAAATATATAAAATTTACTTAATTCAAAGGGGAAAGTAAGCACCCTGAACTTCAGAGAAAATACATACAGAAACAACAAGCAGAGATAATACCATAAAGACCAACAGACAGGGCTTCTAAATGTCTGACCAAATAATACATACATCACAGATCCAACCATCTGACCACTATATACATACATTGTTACCAGAGACAAAAGTACCAATATCTGTGTTTTCAAACCCAGGGAAGCTCCTTAATGGTTTCCCAGAGCCCCCTCTGATCAGATCACAGGAACACTCTTCCCATGAGTAAGCCCCAAAGCAAAATGCTAACTTCAGAGTATATATAGTTTTCTTCAGGGTCATCATGGACCCACTGCTTACTTGCAAAGTAACAAAAGGTGTGGGCCTTTCTGAAAAACAAGCCTCCCCTAATCAAACTTCCCTTAATGGACTCCCATGAAGCCTATTAACAGTTGGGGAAGATCTTCAACTCTCATTAACATTACAACCTTGTACAAGAGATCATTCCTGCCTGCTGCTGGCTTATGCCCTCCCTCTGAGGTTGCCCCCATTTACACTCTGTAGAGCTTGTATGGATAGCTCTGGGGGTCACTACATTAGGTGTGTTGTCTGATGAGATAAATTTAAAAGACCCAAGTGATTAGTGAGAGTCATTCTGCCTTTGGAAGTGTCATTACAGTATATATAATTATATATATTATATATATACATATATAATTATAATATATTATATATATAATTACGATATATAAGACATATAAATGTCTTGTGATTGTGACTGGGCCCACTTACAAAGAGAAAATGTGTCAACATTGGATTGGGGGTTGGGAGTCCAGATCTGTTTCAGGAAAGGTTACTCTCTCCTAGATGGTACCCAGAGCTGACCTGTGCCCTGCTTCCAGGAACAAAGGGACAAAGAAAATGGCAAGGATAGGCTAGCCACAGGCATTTGTGAGAAAATAAAGTCAGATTCATCCAATACAGTCTTTATCAAAATAACAGAACTCACTTAGAAGTGGCTGATAGTTGTGCCCATCTCAGCTAAGGCAGGTGGAGGAAGTCAGACCACTGAATCTTCCATGCCTCCCTTGGCATCCCACCTACCTGAACAAGCTCCTTGTCTGCCCATTTAATTTGACCTGGGCTGGAGGAGAACTACCAACATCACCATGACAACTCTAGCCTGGTTCTTCTGCTCTGTGAGGGCAAAGTGCCACTTCTTCCCCCTCTCCTTTCTATCTCAAGAGAGCCTTAAAATTTCCACTGGAGAGAAGACAGAGCCAAGAGGACAGAGAAAAGGCAGGGACTCCAAAAAACTTTTAATCATGCCTCAGAATGAATTCTGGAGCAGCAGAAGTCACAAAGGAATGGGATGAAACAATTTTCTAGCCCTAGACAACTTAGAAGGAATGCAGGAAAGGTTTACCTCACTTGGGGAAAGGGGTGCACAGTCCAGCACAAGTTGTGTCTGGGCAAGCCAGCAGGAGTCCCTGCAGCCTGGTGCATGAGGCTAGTGTCACGAGGCCAGCTGGGGGCCTACAGCCTCCCCAGGATGTCAGGCCAGTGCCCAGGTCCCTGCTGTCCCCCAGGACAAGAAGCTTAGGACAATGCTCCCTGTAATCCAGGAGCAGAGCTCAACTTTAAAAGTCATGAAATAGGTTGGAAAATGAGAATTAAAAAAAGCAAACCTTAAACAAACAAAAATCTCTGACCATAGATAGCTACTAAGACAACAGAGAAGGTAAAATACAAGCTCAAAAGAGGGCAACAATGTCAAAAAACCTACATGCAGAGCCTCAAAGAGAAGTATGAATTGGTCTCAGACCCAAAAACAACTTCTGGAAGAACTCAAAAACAGGGGTTCAAAACTCAAATAAGAGAGGTAGAAGAAAAACTGGAGAAGGAAAAGAGAGTTATGCAAGAGAATCATAAAAAAAGAATCAACTGCTTGATTAATGAAGCACAAAAAAATGGAAAAATGTGCAAAAATCCATCGAAGAAAATAACTCCTTAAAAAGTAAAACTGGGGGCACCTAGATGGTGCAGTGAATAGAGCACTGGCCCTGGAATCAGAAGGATCTGAGTCCAAATCCATGCCTCATACACTTAACACTTACTAGCTGTGTGGCCTTTGGCAAGTCACTTAACCTCAATTGCCCTGCCTTCCCCTCTCCAAAAAAACACAAAGTAAAATTGGCCAAATTAAAAAGGAGGTACAAAAGCTAACTGAGGACAATAATTCCTTAAAAATTAGAATTGGGAAGGTAAAACTAGTGATTCTATGAGAAATCAATCAAACAAAATGAAAAGAATGGAAAAAGTTGAAGAAAATGTGAAAATGATTGAAAAAGCAATTAACCTGGAAAATCAATCCAGGAGAGCTAATTTAAGAATTATTTGACTATCTGAAAGTCATGACAAAAAAAGAGCCTGGACAGTATATTTCAAGAAATTATCAAGGAAAACTGCCCTGATATCCTAGAATCAAAAGGTAAAATATAAATAGAAAGAATCCATCAATTAACTCCTTAAAAAGATACCCAAATGAAAACTCCCAGGAATATTATAGCCAAATTCCAAAACTTTCAGGTCAAGAAGAAAATACTGCAAGCAGCCAGAAAGAAACTATTTAAATATTGAGGAGCCATAGTCCGAATTACACAGGATTTAGCAGCTTCTACATGGAAGGATCAGAGAGCTTGAGATATGATGTTACAAAAAGTAAAGGAGATTAGATAACAACCAAGAATCTCCTACCCAGCAAAGATGAGCATAATCCTTCAGGGAAAAAAATAGACATTCAATGAAATAGAGAACTTTCAAGTATTCCTGATGAAAAGACCAGAGCTGAATAGGAAATGACTTTCAAATACAAGACTTGAAAGAAGCATAAAAAGGAAATAAAAAACATAAGGAATTCTCTAAGATTAAACTATTTACATCCTTATGCAGGAAGATGATACTTGTAACTCTTAAGAACTATATCACTTTTAGAGCAATTAGAAGGAGAATACATAGACAGAGGGTGTGAGTATAAGTTGACTGATGGGATGATATAAAAAATTAAGGGGTAACAAAGAGGATTGAACTGAGTGAAGAGGGAAGGGAGAGGTAGAATGGGGTTAATTATCTCACATGAAGAGATGTGAAAAATCTTATTATAGTGTAGGGAAAGATTGGGGGAAGTGAGCATCATTTAAACCTTACTATGATCAGAATTGGCTCAAAGAGAGAATACCATACACACTCAATTTGGTACAGAAATCCATCTTACCCTATAGGGAAGTAGGAGGGGAGGGGAACAAGAAGGGGGTGGTGCTGATAGAAGGTAGGGAGATTGAAGGAGAGGGTGGCTAAAAGAAAACACTAGTGAGGAGGGAGGGAGAGGGAGAGGAAGGAAGGAAGACAGCAGAGTGGATTAAAAAAACAGAATCCTACAATATGTTGTTTATAAGAAACGAATTGGAAGCAGAGAGGTACAGTAAAGGTAAAAGGCTGAAGCAGAATCTATGCTTCAGTAAAGCAAGGTAAAAAACAAAATAAAAGTAAAAGTAGGTCCAATTAAAAAAGATAAAGGAGGAAACTGCATCTTATTAAAAGGGATCATAGACAATGAAGTAATACCAATGCTAAACATATGTGCACCAAATGGTATAGCATACAAATTTTTTAAGAAGTTAAATATACAGGAAGAAATAGACAGTAAAACTATCCTGGTGGGGGACCTCAACTTTCCCCTCAGAACTAAATAAATCTAACCACAAAATAAACAATAAAGAAGTTAAGAGGTGAATAGAATTTTAGAAAAGTTCGATGTTAGACTTCTGGAGAAAATTGGATGGGAATAGAAAGTAATATGTCTTTTTCTCATGGCACCTATACAAAAAATGACTATGTAGTAGGGCATAAAAACCTCACAGTCAAATGCAGAAAAGGCAGAAATATTAAATGCATCCTTCAGATCATGATACAATAAAAATTGTATTCAATGAAGGGCCACGAAAAGATAAATTAAAAATTAGCTGGACATTAAATAATCTAATCCTAAAGAATGAGTGGGTTAAAGAATAAGCCATAGGAAAAATAAATTCATTAAAGACAATGGCAACAATGAGAAAAACATACCAAAATTTATGGGATGTAGTCAAAGTACTACATAGGGGAAAATTTATATTTCTAAATTTTCACATCAATAAAATAGAGAAAGAGCAGGTCAGTTAATTGGGTATGAAACTAAAAACAAAACTAAAAAAAGAACAAATTAAAAATACCCAATGAAACATCAAATTAGAAATGCTAAAAATCGAATAAGTTAATAAAACTGAAAGAGAACCATTAAACATAGAAATAAAACTAGCACCTGGTTTTGTGGGGGGGAGAAAATAAAATAGATAAATCATTGATTAATTTTATTTTTAAAAAAATAAGAAAACCAAATAACCAGTATCAAAGATAAAAAGAGTTAATTCACCATGAATGAAGAAGAAATCAAAGCAATAATTAGGAGCTATTTTTCTCAATTGTAAATCTGAAATCTAAGTGAAATGGCTGAGTATTTACAAGAAATATAAATTGCTCAGACTAATAGCAGAGGAAGTAGAATGCTTAATATACCCCCCATCTTAGGGGGAAAAGCTGAATAAGCCATCAATGAAGTCCCTAAGAAAAATATCCCCAGGACCAGATGGATTCTCAGGTGAATTCTACCAAACATTTAAAGAAAAATTAATTCCAATACTATATAAACTATTTGGAAAAATGGGCAAATGAGTTTTACTAAATTCCTTTCATGAAACAACTATGGTGATGATATCTAAACCAGGAAGAGCCAAAAGAGAGAAAGAAAACTATAGACCAATTTCCCTAATGGATGTTGATGCAAAATTTTTAAATAAGATACTAGCAAGGAGATTACAGCAATGTATCACAAGGATCATATACTAGGTGGGATTTATACCAGGAATGCAGGACTGGTTCAGTATTAGGGAAAAGATCAGCATAATTGATCATATCAATAACAAAACCAACAGAAATCATATGATTACCTCAATAGACACAGAAAAAGTTTTTTGACAAAATATAACATCCATTCCTATTAAAAACACTAGTATAGGAATAAATGGAGCCTTTCTTAAAACAAGTAGCATCTATCTAAAAATATCAGTAAGCATTATCTGTAATGGGGATAAGCTAGAAGCCTTCCTAATGAGATAAGGAGTGAAGGAAGGATGTCCATTATCATCATTATTATTCATTTATTATACTAGAATTGTCAGTTATAGCAATAAGAGAAGAAAAAGAAATCAAAGGGTCAGATTGGCTAAGGAAATGTGGGAAGACTGGGATGCTAATGCATTGTTGGTGGAGTTGTAAACTGATCCAATAATTCTGGAGAGTAATTTAGAACTAAGCCTATCAAACTGTGCATACCCTTTTATGCAGCAATACAACTACTAGGTCTATATCCCAAAAATAAAAAGGGGGGAAGAGACACTAACTTCTACAAAAATTGATAGTGACTCTTGTGGTAGTAAAGAATTGGAAATTAGGAGATGCCCATCAATTGGGGAATGGATGAACAAGTTGTGATATATGATAGTAACAGAATAGTATTGTGTTATAAGAAATGGCAAGCAGGATACTTTCAGAAAAACCTGGAAATTCTTACATGAACTGAGCAAAATGAGAACCAGGAGAACATTGTACACAGTATCAGCAACACTGTGGAATGATAAGTTATGACTGACTTAGTTCTTAGTTCTATAGTAATATATTTTGCATGATTGAATGTATATAACCTACATCAAATTACTTACCATCTCAGGGAGGGGGAAGATGAGGGAGAGAAAGAGAGAGTAAATTTGGAATTCAATTTTTTTTTTCAAATGCTTTATTAACTTCTGGTTTACATCATTCATTTCTGTCAGATTTTGAGTTACAATTTTTTCCCCATTTTTCCCCTACCCATGACCCCAGAGTAGCAGTCCCACAGGATATCCCCTCATCCCATCTGCTCTCTCCCATCTCTTCTCCCATACCCCCTTCAGCTTTTCTAGTAGGGCAAGGTGAATCCCCCATGCCCCAATGCCTGCACATCTTATCTCCCAATTATATGTAATATAGTATTAATACTAGTATTTATATATTTTTAGAACATTTGATTTTAAAATATTGAATTCCAGATTCATTCCCTTCCTCCCTTGTCACCCACCCTTACTGGGAAGATAAGCAATTCAGTATATGTTGTACATGTGTAGCTATGCAAAACACCACCATAGTAGCTATATTGTAAAAGACTGATTATATTTTCCTGCCTCCTATCCCACCTCCCACCTGGTCCACTCCCCACTTTGATCCTGTCCCTTTTCAAAAGTGGGTGCTTCCAACTTCCCTCCCACCCAGCCTGCCCTCCCTTCCATCATCTCCCGCCCATCCCCTCCCCCCACTCTCCTGTAGGGTGAGATATACCATTTAGTATGTATGTCATTCTCTCCCTGGGCCAAATTCAATGAGAATAAGGTTTTGCCTTTTTACCTTCCTGTTCTTCCCCTCCCCTGCAACCACTTTCCCTTGCCTCTTCTATATGAGATAGTTTACCCTACCCTGTCTCTCCCCATCTCCTCTTGCCACTTTCCTCTCTCACCTCATAACTTCACCCCTTATGTATCATCCCTTCCCATTAAATTCGACCTGTGCCCTCTATCTATGTATACCTGTAACCATATACACACATATTCACATATGTATTCATATGCCCATATACTCTTCTTCAGCTATTTTCATACTGAGAAAGGTTTCATCAGTTACAGTTATCCGTTTTCCATGTAGGAATGTAAATAGTTCAACTTTGATAAGTTCTTTATGATTTCTTTTCTCTGTTTACTTTCTCAAGCATCTCTTGCTTCTTGTGTCTGAATGTCAAATTTTCTATTCAACTCTGGTTTTTTCCTCAAGAATGCTTGAAAGTCCTCTATTCCACTGAATGACCATATTTTCCCCTGAAACATGATACTCAGTTTTTCTAGGTAGGTGATTCTTGGTTTTAATCCCGGCTCCTTTGACCTCTGGAATATCATAATCCATGCCCTTTGATCCCTCAGTGTAGAAGCTACCAGATCCTGAGCTATCCTGATTGTGTTTCCACAATATTGAAATTGTTTCTTCCTCTCTGCTTGTAATATTCTCTCCTTGATCTGGGAATTCTGGAACCTGGCTACAATGTTCCTAGGAGTTTTCTTTTTGGGATCTTTTTCAGGAGGTGATAGGTGGATTATTCCAACCTCTATTTTGCCCTCTGGGTCTAAAACATCAGGGCAATTTTCCTTGAGAATTTCTTGAAGGATGATTTCTAGGTTCTTTCCTTGATCATGGCTTTCAGGTAGTCCAATAATTTTTAAATTAAATCTCCTGGATCTATTTTCCAGGTCAGTGGCTTTTCCCATGAGATATTTCACATTGCCTTCTATTCTTTCATTTGTTTGGATCTGCTTAAAAATCACTAGCTTCCATTTGCTCCAGTCTAATTCTGAAGGAATGATTCTCCTCAGTGAGCTTTTGAGATTCTTTTTCCATCTGGCAAATTCGGCTTTTTAAGGCATTCTTCTCCTCATTGCCTTTTTGAGCCTCTTTTGCTATTTGAGTTAGTCTATTTTTAAGCTGTTATTTTCCTCAGTCAGGCTGTTGACTCTCATTTCATACTTTTTTTTTTCATACTTTTCTTGCATCTTTCTCGTTTCTCTTCCCAATTTTTCCCCCACTTCTCTTATCTACTTCTTAAGGTCCTCTATGGACTGTAACCAGCTCATATTTTCATTTGGGGCTTTTGAATCAAGATTTCTGACCTCCCAGTCCTCTTCCTGTTCTATGCTTTGATCCTCTTTGCCCCCCAAATAGGAGTCTAATGTTGAATTTTTCTGTTTATTTTGTTTCCTTTGTCTAGGCATGTTGCCACTCAGTTACTTGACTTTGGGGCTTGTTGCCACAGTAGGACTCTGTCACCAGTCAGGGGAGCTTCTGTCCCAAATGCTGGGGTTTTCCCAACTGCTGGAGGTATTAGTTGGGTGGCCTCTCTGAAGCTTCCACACACTCTGGCAAGCTAGTCGCATATCCCAAGACCTCCACCCCAGACTGCAATCCAGATCCAAGAAGGGTAAAGCAAGAGTGATTACCCCCCAGACTGATCGCTGGATACCCCTACAGTTAGAAGGCCAGGAGCTGAAGCTGCAGTGTACTGCACTGGCTTCTCATCCCCAAGGGAAGAAGCTGACACAGTCTCCCAACCAGTCCCAAAGTCCACAGGGCACTGACCTCTCATTTTGTCCTAGGCATCTAGGATAATTCTCTGTTGATAATTCTGGAAATCCCACAGCTGCTGGTGTTCTGGGGTTCCTCCAGATGGCTGCTGGTCTGGCCACCCTGGGGCAAAAACCTTAGACTCACTTGGGCCTGGGCTTGGCTCCCAGAGTGCTGTGCTGGCTGCTCCCTGCTGGGCTGCCAGGCTGTCCTCAGTGGGAGGTTAGTTTCTCTGTGTCATTTTGTGGGTTCTGGAGCTCCAGAGGTTGTTCAGAGTCCCCTTTTTACATAATTTTTAAGTGGTGTGGGCCTGAGCTCCAAGGAAATGCTCTTTCTCCAATTTTTTTTTAACAAATGCTTTATTAACTTCTGGTTTACATCATTCATTTCCACCAGATTTTGAGTTACAATTTTTCCCCATTTTTCCCTACTAGCCACCCCAGAATAGTAGTCCCACAAGATATCCCCTCATCCAATCTGCTCTCTCCCATATCTTCTCCCATACCCCCTTTGACTTTGCCATTAGGGCAAGGTGAATCTCCGTGCCCCAATGCCTGCACATCTTATCTCCCAATTATATGCAAAATAGCATTAATAATAGTATTTATATACATTTGAAAATTTAATTTTAAAACTTCGAATTTCAGATCCATTCCTTTCCTCCCTTGTCATCCACTCCCTCTGGGAAGATAAGCAATTCAGTATGTGTTGTACATGTATAGCTATGCAAAACATTACCATAGTAGATATATTGTAAAAGACTGCTTATATTTCCCTCCCACCCATCCCACCCCCCACCTGGTCCCAATTTTTTTAATGAATGTTAAAAATTGTATTTACATGTAATTGAGGGAAAATAAAATATTATTTTAAAAAAAAACTTCCGGGGCGACTAGGTGGCGCAGTGAGTAAGAGCGCCGGCCTCGGAGTTGGGATGACCCGAGATCGAATCCGGCCTCAGAAAATGAGCACCCACGAATAAATAATGACTAGCCGTGTAACCTTGAGCAAGTTACTTAACCCCAGTTGCTCTAAAAAAAAAAAAAAAAAAACTTCCACTGAAGGGAGAAACTGATCTGGCATAAGCTTCCTCTCTAGCCAAGCTGAGGTCTTTTGCAACTTAGCCAGGCTGTACTTTGCCAGAAGGACTATTAATCATGTGTAGGTAGGTAATTTCCCATTAGAAAGTGAGCCTCTTGAGGGCAGGGGCTCTGTTTGCCCATCTTTCTATCTTCCACACCTAGCAGAGTACTTAGGATGTGCTTAATAAAGGCTTGCTGATTCACTAGTCTGATGAGCAGTTAAGGAGGTGGCGTAGGTATCAGGAAAACCTGTCCTTGTCCTCACAGAGTATGTAAAACTAGGCAAGTAATTTAACCTTTTGATGCTTTAGGCCACTCTCTAAGACAGGAAGTTGGAGAGATGGGAATACACCAAAAATAATCTTTAGAAATTGTCAACAAGCCTATGAAAGATGGCCTCAAATTGATGGGACTTTGGCCAATGAAAATCTGCACTCACTGCAACTCCAAAGAGTTCTCAATTTATTGCTGGAAAGGATTTTAGAAACCAATATCAGGACCACCCTTCTCACTTTTGCAAGGAGGAAATAGAAGCATTGAGAGTTTAAGCAACTGGCCCAGCATCACAAAGCCAGTATGAGGCAAAGATGGCACTTGAACCCAAATATTCCTGACTCCAAGAACAACTCTCCATCCAAGAAGTCATGCTGCCTCTCCCCAATCTCTCTTGCCAAACCAATAATAATGAGAGAAGTACACATCAAAACAACCCAGAGGTTTCACCTCATGCCCAAAAAATTGGCTCAAATGTCAAAAGCACCAGCTAATGTTGCAAGGGCTTCAGGAAGATGGTCTGATTCACTGATGTTCCAACCATCCTGGAATGCCAGTTGGAACTAGGAAGAGGAACAGTGACTAAAACAGCCACATATTTGAATCCCAAAGTCTCATTGCTAAGGACCTACCCTCAGACAGTAAAAAATGAGGGGTAAGTGACCCATAAATAATAACATATTCCTAGCAGCCATTTTTGGTAGTAAAGAATTAGAAACAAAGTAGATATCTGTTTATTGAAGAATGGCTGAGCAAATAGTGGCATATAAATCTAGTGGAATATTATTGGACTGTGAGTAATGACAAATCTGAGGAATTTGGAGAAACAAGGTAAGAATGATGTGAACTGAGGTGGAACAAAGCATGGAGAATCAGAAAACCTATATGCCCAGTTAACTGCAGTAATGTCAGTGAAAAGAACCTTAAATACAAGTGAACACTTGCAGTAAGCAATCTTGCAAGCCTCCAAGAAGATGTGGGAGCATACACTTCCCTACTCCCATTGGAGTTTACAATGGTGCCTCTCCTGCCAAGTGCAGCAGTTGGCTTGGCTCGACTATTGTCTGTACAATAGAAGAATGATTTACCAAGTCTGGGGGGTGGAGGAAAGTGACCAATTAAAAATGTAAAACAAACAGATGAGATGAGAAGAAGGGACCAGACCATCTCTAGATCAGCATCAACTCAAATGACTGTTACTGCTGCTTCTTTTGATGACAGAGTTTTTACCTTGCATTGATATTGGGCCTGTGCACTAATCAATCAACACAGCCAGCCTCATTCCTCTCTGACTGACTCATTTCCTCCTTCATTCTCATCCCAGGTTCTGAGGCGATCAAGGGATATGATCTGACATTTCCTCACAAAGTAATAGAAATGCAGAATATTTATCATTAATTCATTTGCTCCATCCTGGTTTATAAAAACTAGAGAAACCTCTTTCCCATACTCTTCACTTTTAGTGTTCAAATTTAGCCTCACTGGCTTCAGCAAAAAACAGCATTACTGGCTATGTCATCTATCACAAATACCAGGTCATGCAAAGACATATTTAAATGTTTTAAAATGTGTAAGCCATGAGAAATATCATAGCCCTATCTAACCATGAATTACAGAGGCTGGCTCCTCCACATATACTGAGCCCATTGTTCAAGAAGGTAGCTCTCCCAGCACGAAAAAGTCATTCAACAATTCTCTTCAAATTCCCTTCTCCACAGCAAAGAAATTAAATCCCCTCCTGTCAAAAAGCCTCTTCAGACTTTCTCCTTTACAGTTAACTCGGTCTCTCAAGAAAAATTATCTTGGTCCTATCACTCTGTGGGGCTCTCTGCCCTGACAGCTAAGCTGTAATATCCACAATCTATTCCCTCCGTTGAAAATTGGTCAATAACAGTCAAGTCTCTGTGGGAGGGGCTGTTGAAGCTGGAGGTGCAAGGGATAAAAGATGTCCTCTCACTTCTTCTCCCCTGCCCCTTGCTTTCAGTAGCAGCTACAGAAGTCAGGAATAAGATTCTTCTACAATGACATTTGAAATATTCAAATTCCTGGTGAGTTGTACCACAGAAATGAACTAAAAGAAAACAAAACTAAGCCAAAATGTAGGCAGGAGGTATCAGCTGACATTCAGTAGGACAAAAGGAGTTAAACTGTTTATTGCAGTGGGGAAAGCCATTGATAGATAGATAGATGATAAGTAGGTAGGTAGATAGATATATAGATAGAATGAAAGAGCAAACACTCTTCTAAGCACTAAAGACACCAAGAAAAACCAGCTCCTCGGGTAGTTTACACACTAATAGGGGGAGACCACACAGAGAAGGAGGGGAGGCCAGAGAGGGCTATTTTGTCTTAGAAAGCCACCGGATGATGAGTGGAGCCCTAGGGGAGTATTTTGTTTTGCAGTCATTCATTTGTGTCTGACTCTCTGTGACCCCATTTGGGGTTTTCTTGGCAAAGACACTAGAGGGGTTTTCCATTCCCTTTGCCAGCTCATTTTGCAGATAAGCAAACTAAGGCAAACAGGATTAAGTGACTTGCCCAGGGTCACACAGCCAGTCAGTGTTAGAGGCCAGATTTGAACTCAGGAAGATGAGTATAAAGCCCAAAGCTCTGTGCATTTTGACACCTGGATGCCAAGGAGAATAATGCATATGAGTTGGTTTGATTGTGATTCCAGCCCTAGAAAGCAGGGTGATTGGGTTGGGGGCAGGGTAAGGGTGGCATAGAGAGGAAGGCAGGGATCTGGCTTAAGTGGCAGGACAGATGGTGTAGTGAAAGTCGTTGTTGTTCATCCCTTATTCCTTTTTTTCTCGAGGCATTTGGGGTTAAGTGACTTGCCCAAAGTCACACAGCTAGTAAGTGTCAAGTGTTTGAGGCTGGATTTGAACTTGGGTCCTCCTGACTCCAGGGCTGGTGCTCCACCTAGCTGCCTCTCATCCTTCATTCTTGAAGAGGATTGATTACTCAGGAGGGTGACATCTTGACTCATGGATTAGATTTAAGTGAGGCAGAGCTAACCAAAGTCATTAGGCTCACTCTCTCTTCCAGAGTCATCTAAGTCCAGTGGCAAGATGAAAGTCAGGATGAATGGAGATGGTCTGAAACGAAGTGGGTGACCTTGGCCTTTCTAACTTAAGGTCCTTCCCAGGTATCAGTTTGTCTGAGACAACATCCATTCGACTGGTCCTAGACACAGTGAGTGATGGAGGCAGCCCCCAACAAGTCCATGCAAGCCCCAGCAGAAGGTCTGGCCTTGAGAGGAAGGGCAGCAGGCAGCTTATTCCTCTCCCCCTACTCCCTCCCAGACAGGGAAGCACAACGTCTCCCTGGCAAGCAAATCATTCCCCTCTTTGACTCCCACGTATTCTGGACTCTGGGGCTAATGCTACTTTGGCAGAGACCCTGTGTACCTATTAAATAGTACCTGGTCTTCCGAACTGTCAGGGGCTCTGAGTTTTCAACCAAGCACAGTGGCATGCGTAGGTTCATCCAGGGCTTAAAGCAAAGTGACAGAGTCCCAGATAACGACACCTCTCCCTCCAGGCTGGTTCCTCCCCAGCTCTGCTCTGACTTCACCCATCACAACTGTCTTTGCTCTCTTGGTTTGTCTCGAGGGGTCTCAAGCCTCTCTCTGCCTTCCCTCCCATCCTACTTCCTTTATGCCTCTACTATTACAGATACCCCAAAGTAAACCTCTTTGAAACATCCATCCATCAGAGGGCATTTACCCATCAAATACCATGAAAGGCACTGGTGAAGAAGGCTGAACTAGCCTTAACCCTTCAGACAAGAGACAAGACCCCCAGAGAAGCAGAAATGTCCCAGGGCATTGCCTGGTGGCTCCAGGAGGAAGTTTCTGAAATCACTGAAAGATCATCCATCATCACACACACACACACACACACACACACAGAGCCAACTCCTTCCACCTCAAGTCTGCATCATTGGGTGGGTACGTTGTTTTTAGAAGCTGCACCAAGATGTTTCTCTTTTAAATACTATGAAAGCACAGAGTCACCTTTTTAAATGGAATCCTAGTACACAATTAGGAGACTATAAAAATCTTCCCATCTGATGGCCTGGCTGGTCAAATTTCCCTGGTGCCATGTCCCAGGAGGCAAGCAAGCCCTGGTCTTTGAAGAGAACCTCTCCCCAGAGAGAAAAAGGATGTCAACTTCTTGGCAGGTCCCACAGCAGGTTGATGCTGGGGACACAGAATGTAGAGTAGAGCCAGAGCAGAGAGGCTCTGACACCCTGATGGGCTGAGCTCCCTCCATGCCAGGGATTGGCTGGCTATGGCCAAGGAGAAAGGAGTGGGTACATGGGCAGGTGGGCTGGCTGGTGGCAGGGCAGCCTCTGGGTGGGAGTATCTTCTGTCCCTTACACTGAAGGATGTTTGTCTCCAAACTTTCTGGAAATTGACAGGTCAGAGGCGTTTGTGGGATCCAGGTTCTGACATGGACTTGCCACAGGAATAAGTCAAACAAACTCTGTTTCTCCATCTTTCAAGTGAGGATGATGATGCCCTTCATACTGTCTGCCTAGCCAGGTCATAGTAGAATAAGCACTTGTAACTGAGCCCACACCCCGCAAAGGGCACTGCAGTATCACTGACGGGTAACACTCCCCAACTTCCCAATTTACACTGTGACTTTGATCTGGAACTTGAACAGAAAATGAATTCTTCTCAGCCATGTTAATGGGGCACAGAATGAGAGTCTCAGAGCCAAAAGCTATCCTAAAAACCATCTAGCCCAATTCTTTCATCTTCCATATGAGGACAGAGGCCCAAAAGGGCAACACGATTCCCTCAAACTAACACAGCAAGTTAACCTCAGACTTGGGACTAGGAAGCAGGTGTCTGGGACTATACCAAACAGGGATGGAATGAATAATTGAGACTCATGAACAATATCAAAGTCTGATTTAGCCAGTAATTCCCATGTTTTTCTGGGGTAGTTGGGTGGGCCTCAAACTCAGTACCCACCAACAATGAGATTGGGCAGCCCCAAAAGCTGATGCATCTTGGACTGCATTAAAAGGAAGGGAGCTTCTGGGAGTAAAGAGGTGAGGGTCCCTCCATCCTGTACCCTGGTCAGATCACTTCTGGAGTTCTGCACTCAGTGCTAGGGACCATGGTTTAGGAAGGACCTTGGAGAAGTCTGGAGAGCAGCCAGAGAGGGTCACCCAGTGTGCCGAGGGGCCTTACATTTATGCCATGTGGGACTTGTTTGAAGAAAGAAGACTGGAGGAGGGGAAGGAGGAGAGCCAAGCTCCGGCACCAAAGGGCCCTCACCTAAAGAGGGTCCAGTTTTCTGAGGGCATCCAGTCTGGCCGGTTGGCAGAGTGTAGGAGAGGAGTAATGTCTAATGAGTTTGCACAGAGAGGCGGCTCCAGGCTGCCCAGAACTTTAAAAGTGAAACTGGGAATTTTGATTTTCTCTTCAAGGCAAGAGGGAGTTAATGGAACAGGAGAAGCAAATGATCAGTTCTTCACTTAAGGAAAATGACTGGTGATTATGTGCAGAACAATTAGGGAACAGGCAGGGAGAGAGTCGAGGCAGGAAGCTCCCCTGAGGCCCTTGCACTGACCTAGGTAAGAGGTGGCTGAGAAAGAGCAGGCAGGAGAACAGTCAGAGAGGCAAGGGAGGCTGGCAGCACCCAGGGCAGCTGAGGGCTGGCACCTTGCACTTCCTGCTCACACCCAGGGCTCTGACTGAGGCTTCAATCACTCACATAATGAAAAAGCAATTAGCGAACAAGATCCAGAGAAATGTCCTCAAAGTGCTGACCTGCTGCCAGTTGCAATCTCTTCCTCAGAGAGAGAGGGTCTGATGTCCTCTGGGAGGGCCCAGGCTAATGACAAAGCCATGGTGTCAGGGATGGTGCTATCAGTCCTTTCCAGTGCCACCTGGTGAGCTGCAAAGTGGGGGAGGGAGGTTTACAAGTGAGGGAAGCAGAAAGCCAAGAGGCTTTCTGGATAGCACCAGAACTAGACTGCAGAACTCTTCCCACCAAACTGGAGTCTCCCTCCTCTGGCCCACCCTGCCTTTGTCATCCCATCTTAAGCAGAAGGGGAGGTGATACACCTGGGCTGGCATCTGTCTCTTGTTGCTGAATGAGTCCCTCCTTGGCATCCAGCACCACCCAGACTGCAGAGCACAGTCGTGACCATGTCTCCTCCAGCCCATCCTCAGCTAGTCCCCTGTACCACAGATACCACCTCCTACTTTGTGGCCCCTGGTCCTCCCTCTCTGCTCTGGGCTCCTCCCAGACCTGGGGTGAGTGGGGTGGAGAGTTGGGGAGTAGGGGAACTCTGGGCTCTGCCTTTCAGCTGTCCATCCTGGAACAAAAATGAAGGAACCCTGGGACTTTCTATCCAATGAGGCAGGACCCTCCAACAGCAGCCTCCCCACCCCACCCTCACCTGGGGCACAAACAGGAGGAAAGCGGGCCAAAGATGGATATGGGGCAGAGTTAAAACAAGAAGAAGGGAAGGGAATAGAAAACCTCCTTGCCTCCCAGGCAGATGTGCCATAGGAGCTGCCAAATCAGAAGAGATCCCATGTGGAAGCTCTTGGCACGCTCTAACACCAGCTCTTTGGGTTATCAGTACTTAACTTCTTACTTCATGACGCACACTTTGCCAAATTAGCATTTGATGTGCTGCAGACAGAGTTCACTTAGGAGAGTGATTAAATGGACCACACGACTGTGGCTATGGAGCTTTCCATTTTTATTACCTCCTGGTGAGAGACTGGGCAGCTCACATCTTCTGAACCATCGGAGGCACATGTGAGGCTGTGAATCACCCTCCAATGAATGGCCTTGGTAGATAACATGTCCGGTCAGAACCCGAGGCCCTGCCGATCCCAGCCCTATCTAGTGGAAGCCTCTAATGTCGGGAGAGTGAATTCACAAGTCCCTTAGTTTCTGCATCTGTTAAATCAAAGGGCTGGACAAAATGGCCTCTAAGAGTCCTGATTCTAATGGGAGGCATCTGTACCTCCTTGAAATGCTGTGTTTCCTACCTGTTTGTAATTTTATGGTGATCTCCCTAGATAAATTCCCTCTAGGAATTCACCATTGACCCTGTGTTCCCTTGATTTTTTCTCTTGACTTTTTATCACTGTAACATTAATGGGATTTGGGGTGGCTAGGTGGTGCAGTGAGTAGAGCGCTGGCCCTGGAGTCAGAAGGACCTGAGTTCCTATCCAGCCTCAGACACTTAATGCACACACAAAAAAATCTAGCCTTGTGACCTTGGGCAAGTTACTTAACCCCAATTGCCCTCCAAAAAAAGCAAAAAAAAAAAAAAAACCATTAATGGGATTTAAGATCTTACCTGCCCATTAATAGGCCTCACATGGAGCCCATTAAGAGAAGTTTGCTGAGGGGAGGATTGCTTGTAGGAAGGCTTTCACACCTTTTACCAATTTCTACTTAGGCACTGAGTCACAAGGGCTGTGATGCCCTGGCTCTGAGAAGTGTATATACACTCTGAGTTGGTATTTTGCTTTGGGGGCTCACTTATGAGAAGGTTCTTGGGATTCCCTGGTCAAGATTCTGAGTGACCATATGTTCAGAACTCCCCAACTGCTGAGATGTAAAGGCTCTCTCAATCCAGGGATGTATGTAAAGTATATAGCAATATTGCTTTGATTCAAGCAGTCAGAGCCCTATCTGTTGGTCTTTATTTCTCTGCTTGGATTTTCTCTGAAGCTCAGGGTGCCGACTTTTCGCCTGAACTAGTGAATGTATTTTAAAAGATTGTTGGCCCCTTAAACAGCTCTCTTTCCTATTAAAGCAGATCTAAGAACCTGTGCTAGTAGCCATCCTGGGGATGCCAGTGTGGTTGCCACTACAATCACCAATCTTCTTGACATAGTTATACATGGGAAACCCATGAGCAGCAGTCTGCCCATATTAACAACCAACTCAGGTATCAATGCCATAGCAAATCTCAGGGAAAAGCCCACAAACCATTCCCTGGTCATACTCCAAGGTCACAATGGTGCAGATTCTGATAATGACCAATAAGAAGCTCCCCCCATACTTGGAACAATGGAACACCACATTGCCAGCCCACAATGTGGACTCCTCATCTCCAGAAACAGCCCCAGAAGGAATCTCAGCTGTGAGCATCCTCACAAACACATACTAGTACCTTAAAGGGCTTCATGTTGATGGGACCCAGCCCACAGGCCAATTTTCTGTTCCTGTCTTAACTTGATTGATGGACAGTTGTGATCACTTGAGGAATGTGACAAGCAAGTGAAGGCGGGGGAGGGTGGCACCAGCTTGTTTTTCTGCCCCATACAAGGCGAGGAAGAAGAGATCCAACAAAACTGAAGTGGGGGATACAGCTGGGGATGAATGCATGCAGCCACAGTGGGTGGCTCTCCTTCCCTCCGGAGAGCTTTTTGTCTTTAATTCCTTGGGTCTCTCACTGAACTCTGCCTGGCGCAGTTTCCTTGTCTGTGACTGTTGAGCCCATTTGTACTAATTTCCTTGGCTTTTCCAATCAAGCGACACGGAGGACCATGTTCTCAAGTACATTCTGTGCTCACTAGGTCTCTGTAGGTTAATTCGTGCTGCCAGGGAAACTGCCTTCATTGAGAATTAGTGGGTGATGGCTCCTTAGTGACAGCCATCTGCAGATGCCAATGTTGGGTCTGCTGGGCTTCCCTGTGACAGGGCAGGGTGTAGCTGCTGTCTAAGAGGACTGGAGAGTAGCTCAGATTTTTCCTTTTCTAAAAGGTGCCAGACTTTCAAAGCTAAACTCAGAAGCTGCCCCTTGTCTACACGTGTGACTAATAAACTGTTAACCAGGGAGGGTATTGGGCAAGGGAGCCCCTTTCTGCTCCATGAGCTCTTCTCTGGGGTAAGTGGGTGAGCTGTTCTATTCATAAGGCAGGGATGGAGTATTTTGGGGACAGAGCCTCTCGATCTTTCCACCTGGTTACTAGTCATGGTCTGATCAGTACAAGGCAAAAATCACAGGAAATAAGCAGTCACAGTTTTCCCTAGAAGGCTGAGATACCCTCCCAGTATTTTGTCTGCCTGTGAAACAGCTCTAATATCCATCCACTTCCTCAGGAGGCATTAGCTCTCCCTTGTGATGCACTCAAGGATAACCAGTGGTGTTTGGGGCAGGTTCCAGAATCATCTGTCCATATGCAGCGAGATCATCAAGTGGAGGGGACAAATCAAATCATGATTGACATCAAAATGGAAGAGAAGATAGAGATGAGAAATCCCAACCTTTCAAATATGCTCAGTTTCAGTCAACTCTTGATTCTAAAAATAGGAAATAAGTAAAAAGCAAAGACAATAGCTTTGAATGGCTTTTCTTAGAGAAGTATAAGAATGTCATAACAGCCTGATGGTGTGGGGAGGAGGTTATGGCAGGAGGGAAGGGTGCTTGGAGCTCAGCAAAGATGGTGGCAGGATGGTGGCCATAGTGGTGGCTAGCCTCGAAGCTGCCTTAGTCACCAAGCATTTGCTCTTTCTGTCAAGTTAATAAAAGTTTAGGAGCAAAGTCATCTCACAGAATGAGGGAAACCAATCAGACCAGGTCATTCAAGAACCACGAAGAGATGCAATGGGAAGAAGACCAACAAGTTATGGCAAGTGGCCGAGGTCTACCTCTCCCATAGTCTATTCGAATATTGATGACAGGGCACCTGACACATTTGAACTCTACTCCTGCAGTACTTAATTCACAATAATAATAGCTAATATAGAGGAATATGTGTGTGTGTGTGTGTGTGTGTGTGTGTGTGTGTGTGTGTGTGTGGGTGTGCACGCGCTTTAGGGTATGCAAAGTGCTTTTCAATTATTAACATGTAGTAATTGCTAACAAGGAGACCTGTCAAATGCCACAAATGCCAGGGATATGTTCAAGATACTCAGGGACTGAGTTTTAAGATTCTGAGCTAGAAATGGCTACAAACTGTCCATTCTGCTTCTCCTGCCACAGAAGGTGAAGGAGACCCTCCCCAGAGCTGCTGCCGCTTCCCATCTGCCTCAGAGGTAATTGTCATGGTTTCCCTCTCCTGGCCTCTCATCCCACTCTTTCAGTGCCATGATACCCCTATTGGTGGTGCTCTTCTCCTCCCAGAAGCACATGGTTAAGGTTTCTGGTGCCCAGATCTATAATGGAAGTTCTCTTGTCCTCAAGATCACTCATAAGGTAATGCCCAAGACTAAACACATTGTTTTCTTCAAGATTAATAGTCATTGACATAGTTATAAAATGATACAGAAAGGCCAAAGAAGTCAGTCAAGAATTGGTAGGGTTAGGGACTCTGGTCTCAAGCTACCTTGGGCAAGCATATTTCCCCACTGCCTTGTGCTTCTACCCAATCATAACGGCTGACAAATAACAGTGTCTGCAGAAGGGGTGGGGGAGATGTGTCTTTGTAAGTAAGTCAGTCCTTATGAAATGTCCCTGCAAAATCATCAGTCTTTAAAAATCAGAATTTGTGACCCTGGGTCCTTTGACTGAGTTGCTCTCTCTTCTGGGTTCATTTTCTAGATTAAGAGAGTATGTATTTTTGTTCTGCACAAATGAAGTTGATGGATAGGCAGACTGGGAAATGGACTGTGAGAAACCCCCAAAAGTTTGGATAGTGGGAAGAGGAGGGAAGGGTAGAGAAATAAATCCCTTCTCCTCTCATTCCTACTAAAATACTAAGGGAGGCAAAGTTTCCAAAAATAAAGAAGGTTCACAGAAGGGAAAGTTCCTCTGACAGGAGTCCATCCTCCATGAATCTTAGTGACAAATGATGTTTGGGGAGCAATCAGAGGAATTCGCTCTCTCTCCTCCCAGCAAAAGGCTTTCTAGCATATGTCTAGTTCCATGGGTGATCCCCTCTTCTGGTAAAGGTCCCTACCCTATAATCTTATCAAGCATATTATGGCACTCATCAAATTGATAAACAGTTCTCCTCATCACCCATTACGAAGGTAAAGAAGCTGCTCTGTGTGCCCTGAGGAAGCAGCAGCTTCCAGACTCTTGGGGTTTATCATGGTCTATTTCCTAGACTGCCCATCCATCAGCTTCCTCCTTGCAGAACAAAAATGCACTCTCTTAATATAGAACATGAGCCCAGTGGGGAGAAAAACTCAGTCAAAGGACCGTGGGGCACAAATTCCAATTTCCAGAGGCTGATGAACTCATAGAAATCTCTTAGGACATTTCATCAGGACTGGTAACTTAGAGAGACCCATCTCCTCTACCCCCTCTGCAGATGATGTCATTTAGACCATAGATACAATCTTAAATCAGCTCAGTTCCTATTCATTTGTGAATATTGGGGGAAGGGTGGGAAATACCTCTTCTTGAGGTGAAGGTGGTATATTTTTAATGGAATGTACCAAGTTGGACTCTTTGCAAATCAGAAGCTATCTGACCCTTAATGTAGTAAAAGTTAATTTTATGATCTTTTTTACCTGGTGAGTCTGAATATCTAGCCTTGGTCTGACTCCACACACAGCTGGCATTTCTTGGTCCAGTGCCCAGTGACGGCTCAGTCTTAGGAGAACATCCCCTTTCTGATCAGACTGGAACTTCTCAGTGGCCTCAGTAGAGGGAGAACCAAGAGGTCTGGATGTGATCATCAGCCCTTTCAGCTGTTCCTTGGTAACAAAGAACAACTGACCCAGGCCGACAAACACAAACCCACACAGATCCGCCCTCACCTCACAGGGACTTTGGCTGAGACCTGACACTGCAGCTTCTAAACACAGCATGAAGACCAAGTTCGGCCCATGCTCAGATGGACTTGGGAATCTTGCTTTGATATTTCAAGAGCCCTCATTCTGGTGGGTGCGGGTACCCCCCTCACAGCCCAGATTGCCATCCTTCTCTGACACAATGCATAGTAAGAATTTCAATCAATGGGCATTTTTCAGCACTCACAATATGAAGGATGCTGTGTTAGACCCCAGGAACACAAAGACAAAACCAAAAAGCAGCCCTTAAGCCTGGATTTAGGATGAGAGGATCTGGGGTTTGCTCAGCTGTGTCTGACTCTGTGACCCCCTTTGGGGTTTTCTCAGCACAGATACTGGAGTGGTTTGCATTTCCTTCTCCAGCTCACTTCACAAATGAGGAAACTGAGGCAAATGACCTGCCCCGGGTCACCAGCTAGTGAGGGTCTGAGGCCAGATTTGAACTCATGAAGCTATGTCTTCCTGACTTCAGACCTAGCGCTCTATGCACTCTGGTGCCATCCTATTATTCCTCCAAGTACAATTCTAGGCATATCACTTAACCTCTCTGAGCTTCCTGCAGTCTCCAAACAGATGAATCTATGATACTACAGTCTTGGAGAGGTGCTAGGACTGAAAAAGCTCTTTCCTCTGCAACAAAAATGAAGTTTATCCCTCCATTCTTGGCTAGCCCAGTCCTTGGACACAACACCCCCCCAAGACTGCAGCCAGAGTTTCCCCAGCATGATGTGACCTGCTCCAGCTGGTGCTTTGCTAACTCAGTCTTCACAAATCAAGGGTCATCTCTTCTCCTTGTTGAGGAAGAGTTTGTATGTCCCTGAAATAAGTGTGAGGAATATAAAGAAACCTGGGAAGGTACATGAAGGGATGAAAAGCAAGGAAAACAGAACCAGGACAGGAACATTGGGCATGATGCTACAAGAGGAAGACTGCTCACACAATTTGAAGGTAAATGCAAAGGGAAGAAAGGGAGGGAGGGAGAGAGGGAAGGAGGGAGGAAGGAAGGAAGGAAGGAAGGGAGGGAGGGAGGCAGGGAGGGAGGGAGAGAGGGAGAGGAGTAAGGAAGGGAAGGATGAGATTTGTTTGTCTGAAAGTCAGGTGCCTAATACCTCACAGGATAAGAGTCCATCCATCAGGTGATTTCATTCCCCAGCAGTGTCCTATAGTCTCCACTATCAGTAATTCTGGCCTCCTTCTACTTCAGGAAGAAAAGCAGCAAAGATGGGCACTGTCCAGCATGCAGCTGAGCCACAGTTCTCAGCCTTCTTCTTTGCTAAGGCAGTCTGCTGATCATATCCACCCCTACTCTGCTTTGGATTAGCTTTCCTCCATTGTGTCCACTTTTACATTTTCATATGAAAATTGTTTACCTTCAAACAAAATATTATTTTTAAAGTGCTTAAGGAATGGTGCCAGCACATAGTAGGAGCTTAGTAAATGCTTATTCCCTTCCACACTCCCCATCAATTTTCTTTTTTTATTTTAGGAAAAAAGTTAATCTAAAAAGAGGCTTCACTATAAAACCATGAATTTGAGTTCCACTTTGTTTATTTTTTAAACCTATGTAAAAAGTAGTACTTGTCATTTCCAAAGCTACTTTACTTTCTATGCTTCCTTGTACATTTTCTTTTATTCTCTGCTGTGTACTTTTTATCTCTTCCCACCCTAGAGATGGCTACCATTAGACATTAAACAAAAGTGTGTGTGAGTGTATGTGTAAAACCACACTATACATGCTGCTACTTGTCAGTTCTTCTCCCTCAATTCCCACTGAAGCCTTACTGACCCAATGACAAGTTGCTTTCCAAGCCAGCTCTTCCCAGACCTGAGGAGGTGCCCTCCTTCTTTGCCGGGAGCCCATAACCCCAGGATGATGAGCCAAGGTACAAACAAAAAACGCTGCACTTGGCTACTATCTCTGCAGCTGTTGCCTGTAACTACCTTTTTATTAGAAACTCACAGGTTTCATCTAGAAGAAGAAATAAATGCTTCCTGAAGATTCCCACCCGCACCCCTGAGTGGGTCTTGCCTAAGACATCAGATTCAGTAATCTATCCATTAACAAGCATTTATTAAGCCCTAAGGCAGGCTCTGTGCTCAGCACAGGGGATACCAAGACAGAAAGGAAACAGCCCTTACCCTCAAGGAGCTCCCATTTTATTTGGATAAATAGCAGAGGCACATATAAGTATATAATTAATAAGAATAACAATAATACAAAAGTATATATAAAATAAATCAGCATAACGTGAGGGCTGAGAACACTAGGGACTGGGGAAGGACCAGGAGGCTCTCATGCTCACAGGGACTATTTTGCTGCACTTTGCTAAGAGGCTGAGGTGAGACAAGATTGTTTCCCAGACATGAGGGAAAGACTGCAAAACCACGGAGGTGAGAGACCCAATGTTGTGGACAAGGAGCAGCCAAAAAGCCAGTTGACATCAACTGTAATGGGAGTGGGGCGGGGGGGGGGAAGCAAGAACAGTGAAGCTGGGGGTGGTGGTGAAAGTCTGTCATTCCAAGAGGAAGGATTTTGTATTTGATCCTAGAGGCCATAGGGAGCCACTGGGGTTTATTGGGGAAGAAGTGGCATCACCTGGACTTTTGAAAAATCTCTTCCACAGCTGTGTGGAAGATGTGCTCTGGAGACCAGGAGAGCAATTAGAGGACTCTGGTACTAGCACAAGATGTGACAAAGGTCCAAAGTAGGAGGATGGCCACATGGGCAGAGAGAAGAAGACAGATAAGAAGTGTGTTGTGGAGGCTGGGTTGTTAGAACTTGGCAAGTGACAGGAGGGAAAAGTGAGGAACCGAGGACAAAGCCAGAGGGGCGGCTACGTGGTGCAGTGAACAGAGCACCAGCCCCAGAGTCAGGAGGACCTGAGTTCAAATCCAGCCTTAGACACTCGACACACTTACTAGCCATGTGACTTTGGGCAAGTCACTTAACCCTGCTTGCCCTCAAAAAAAGCAAAAGAAAGTACAAAGCCAGGCTGGAAACCCAACAACTAGAAGCTGATGGTGGCACCAGTGGGCACAGGGAAGTGCCCAAGAGGGAGAGCTCACGCTTCCTGTAGAGGGTGAGGTGGTGATGCCCAGTCCACTAGGCAAGGGGCTCTAAGCTCAGGAATCAGAGATGTGCCCATGGGCATCATCTGCATGGAGATGATCACCTCTTCCATGGGAGCTGTGGTGGAGGAGAGAGAGAGAGACAGAGAGAGAGTGAGAGAGAGAGAGAGACAGAGACATACAGAGACAGACAGAGAGACAGGGAGAGAGACAGAGACAGAGAGACAGAGAGAGAGAGGGAGACAGACATACAGAGACAGAGAGAGACAGACAGACAGAGACATACAGAGACAGAGACACAGGAGACAGAGAGATGGCAGGCAGGCAGAAAGGCAGACAGAGAAAAAGACACAGAGACAGCATGCAGAAAGAGAGGGGGGAGAGAGAGACACAGACAGAAAGACAGAGAGAAAGAAGAGCCCAAGACAAAACCTTGGGGAAGGCTCTTGGTTAGAAACATGTGATATGGAGGATGACAGAGCAGAGACAGAGAAGGAACCCTCAGAAAGGCAGGAGAGCCAAAGACAAGCAGTCACACAAACCCAGAGAGGGGAGAATATGCTGGGGGAGGGGATAACCAACCAGAGAAAATGCCGCAGAGAGCCCAGGAAGGATGAAGCCAGGAGACCATTCCTCTCCCCCTCAGCTTCCTTTGCTGGAGCTTCCTCCAGGGCACACCCACTGACCAGGGCATCCCTCAGGTTCTGTCCTGGGTCCTCTTCTCCCTCTATATTACTCCCCTTGGCAATTTCATCCGCTCCCACAATTTCATTATCATCTCTGAGCTGATACTTCTCAAATTCTTCTATCTTAGCCTAACCTCTCTGGTCTCCTGTCTCCAACTTCTAGAATCCATTAATCTCCAAGTGACCAAAACCAAACTTATTAACTGCCCCCCCCCTCCCCAAACTTCCTTAGTCCAGTTTAGGACATGATTGTCCTCCCAGCCCCCAGGCTCAGCCCAGGAGCCAACCTCTGTTCCTCTTTACCACTTCTTTCCCAGATCCCAGGCCTGGCCACTGTGCCTTTGCAGCATCCCTCAGATAGGCCCCTCCTCTCCGCTGCCCCTGCCCCCACCCAGAAGCAGGCCCTCACCACCTCACACCTGGGCTGTGATAACAGCAGTCTACCTGCTTCTAGTATCTCCTCACTCAAATTCATCCTCCATTTGGCTGTCCGTGTGTAGTTACTCCCCTGCTCAACAACCTCCAGGGGCTCCCTATTACCTCCAGGATCAAACACAAAATACTCTGTTGGTCTTCGATGCCCTTCAAGCCCTGACCCCTCCTCCCTTTCCAGTGGCTGAGGTGTTCTTCCATCCAGTGCCCCGGCTCCTGGACAAGCCCCTCCTCCTCTTGCTCTGGGCAACCTCTCTAGCCAGCCTCCAGACCTGGAATGTCCCCTCCCTCCACCTGCCTCTGGGCTTTCCTGGCTTCATTCAGGTCCCAGACAAAATTCCCGTCTGACCTAGAGCCTTTTCTCTTCTATTGTATCCGAGGTATCCCGGATGGAGCTCACGAGCAGAGATTTGCCCGTCTAGTTCTTTCCCCCATTAGACTGGGAGTTCCTTCAGGTCAGGCTTTCTCTTGCCTCTTTTTGTGTCCCCAGTGCTTAGCACAGTGTCTGGCACACAGTGGGAGCTTAATAAATGCTTATTAACTAACTGATTTAACAACAAAGAGTTCATTGACAACTTTGGAGGGAGCAGATTCAGTTGAGCAAAGATGCTGGAAGAGATTGCCAAGGGAGAGACCCTGCAGGCTTCTTTGGCTTGAAGCAGCTGTTGCCATGTGAATCTGCAGAGGCTGGCTAGCAGACCCCCTTTGGCCAGGAGTGGGATCTCTCTGGCAGCCCCGTATACTACTAGAGCTGCATCAGGCTGCAGGCAGCTGCCCTCTCTCCATCCCCACTAGGCATGGCTTCACACAGGGGCCAGAAAAAGAACCAAAGCCACGAAAGCCTCCAACTGCCCTGTTCTGTCCCTGTAAAGGCTGGCCCCTCAGAGAATCTGGCTTCCTCTTCTGGGGAAGTGCGTTGTGCTATTGCCAGGTAGCTTCCAGAGCCCAAAGCCCCTTCCCTTACCCTTTCACCTGAGTGCCGCTAAGCTCTTCTGCTTCCCACACATTTTTCTTCTCCTCCAGCCCCTCCGGCTGTTCTCTGTCTGGCTTCCTTCCACAATGACTCCTGGCATTCATTTAGTCTGAGGATGTAATTCTTCTCCAGAAAGCCAGAGCAGAGGAAGGTATTGCTCAAGCTTTGTCCCCTGGCCAGTCCCAGAGCTGCTCGCAGGAGAAGGGACTTCCTCCTCCCCTCCCAAGGAAAGACATGTGCATTTGTGCATTTGAGCTCATCTTTCATCCCTTTGTCTGAGACACCTCTGCATTTGGGCACTTGTCTTATGCTCCTTATTAGATGTAAGCTCCCTGGGGTCAGGGATAACATTGCTTTTCATCTCTTTTTGTTTTCTTTTCTTTTGTTTTTTGTTTTTTGCTTTTTTTTTTGGAGGGGAGAAGTTAGGGCAATTGGGGTTACGTGACTTGCCCAAGGTCACATGGCTAGTTTTTGTGTTAAGTGTCTGATGCTGGATTTGAACTCAGGTCCTCTTGACTCCAGGACTGGTGCTCTATTCACTGAGCCACCTAGGCACTCCTGTTTTTCATCACTTTACCCCCAGAAACTAGCTCATTACCTGCTCAGAGCAGGGGCCTGCTGATTGTTTGGAGAGTGGTGGGCCAGTGGGGTAGACGTTGGAAGCGGCTGAGACCATTCAGACATGGCTTGTCTGTGTCCCTTGGAATAGAGCAGAGTTTGCTAATTCCACGATGCTGGGACCCACACGACTAGGGCATTTCTGGGGATCCTGGGATGGGGAGGGGACCCTTAGCAGCCCAGAATTTAAATTGTGATTTGATGAATGAGGAAGAAACATCCCCAAAGCTGGGAGCCCAGGCATGAGCAATCAAGCTATGACCTGGTCTGATGGGGAGATCTTGTTTCTTAAAGCTACACGGATCAGAGGAGGGCCCAGGAACAAGGCTCTTAGGAATCACTAGTGAGTGTTCACCATGAACTGGGTGGCCAGCAACCGCCTGGGGTCAGAGGGGACTTGGGCGGCGCGGCACCGCCCCCGCATGGCTTCATCTCTTTCTCCTGAATTCCCTTTTTCCTTCTTTCTTCCTTTTTTCTTCTCCTGGAGATCACAAGTGGAAATCAGGGACAGAAACTTGAATCAAAAGATATTGCTCAATTTAGAGAAAATGTTGATGTCCCAGTTTGGTTCCAGTTCAATAGTTTCAGAAAATAATGAGTTTGGTTCCAAGCCACAAAGTTTCTCTGTGCACTTTCATGCAACCTTCAAGTTGGTTCATAGTTTACTAAAAGATTTCTATTCCGATTCAGTTTGGGTCAGGCCATTACTGTGACTTCAGCCCTCCAGATCTGGTCAGGGCTGGGGCTCTTGGTATCTACTGGATGCTGGCCAATAAGGCACCTGCGAAATAGCCCCCCAGAATAAAGATATGTTTTACTCACAAGAAACTCAAGACAAACATGCATGTTCGTCAAAAATTACTTTTAGATAATTAAAAGAGTTCTGAGCAATAGTTCTAAAAACATTCCAGAAATGAAGACAGGAATATTCCTATCAGTGCTGAATATAGACAGGAAAGGTCCTGAGAAGGATGGGGGGGAAGGCAAGGTGTCTCCCTTTGTCAGAGAGAGAGAGAGAGAGAGAGAGACAGAGAGACACAGAGACACAGAGAGACAGAGAGACAGAGAGACAGAGACAGAGAAAGAGACAGAGAGAGAGACAGAGACAGAGAGAGAGAGACAGAGACAGAGAGAGGAGAGAGAGAGACAGAGAGAGGAGACAGAGAGAGACAGAGAGAGAGAGAGAGACAGAGACAGAGAGAGAGAGACAGAGAGAGAGACACAGAGAGACAGAGACAGAGAGAGAGACAGAGAGAGAGAGACAGAGAGAGAGAGAGAGAGACAGAGAGAGACAGAGAGAGAGAGACAGAGAGAGAGAGAGAGAGACGGAGAGAGAGAGAGAGAGACAGAGACAGAGAGAGAGAGAGAGAGAGACAGAGAGAGGAGACAGAGAGAGACAAAAAAAGAGAGAGAGAGAGAGAGAGAGAGAGAGAGAGAGAGAGAGAGAGAGAGAGAGAGAGAGAGATTCTGATTTCTTTCTCTCAAACAGAAAGAAAAAGGAGACCTGGATCTTGAAGCCCTACCTACTACTACTTTCAGTCAGATGGCAAATTTTCAGGCAAATTCTTTCTTGCTACTATCCAGAACTGCTCAGCTCCTCCCTCTGGAGACAGATGTGGTATCTTGACTCCTATACCCCAAACTTGACCATCTCTGAAGCCTCCCATTTCTCCTAAGGGGTAAGTTTTGGATCGAGGACATCCTGGCCCACTAAGAGATAGAAAGTCTTCTCCTTAATTCAGTCCATACAATGTATTGGGGAGTCTTTCCCATAAGGAAGAAAACTATTTCCTTTTAATCTGTGGCTCGTTGATAACCACTCTTTCCTTAGCATCCTAGAAACTAAATGTTTTTTTAGTGCCCTGGTTGGAGCTTGCATGAGGGACAGGTACACACCTGTCTAACACACACACACACACACACACACACACACACACACACACACACAAAGTGGAAGGTAACCCAGTGTCAGATGATAAATTTTGTCCAATGGCTGCATAAGCAACTTCATAATGGAGTTCACTAAACTGTATGGCTCATTACATTTGGGGTTCACAGATCAGATTACCCCAAGGCCCTCCTTAATGCACAAAAGTGCTCATGCCTGCTTACCCTAGGTCAAGCTACAGAAACAATGCCCCCAGATTTTTTCAGCCAAGGGGACATCAGCCATCAGCAGATACAAAGCTTTAGCTTCTAGGAGACATCCAAACCCAGTGTGGTGACTGAATGAAGTTCCTGCTCAAAAGTGCTTCTCTTCCAGATTGGAGCTTTCTAGGGTTCCTTGGGGTCAGAATGAGTGGCACCTCTCAAATCCCTACTGGATGCAAGCTGGGATCTTAGACTCTCACCATACACAGCACAATACTAAGCAGTTTTTATTCTGCTGGAAAGAAAAAAGCATTCTCCCCGCCCCCCTGCCATCCTCATTCAGACACATAGTTGTCATTTTCGTTGTCGTTGTTGTGGTTGTTTTTCCAGTCTTCATAGTAATTTAGGGCATGAGCAAAGTGAGCTTGTATGGTCATGGAAAATAGTCATTCCAGCAGCCTTAGACTAACATACTGACTGATATGATGTAGATGATATCATGGCTCTGTGACCAATCATTTCAGAATCAGTTGTGTGCTAGGCACTGTGGCAGTTTCTGGGGATACATTCCCATAAGAGCACTGGACCCTGCTTAGGACAACACTCTGTGAGCCAGGGGTGTTACAAGATGATTTTGGCGGGGCAGCACAGTCTTTTCATCCCGAGCATTTCTGGAGACATGCGTATTTTGATAGCAGCCCATGGCCAGAGGGAAAGTCACTAAACAAAGAACAGCGCTTTCACAAAAGCATTCTCATTCTCTGCCCCCCAAAGGCCCCTCATAAGCACACCCTGAGGCAGCAGCCCTACTCAGCACACAAATCATTCGTCACATTTCTGAGTCTGGAACTATAAATATTAATGACCTGCCACAGCATGGTGAGGCCCCAGCCCTTCAAGGAGATCGCTATTTCCCCTTCTGACATATTCAGGTTCCTGTTACTTGCAAGTCCACAAAAGAGCTCTTTTAATTTAGAAAGTGTGTCTATCCCCTCCCCAGCTTGCGTGGATGGCTGCACTCAGGCTTCCAAATGGCTCCTCTTTTCTAATGCTGCTTCCCTGGTAACACATCCTTCCTGTTTCAAGTGGTCCTGAGGTAGGGAGGCTCCTGGGGACTGATAGCTACACAGGGAGACCTGCCCATGAGGCACAGGAGCCTTTAAAAACCCAATAGGTAGTCCAAAACCAAGATGTAGATACTACCCAAGTCTATTTGGCAAAGTCAGATGAGATCTTTGTGCATAGCTTACACCATATGTCACAGAAAAAAATTAAAATGCATCCTTCTCTCAAGAGGAGAAGTCCTGCTGACTCATTAATAAGAGGGGCCTGACGTGGAGAATCTGGAGGGAGCAGGTATGGGTCCTGACGTCACTGGTCTAATACGATCAGCAAGCTCGCACTTTAGAACATATTGTTGGCTCACTAGAAGCAGAGACTGAGGAGAACGATGCCCCCAAAGTAGAAGGGCGTTTGTCCCTAGGCACCATCTTGCACTATGGCTCTGGACCTCTCCTGCATCTAAGCACTGAAGTCAGTGAAAGGAGTTCTCCTTGGTCCTGAAGTTCCCCTGACACAGGGAAGTGGAGACTTGATGTGCTTTTGTTATAAATATTCACCACAATCCAAACTTTTGACAGGCCTGTGCTATAATCATCATCAGAAAATGACTGGAAAGAGGCCCATTAACCCACGTTTCTTTTTAAAATTCCTAAGGGAGATTCCCCCTCTCTATACTTTCCCTCTAATGTACCTCTAAAGATAGGCTTAAATGACTTCTCAAGAGAGGACTCATTACATCAGAAATGTTATTGACATGCTCATATTCGCCAGGTCTTTATTAAATTCTTGTTCGGAAAAACAGGCATGGAAAGTGTTCAGGTTCTTCTAGATCAGATAGGGGTTCATTACCACCTTGGTCACAGGGGAATGTCTGCTGAAAATATAGCCATTCTCCAAGACCATCTACCCCAAGGAAGAGTAGTTGGGCCCACTGGGGGAGGGGGGCACACACTGGTGAATCCTGGGTCACAGAAGTGTCCAAGAAGACTTTTTTAGGCTTTACTTGATTTCACTGCAGAATTAAGCCACACATTTCAAAATTCAAGTCCAATCCAGAAAAGAGAAAGACAAGAGTATGTGTAGTGACATGCATTGTGTGTGCACATACGTGTTATTTCCTTCTAAGGTGCCAGGTATTCATTTGTGTGAACGTGTTCATAAAGTACAGTGTTGTACAACTTTATATAAGACTCCAAGTTCATATATGGGGGTGGGGCTTGTCAGTAAATCAAACAGCAAGCATTTGTGAAGCCCCTACTACATGTAGGCACTATGCTAAGAGCTAGGGAGACAAAAAAAAAAACAACACAGAAAAACACTGTGCCCTGAAAGGGTTAAAATTCTGGGAGAGCCCACATGCAAATAACTACATCTATGCAAGCTATATAGAGAGTCAATGGACAGCTATCTTAGAAGAAAGGCATAAGCAGCTGAGGGAAGCAAACCTAGAAAGACCCCCAAAGAATACAAAATTTGGGAGAATGTTCCAAACATGGGGAATAGTCAGCACAAATCATCAAGGCAGTATGGATGGATTGCAGAGCATATGCAGGGTAGTGGAAAGACTACAAATACCTGAAAGATAGGAAGGGCACAAGTTAGGAAGGACATTGAAAGTCAAACAGGATTCTCTACTTGATCCTGGAGGTGATAGGGAGTCACAGGAGTTTGTTAGATGTGGTGTGGTGGACAGGAAGGTGGGCAAACCTACACTTTAGGAAGATCACTTTCACAGCTGAGCAGAGGACAGACCAGAGTGGGAGATGCCTGAAGCAGAAGAAGAATTAGAAGGCTTTTGCAATAGTCTAAGCAAGAGATGATGACGACCCTCAAGGGTTTAGGCTCAGGGAACAGAGAAGAAGGAATAAACAACAATATTATGGAAGTAAAAATGATGAGACTTGACAGTAGACTAGAGTGTGGAGTGAGTGTGAGTGAGGAATTGAGGGTGACATCTAGGTTTCAGGCCTGAGTGATGGGAAGGATGGTAATGCCCTTGGCAGTAAGAAGAATGCTGGGAAGAAGGGAGAATTTGAGAGGAAAGATAATGAATTCAGTTGTGAACATTTGAAGCTCTATATGTTTCCAAGACACTTAGTTTGAAATAGCTCATAAGCAATTGTTAATGTGGGACTGAAGCTCAGGGGAGAGACTGGGGGTGGACGTATGCACTCTTACATGTATGTATACTACACATATGTGTGAGTCTGATAGAGATGATGGTTAAACCCATAGAAACCGATGAAGTTGCCAAGAGGAAGAGAGCAAAAAGAGAAGGGGAAACCTAGCACAGAGCCTGTGCACACTCGGAATCAGGGGGTGTGATATGAACGATGAGCCAGCAATGGAGACGTGACAATGAGTGGCCAGACAAGGCGGAGAAGAACCAGGAGAGAGCAGTGTCATGAAGACCCAGAGAGCAAGGCATGCAGGAGCCCAGGGTGGTCAGCAGTGTCCAGGGCAGCAGGTGGATGAAGGAGCTCTGAGGAAGGACCACCAGGGCTCAGCATGTCCAGCTCATGGCCATTCCTCTCAGTGTTCTATCCTCACCAGCCCTCACACTTGTTTCCTTACCTTTACTCACAGCACAAGCACCCTAGACCTGCCCTTCTGCTTGTACTATTTCAATAGCTTTCTTCATCTAGCCTCTTCTTTCTCTAGGCTGCCCCCAACAATCTCCTGAAAGAATGGTCTTAAAGCACAGGTCTGAAGATGCCAGTGCTCAGGAAGCTCTGGTGGGAGCGGCTAACTGGAAGTTAGGCTAGCAGCATGAAAGGTCGCAGGGGAGCCCATCTCTCCAATACGAAGTCCTGCCAAGATAGCAAAAGGAAATTAGATCAGCTGTCCAATAATCAGGTCCTTTAAAAGACAGCAAGAAACCAGGAGAGCCGATGAGGGCAGATAAAGAAGCTGGAAGTTTGGGGGCGTCGAGGTTGGCGCAGTGAGTAGAGTGTCAGCCCCGGAGTCAGAAGGACCTGAGTTCGGATCCAACCTCAGACACTTAACACACAAACAAAAACCTAGCCGTGTGACCTTGGGCAAGTTACTTAACCCCAATTGCCTTCCAAAAAGCCAAAAAAAAAAAAAAAGAAGCTGGAAGTTTGCTAGCACTGTTCACGGGGGCAATTCTTAACCTAGGATCCAGAGATCAGTGAGCCCTTGGGCACATTCCAAATGGTCCATGAACTTGGGTGGGGAGAAATTACATTTTTATTTCAATATGGTTGGTTTCCTTTATAAGCCAGTGTCTTTATTTTATGCATTTAACAGCATTATTCGGAGAAGGGGTCCATAAGTTTCAATAGGTTGCCACCAAAGGAGACCAGGATATGCTAGACATGAAGAATCCCTTCTCAAAGGATGCAGGGCTCTGGTGCTAAGGGCCAGGAAACCTTGAATATGCAGCCAAGGAAATTTCAAGAGCACCAAGAACTCTCAGTTCTCTTAATTTCTGACCATGGATGAGGGAATGAGAGCCGGCAGTCCTCTGACCTCAGCGTTCTAGAAAAGAGACTGGAGGTGGGCAGGACTCAAAGCAAAGATATTCCAGGGAAATGTGAAGCCGGTGGCATTCTCTTCCTAGGGACTGGAATTCTTGAGTATCCATAGAAAGATCCGTGTGATTCAGGAAACGTAAGCATTCTGACTACTGGCAGCAACAAGGGCTGACTGTGCTCTGAGATTCCAGAGGGGCTTGAAGGCCACAGTCATCTGGCCTAAGATGCTCCAGAATACCTAGAAGACCATGGTTTATTAACCTCAGATGACCCAAGGCCTGGGAACCTGTGATCACTCTGAGACCAGACCCACCAAGGGAGGTGGAAGTCAGAAGCAAAAAGCCAAGAAATGAAGATTAAGCCTAAATAAAGCCCCACCATTCCATCCAAATATGCAGAGGAGAGCAGAGCCTGGCCTTGGTACAAAATTTTAAATCAGAACCTGAGGTTGGACATATGAGTACATGAAAAAAAAAACCTGATTGCTCTGAGGAACTATTATGGCTCAAGAGATGACCAATAGCCAAACTCAGAATAAGAGAATACCTATAAAGCAAATATAAGCAGAACCTCTGAGGAAAATGCTTTGTCCACAAGGATGACAAGAGCACATGAAAAAAAAATAAAGCAAGAGAAAAAGTGAAGTGATAAGTGAAATATCAAAGCTCTGGAGGAAGGAATTGGAAGGGGAAATAAACACAGTGGAAGATGGAAAACCCAGCCAAGGAATAGACTCTTTCAATATTAGAACGGGGCAAATTTGAGAACTCAATGAATCCAGAAAATGACAGCAAATACTAAAGCAACAACTAGTAGTTGAAAAATAGCAGGAAATGCCTTGCCTGGAAAACTAGTCAAAGATGGATGATCTAAAAATCACTGAGCTCCTTGAAAACCATGAAAAAAAAAAACACATAAAACCTGGCTATGTTATTTCAAAAAAATTACAAGGAAAAGTGCTGAGGTCTATTAGGATCAAAGGACAAAGTAAAAATAGAAATAATTCACAGTTACCTCCCAAAATAAACCCTAAAGTGAAAGCCCCTGGAAACATTATAAGTAAAGTCCAAGCTTCCAGGTCAAAGAAGATCTACTGCAAGTAACCAGAAAGATTTGGCAGTTACTACTTTGAGGAAGAGAAAATCTGGGAATATGATATTACAGAAGGCAAAAGATAAAGGTTTATAATCAAGTATGTTTTGTTTTGAAAGGCTGAGTATAATTAAGAGGTGGAGCCAAGGTAACAATGTAACAGAGCAAAGTATAGCAAGCTCCCTTCTCAAAAAAAAAAAAGTCCTTGAAACAGATTTTGTGTAGGATACAAACACAGTTGCCAGCAAGTGCCTTCTTCTTACTGCCCAGGCCTGGATTGCAGATCCACAGCACATTGAGGAAGGAGCTAGCACCCATGGGGGACATTCCAGGATGAGAAGCCCTAGGTTGTATGTAGAGAAAGTAAAAAAGCATGCAGCAGCTATGTGTCCCAGACCCCAGAAGTAGACTGGGTTCTCAGTTCCAGCTTCTAGTCCAGCGTGAACCCTTCAAAAGAATAACCAGGGCAGGAATTCTAGACCAAAAGGAAATCTACAGTTCTGACACCCTGAATCAGCAGAGCTTCCCAGGTGGCTGGTAGTGCTTGCATCTAACAGCAGTTTACTGAAATTACAAATAAGGCAGGCCTTGTTGTTCAGACCCCAAAAGTTGGACAGACACTTTTGGAGCTCAGATAATCAAGCAAAAATCAGATTTTGCCCTGGATCGGACCACTTTGAAACCACTAAAATTTGCAGGTCCCCAGTCTTTTCCTGAGATCTTGGGATAACAACACTCAATGCCATCAAAAAGCAGTAGCAGCACCAGCCCAAACATTCCTTCCAGAAGTACTATGGAACTTGAACCTAAAACCAAGTCCAAAGTCAGAATGGAAGAGTGGACAAGCAAACCAAACAAATCCCACCATAAAAAAGAACCTCAAGACAAGCCCAGCAGCAGAGGATGACTCCAGAGCATCCACAAGCAAAGCCTCAAACAGCACAGCTTTGGCAAAAATTCAGTTTGAATTCCTGGAAAAGATGAGGCAAGGTTTTTTTTAAGTTTTAAAAATCCTAATAAATGGGATGAGAGTGCTAGACGGGGACATGGAAAAGAAATGAAAGCTGTAGAAGAAAGAATTGGAAGGAGAATTAGCAGTTTGGAAAAAAGGAGCACAAATCCTTGTCCAAGCAAGGAACTCCCTAAAAATTAGAATGGAACTGAGTCGAATGATTCTATGAGAAAAACAAAAATATCAAAACAAACACAAAAGACTGAAAAATAGACGAAAATGTATATTATCTCTTAGCAAAAAGATGACTCCCTGGAAAACAGAGAAAATAAAATTTAAGAACATTACCAACTGGAAGCTATAAACCCCCCCCCCAAAAAAAAAGAGTCTAAACGTGATAGTTCAAGAAATCATTTTAAAAACTGACAAAATATCTTAGAACCAGAGAGCAAAGTATGATTGAATGAATCTGCCTTCTAAAAAAAACCTTAAAATGAAGACTGCCAGGAGCATTATAGTCAAAACCCAGATCCCAGAGGAAAAAATAGTGCAAGCAGCCAGAGAGCATTCCAGTATTTAGGAGCCAGATTCAGGATCACACCTGATTTATCAGCCACCACAACGATCAGTTAAATGAAGATGTATAGAGTTTACAATGTGATGTTCCTGAAAGCAAAGTGCATAGGCTTACAACCAAGAATAACTTAGCAAAACTGAGCATAATCCCAAAGGGCAAAAAACAACAACCCCCTCCCTCCCCCCTGACTTTTAATTAAATAGAGATTTCAAATATTCCTGATGAAAAAATTCAAGCTGCATAGAAAATTTGAAGTTCAAACACAGGAGACAAGGGAAATAAAAGAAAGGTAAATATAAATGTACAGTCCTAAGGAATGAAAAAAGAAGAAACTATTTACAATCTAATATGGGAGGGTGACCCATCGTGTCCTTTCTGAACCCTATCATCATCGAGAGTCCTGAAGGGAGTCTAATAGACTGAGTGCCTTTTTTATTCTTAAAGGTTTTAAAAGAAGAATGGGAAGGGAGGAGAAGAGGAATACACTGGAGGAGGAAGGAAAAGGTCAGGGGAAATTATTTCATATAGGAAATATGTTTTGTATGACATGATCTGTATAAAGGTTATCATATTTCTTGTCTTCTCAATGGCTAGGGGAGGGGATGAATTCAGAACTGAAAATAGCCTTTAAAAAAAGAAATTATCTGACATAATCAGGGTGTATAAGTGTAAGTCTATACACACAAGTGGCAAGGGATAGGGGGAGAAGCTAACACTTGAACTTCACTCTCAAGGTCAAAGAAAGGAAGAATCCACACACACAGCTGGGTACAGAAATGCATTTCACTAAACAGGGAAATAAGAGGGAAAGAGAAGGGGGAAATAAAAGAATTAAAGGGTTGGGATTAGTCCTAAGTGAAATGAACTCTAATGAAGATGTATAAAAATATTTATAGCTTATTTTGAGGTGGCAGAGTTATGGGAAGAGTACTCACCATTGTGCTGTGAGAAATGATGAAGGAGACAGTTTCTGAGAAATCTGGGAAGACTTGTACGATCTGATGGAGAGTGAAATAAACAATCAGAAGACCAATTTATACAATAACAACGTATTGTAAAAACCAAACAATGTTTAAAGATTTGAAGACTCTGATCGGTACGATGACCAGTCACAATTACAAAGGACCAATGACGAAACACACCCCCCACCTCCTGATAGGGAATGAAGGCCTCAAAGTGCAGAATTTAGGGACAAATCGAGTACAGAAATTTCTTATGGTTGACTATACACATGCTTGTGACAAAAAAAAAAAATTGTTTTTCTTTATTTATCAATTATAGGGAGGGGAAAGTGAAAAACAGAGTGTTTTTCTAATTTAAAAAAATTATTTCAAAAAAGTGAATGTGCTCCTACAGGTGAGATAATTTAACTTTAATGGAATAGAAGATGCTCAAGCATTCCTTATAGAAAAACCACAGCTGAATAGAAAAACTGAAATGTGAACACAGAAGTCAAGGAAAACCTGGAAAGGTATATACATCTGAGCAGCTGGAAGGGACTAAACTATGATGAAATACTTTCATTCTAATAGGGGGAAATGAAGCAAATGTCCCTTCAGAATCCTAATACCTTCGAGGGTCATGAAGGGAGTCCAAACAAATAGGTTTGGTGTATCGTTATTCTATTTTGATGATCTCAAGAGAGGGAAAGAATATGCTAGAGAATAAATGGGGAACCAAGGCATGGGATTCGTTATTCCTAATCATTTCTATTTGTAAGAAAAAAGTATATAAGCATAAAGAGAGTATCTGAACTGCATAAGAGGACATTGAACAAAAAGCCTACTATGTTCACACATAGAGTTTTGTATTGAAATGCATCAAACTCATCCGAGAAAGAGTTAGGGCCAGGAAGAAAAAAGGGAGAGCTGTTAAGAGGGAAGACAGAGCTGAGAAGAGAACAGATGTTGAAACAATTTTCAGTTTCAGAGGGTAGATTATAAAGAAAATATTAAAAGGAAACCAATAAAGGTAAAGATCAGTGTAAAGATAAAGTGAAATAAAAAAACTGCAGGCCAGTACTCCTAATGAATATCAAAGAAAAAATGCTCAATCAAGTATCTATTTTGGTTTATATCCTACATTTACTTTTCTGTGACTATGATATATCCCCCAGCAGGATAGAAGCACCTGGAGAGTAAGGACCTTTTATCTCCATCCCCCAGCACTGTTCTTGGCAGGAGAACACCAGCCACTCAATAGATATTGTTGATTGACATGTCAATTTTGCCAAAACAAGCCTGTGTTTCAGAGAGGCAAGTACTCTGCAACAAATATCAAAGCTTAGGGTGGCTAGGTGGCAAAGTGAATAGAGCACACGCCCTGGAGTCAGGAGGACCTGAGTTCAAATCCAGCCTCATATACTTAACATACTATCGTGTGACCTTGGGCAAATCATTTAACCCCAAATACCCTACCTTCCCCACTCCAAAAAGCAAAACAAAACAAAAACCAAAAAAAAAAAACAAATATCAAAGCTGAAACCACATCAATACAAAGGCCAGTTCTCCTGTCTTTTAGCTAAACTCCCTTCATCTCCCTCCACCCTCTTCAAGGTATTTAGCCTTCCCAGGATGCTCATTCACTGGTTGCCTAGAGTCCCCAGTGCAAGGTTCTCTGGGTTTGACCTCTCTTTCCTCTCCCTCTAGGGATATGGATTTTTTTTTAGTTATGTAAAACATTTTCATATTAGTCATTTTGTACAAGAAGATTCAAACAGAAGAAAAAGTGAAAGAAAGAAAGTCTGTATTCCATCAATATCAGTTCTTCCTCTGGAGACAGATAGCATGTTTCATTATTAGTCATTTGGGATTGTTTTGGATTGTTGTATTGCTGAGAACATCTGAGTCTTTCCAATTCTTCATCATACAATGCTGTTGTTACTGTGTACGGTATTTTCCTGGTTTTGCTTACTTCACTCTGCATCAGTTCATGGAAGTCTTTCCAGGTTTTTCTGAAACCATCCTGCTCCTCATTTCTCATAGCACAATAATATTCCATTACAATCACATACCACAGCTTGTTTAGCCATTCTCCAATTGATGGACATCCCTTTGATTTCCAATTCTTAGCCACCACAAAAAAAAGAGCTGCTGTAAATATTTTTGTACAAATAGGTCCTTTTCCCTTTTTTGTAATGGGTTTGACCTCTCTTGACCTGAATCTCTTCCATTCCCTCTCCCTGTCCAGTTTTATCTGCTGCAGTCTACTTCATCAAGACCCTGCTTTTTTGCGTTTCAAATACTGCTCTGTAATTGCTAAGTTAAGTAGCATTACTCACTTCTGGTCACTACATTCCAAAAAAAAACCATTGACAAGCTGCACCACATTCAGTGGAGGACAGACAGAATGGTGAGGGGATTCCAACTCATGTCATATGAAGAATGGAAAGAGGAAATGGAGACTTTTAGCATGAAAAGAAAAGGCTGAGCATGTATATAAATGCACCAATAAACTGCCTGAAGAGCCATCTTAGGGAAAGGCATCAGGTCACTCCCTGCCCATCCCCATGCCAGGCCACCTGCTCTCCTGTCTCTCCCTCCAGAAGAATCTGAAGCTCTGTAACCCTAGGGTCCCTGGATTCTGATTGCTGAGTATCCCCTTGCCATTCCCATCCCCAGGCCCAACATTATACTTCTGGGATATACCACCCATACCAACCCCTTTCCTGTTTGCCTTCTTGCTGCTGGACGGCAGGGACTAGCTTGCTTGTTTGTTTTTTTCATCTCCAGATCATTATCATTTTATGCTCCCTCCACTCCTAGCTTGCTTCCTCTCTAGGATGCCTCCCTAGCCCCTCGACAGCAGACTCAATCTCTCATAGGTACCCTCTCCTTCCCCTAAAACTCCTTCCTAGATACCCTTTCTGTTGTCATTCCCCATTACAGCATAAAGCCCTTGAGGGCAGTGGGTTACTAGTCTGGTTGTGTGCCTAGAAAGCATGAGTGCACAGAGTTCAATGGGAGGACTGATAATGGTGATTCCAGGTATTTGTCCTGCTGGAGAAAAGAGAAGGAGAGAAAGGTGGGAGACCAAGTTGGCAACAGATAAAGCTAGCAGTTCTCAAGGGCCCCAGAACCCAAGGAGATCTCAAGGAATTGCATTCCATCGGACAGTCCCTCCAGCCCAAGGCTGTTTTCAATTTTCTTCCAAAAGGACAGTTCAAGAAGCCGGTGCTGTTTCATCTAAATCCAAAATGGACTGAGGAAGTCGAGTACTTGCTGGAGCGTGCCAAATTGCTGTTCTGGCAGACTGAGCTCCCACTATTCATGAAAATTAGAATTTCCTCTATAAGTATCTCTTAGAAATTGCTTTCAGCTTGAAATATGAAAGAAGAAAGTAGGCAGGCTGAAAAACACGGGTTTCTTGGACTGAATGAAAACTTTGCCATATTGATGTATCACCTACCTCTTTCTCAAGCAGCCCTGGGTAAACCAGCCAAAGAGGCCCAGTGGTTGGAGGCCTCACGAGGAGCATTCTTTGATTGCCCCTACCCCAGGCATGCTGGAAACTAGAAAAGGAGCACCTTCAATGTCCTTGACTTGGGAGATTAACCAAGATCCAACAGGAAAACTGATGAAACAGACACACACACACAAAAAAAAAAAAAACCAGAAAAAGTCTTGAGAACAACCCAAGAAGAATGTCAAGGTGGGCAGGTTTCCCATGAGACCCTTGCTTCCACTCAATTCATCTCTCAGGTAGGTTTGACATTTTATGCATATCTAAATTTCCTAGGTGTTTACCACCCCAAGTCCAGGAAATATGATCTTCAGATCACATTTATGCAAAGAAAATTATGTCTTTGCAGTCTTATATAGAGAACAACAGCCCTTCTTTGAGCATTTCTCATCCTGGGACTCTGTCATTGTCAGAAGCAGGATCTAGGTAACTTGTTTTTCCTTTTCAGGTTATCTGTCCACCCTTCTGTCCAACATTCCAAAAAAATTTCTCAATCCCACAAAGGTATTAATAACAATGGGTAGTAGTTGAGATAAATAATAAATGAGATAATAATTATAAAGTGAGCATGTGTGTATAGTGTTTGAAGGTTCTCAGAAGCACTATGCACATGTGTACACATGTAATCTCATTTGTTCCCCATTACGTCTCTGTCATGTATGTTCTATTATTATCTCTATTTGACAGATAAGGAAACTGAGCCTGAAGGCTAGGAAACGTCCGAGGCTGGATTTGAACTGAGGTCCTTCTGACTCCAGGCCTGCTCCTCTATGCACTGCACCAGCTAATGGGCTCATTCCTCTCTGTCCATGCTGTTCCTTCACCCAGAGCACTCTTTCCCTCTCCTGTCTTCCTATACAAAGTCTAGCTCATATTCATCCTTGGATGCATAGCTTCTATTCCATGAGTTCCTATCTTGTAAGGAGGTCACCTCAAGCCCAAATGGTCTCAAATATTAAAATCAGCATCTGCGGGTAGGAGGAATAATAATCACAGCTACCATGTACACAGTGCTTTGAGGTCTGCAAAATGTTTCACTGGATTATCTTATTTGACTTGATCTGCACAATAGCCCTCCAAGGTAGGTGGTCTTACTCCCCCCATTTTGCAAATGAGGACACGGGCTGAGAAAGAACTTCCCCAAGGTCATACAGCTAGTAAGTGTCTGTGGCTAGATTTGAATTCGGGTCTTCTGACTGCCAAGCTTAGTAGCCTCTCCACTGTGCCCCCTAGATACCTGTTGCATATGCCTCAGCCCTTTTTGCTTTTCATCGGTCACTGGATATATTATGTTTTCCACCACCACCATGGGCCAGGCTATGGAACCCTGAGAAGGTAGCCAGGGCACCAGTCCCAACCCCTCCAGTGGTGGGGACTGCCTGTACCACAAAGGCTTATAACATCCCCAGCATGCCAGGTAAGAATCAGCACAGTGATCACCATGGCATTTTGGGGATCACCAAGGGTATCGGGCCGGTCCAGAATGTCCAGTCCAGAATATCCAGTCCAGCATCCCTACCCCCTGAGACTCACTGGAACTGAGAAGCACTGTTCGCAAGTCCCTCTATCTATCCAGTGACAGGATTCCAAGCACTTTTTCAGAAACACCCCCAGACAGACTTAAACATTTCTACTAAAAGTTCTCCAGGAACACCACCCACACTTATTACCAGTTTCCCATTCTTTCACCTTGCAGGCCCCTATATATGCCAAGCTATTACCCTACGGAAACAAGGTCACAGAGTCTTCAAGTTGGAGGTGATGCCTGAAGCCATCTGGTTCTACCTGTCCCTGAACAAAAAGACACCTATTGGTTACATCCAAGACAAACAGTTGCCATCTCCTGCTGAAGCACCCTATCAAGAAAGGGGCAAGCCCCTCCCCAACTCTGTTAACAGCAGTGGAGCCTACTGGTGACAACAAAAATTGGCACTGATATAGGTAGACAGTCCAGTAGACAGAGTGCTGGGCCTGGAAGGTGTCCCTTGAATCTGGCTTCTGACATTTGCTAGCTTTGTGACCCTGGGCAAGTCACTTAGCCTCTGCTTGCCACACTTTCCTCATCTGTGAAATAAGGATGATGATGGGTTATTGTGAGATCCCATGAGATAATATTTGTAGAAAGCACCTAGTGCTGTACCTGGCATATAGTGAGCACTATAAAAACACTCCTTCATTTCCCCTTCCTCCTTCTCCCTAATGTCCTTCTTCTGTCCTATTCTCCAGCTTTATCTGGAGGCACATAGAAGCTGCCTTTATTGATGCCTTTCCCCACTACTCCGCTATAAACTCACAAAGGGCAGGGAACTTGGCTTTTTTATCCATCAATCAACAAACATTCATTGCACACCTACTCTGTGCCAGGCATGGGTGGAGGTGGAATGTATACAAAGAGGAAACAAAGCCTGACCTCCAGGAGCTAACATCCTAAGCTTCGTACCTCCCCCAGCAAGGAGCTCTTCCTTAATACTTGGCTTATGGGTGGATGTTGCCAATTTAGGTGATGAGTTTTCATCACTGGATGTCGGCTGCTTAATGAGATTGTCTTCTAGCCAAATGTGCTTGTATAACATTGTCCAGGTCTCACTGGACAGCTGCTTGCTGGCCTCTCTTTATTGATCTGAAGCTTTGCTCTTTAATTAATCATGCCTAGATGGCAAGGTGTGACCATTTATACCAGAAGAGATGGCTTGTTGCTTGGTCCTACCAATTGGGTGCCTGTAGAAAGCACACAGAAGAATGCAGATAAAGCTGTGTCTGTTTCATCAGCTTTCCTGTTGGATCTTGGTTAATCTCCCAAGTCAAGGACATTAGCTCTAGAATCCTGGAGGCCAGAGTCTGGCCAGCACTCCCATTCACACTTTGGGCAGCCTGGCCCTGTTAGTCCCATTGCAAAAAGAATTGTTTCCATCCCTATTAACTCTTGCTTCTAGGGTAAGTCTTCATTTTGGAAAGATACCTGGGTGTCTGTGCTGAAGTGCTGTAATCTCCAGGACTTGAAGATGTTTGCTTATACGGCCTTGTAGAGAGGCAAGGGCATTAGGAGTGTTTGATCTGACTCTAGGAGTAGATCCTAATTCCTGCCTGAGGGAATCATCTTTCTTGTCCAGACTAGAGTGTTCATTCAGGGTGGAGTCATTAATTGCAACCTAAAGCAACAGAAAGACAGGTTGGTTTTTGTTGTGTAATTAATGGTATATTTTACTATTTGTCCAAGCTCATGACACCACAAGGTTGCTGGTTTTTTGACTTGAGAACCATCACTAATTCAGCCTTTAATAAAGAAAAGACTGTTCTGACATTAAAAAAAGTCAGGGTTTGTCTGATCCATCAACATCTCTGCTTCACAGAGTAGAATCCCAGGGTATTATATAAGTCCCCTCATGGAGAACTCAAATTTGTTCGACAAAGCCCCAGAGAGAAGTCAAGGGAGCTCTCCTTATTAAACCCAGGCTCATTGCTCACAGGCAGCCTAGTACCACAGGGTTAATGTCAAACAGAGAAAGAGGCATGAAGGTAGTGTCTTCCAAGCATTTCCATTCAGCAAACCCCCTTCCCCATTTCCTTATGCCAATGACTTCTTGGGGTGAGGGAGAAGCAGAGAAATAATATCTAACTCAGAGTGGGCCCCCATGAAATACCAGCCCAGCCTCAGGCTTACTTTGTAAAAGTCAACAGTCTTCCTCTGGCTCTCAGTCCCCAGATCTATAGGTGACAGGCTGAGAAAAGAGGAATACTTCAAGTCTTAAAAAAAGAAATTCAAGAGCCCTAAAAGCCTTACTGTCTCCTGTGTCCAGGTGAACTTTTATTTTAAAAAAGTCCTGCCATCCTCCTGAATTGGAACAAATGGAAAATCATATAAGTGCCAGAAGTCAATGTTCAAACCCCATGTCACCCTGGCCAAAGTGAAGCATGTGAGGAAGGACCCCAAGATGCCAACAAGTGAGTAAATTACCTCTGAGGTTCAAGAATATCAGTATTTTAAAAAGCAAAAAAGTCTGTTGAGTTCTGTCCAGACCTGAGGGCATGCCTGCCCATGAGGGCTCTAACATGAACTAATGTGAGTCGGCCATATGGAGGAGAAAGAAGCCAAAGCTAGAGGATAGCAGCCTTGATCTTAGCCAAAGTTTCTGTGGGTTTCGGCCTATGTGATGCCCCCCTTGTCTCCCTAAACTGCTAGAAGGTCAATGTTGAGTATGTGGGCTGGCTCATTTCATGAGGCTGGAACAGAAGTAACTGTGGGACAGATGCCCTGGGAGTGCCATCAAGGAAGAAGGTCCCAAGTAGAACAAATGGATCCTGGAAGCAAAACCCATTGCAGGTAGTTCCATTGCATTCAACTGAAAGAGAAAGAAAGGGAATTGGCAGAAAAAACACTCTCCCAGGAAGGACTTATACCTCAAGGAAACCATCCACAAGAAGAAGAAAAAAGTTCCCATATACTCCCAAATATTTATAGCAGCACTTTTTGTGATACCTAAGAATTGGAAGCAAAGTTGATGCCCATCTTTTGGGAAATGGCTAAACAAATTGTGGTCCATGAATGTAATGGAATATTATTGTGCTATAAGAAATGATGTGTATGATGGATACTGAGAAGCCTGGAAGGAAAGTGGACAAGCAGCACAGGCCCACATGCCTGGCCCCACAAAAATGTGTGTACATAGGCCAGGGAGATAGAAGTGCAGATGGGATCAGCAAAAAGGACAGCAGGCCAAATGATAATTTCTGGAAGATTGTTTTTTAAAAATAATTTTTATTGGGGCGGCTAGGTGCAATGAGTAAGAGCACTGGCCCCGGAGTCAGGAGGACCCCAGAGTCAGGACCCGGGATTTGTTCCAGCCTCAGTACTTAGCACCCACACATAAATAACTAGCCCTGTAATCTTGAGCAAGTCACTTAACCCCAATTGCTTTAAAAAATAATAATAATGTTTATTGCTGTTTTCTATTTCTTATATCTCCATAGCTTCCCATGCATTCTGCTCCCTCCACCTCACCAAGAGCCATCCTATGTGACAAAGTGTTTGGTTTGGTTTTTAGAGAGAGAAAAATATCACTATAACGGATGGATTCATTGAGAAAGTCCAAAGTCTGTGCCAGGTGTGACATCTGTGGGCTCCCCCTCCATCAAGGACTGTGGGGGTGCAGGCAGGGCATCCTCTCATCTCTCTTTATTCAAGTCCTGCTGGATCTTTAGAACTTTGTTACATTTGCTTTGGATTTTTAAGTGTGAGCTTGTTCTCCATTTGCATTATTGTAGTACTGGTCATACTGTTTTCTTGGTTCTGCTGACTCCACTTTGCTTCAGTTCATATAGCTCTTTCCAGGCTTCTCGATATTCATCATAAATATCATTTCTTACAGCACAATAATATTCCATTACATTCATGGACCACAATTTGCTTAATCATTCCCCAAAAGATGGGCATCTGCTTTGTTTCCAGTTCTTAGCTATCCCCAAAAGTGCTACTATAAATATTTGGGAGTATATGGGCACCTTTTGTTTTCCTTATGAATGATTTCCTTGAGGTATAAGCCCTCTCTGGAGGAGTTTAATTGTTACTTGTCTCATCACAGTGGGTTCTTAACCACCATCCTTCATTCTTGCACGGGCTGGCAGGGAGGCTGGCTCTGCTAAGCAGAACATGATTGTCCAGAGCACACAACACATATATCACAAGGACACCTGGGGAGGCTGGAATTGGGGGAGGGGGCAGAGGAGGGAGAAGAGGAAGAAGAGTAGTAGGAGAGGGTGAGGAAGAGGAGGAGAGGGGAGGGGAGAGAAAGAAGAGGAGCAGGGGGAGAAAGAGGAGACAGGAGAAGTGATTCTCAGAGATTTTGCTGACTGAGAATAAGGGAGATGCACCCGTTAGCGGCTCAGGTGTTTGGAGGCCACGTCCTTCTTACTTGGAAGCTTTGCCTGACCCCTCCCTCCTCTTCCTTAACTGATAGGAAGCTTCCTCGGTCTCACTCTGCCGGTGTGTCTTACTTCTCCCCACTCCAAGAGTTCAATGGCTACACTCTACCCAAAGGTTAGACCAGAGGCCAGACTGCATTCATGGAAGGAGTTTCTTCGCTGAGAGTTCCTCCTTTCACCAATGAAATCTAGGGCTGGACCCCAAGGAGAGTGTGGAGGTGGTGATTGTTTCGTTCTGAGACTTTATGCGGTGCCCAGGCAAAAGGTGAGTGCTTAGTCAAGGAGAAAAGAAGGAAGGAAGGAAGGAAGGAAGGAAGGAAGGAAGGAAGGAAGGAAGGAAGGAAGGAAGGAAGGAAGGAAGGAAGGAAGGAAGGAAGGAAGGAAGGAAGGAAGGAGGGTGAGAGAGAGGAAGGGAGCAAGGGAAGGCGGGAGGGAGGGAGGAAGGGAGGAAGAAAGGAAAAGAGAGCGAGTAAAGGACAACAACCTAGGCGAACCCAGAAGCACAGAAAAGACATCCTCCCACCCTTTCACCCCTTATCCAGACCCAGCGCTATAGACGATGCCCCGGGGGGAGCAAAGCGACATTAAGCACCCCCTGCTCGCAAGGGTACTGGCCGCGAGCCCTCCCCTCTCCCTCTGTGCGGGGGAAGGAAAGACATATTAAAGAATCAAAACCGGTGCTGTCGGGGAGCCGCTGCCTCTTCCGAGAGGGCAGGGTGAAGGCTGAGGAGATTTTTCAGTGACTGCTCAAGAAGGGAGCATAGCCTAAGGCTAGCTTCTAGGGGACGCAGAGAGGTTGACAGATTTCCTGACAGCCTCAAGCCAGGGCGTCTTACCCTCCACTCCACTCCACTCCCAGGGAGATGAGGGGATGGTCAGAGGTACCAGCCCGTCTGGCTGCCTTGGGAGCCAGGCCAAGTTCCCTGAATCACGGGTTGGGTGGGTTTAGATGCGTAATGATCAGGATTCGGGGGGAACGGAAGACCTGGAGGCCTACGGGGGCGAGGAGCAGAAGGAAGGGGCACTCTTATTCCCCCTGACAGTCCCACGGACGACAACTAAGCCTAGGATTGGCCCTCGGGGTTCCGACTCCCCCATACCGCGTCACTAGGAGCGCAATTGGCTCCGGGTTTGACGGACACTAGCTGGGCCGGGGGCGGGACAGGGAGGGCTTGGGGGGGGGGGGGGATTGCAGCAGCAGCTGGGCGGGGACTCATTGAATATGGATCAGAAAGTGCTGTGGGGAGAGTGTCACGTGGCTCCACGGCCAGGATAAATAGGGGTTGGGCGGGCGCTGAATCCCCCCGAGCTCCCCAGTACCTGAGTACGCCCGTTACCACGTCCGTCGGTCTGGGCTCTGAAGCAGAGACCGGGCTCCACCAGCGAGCCGGGAGGAAGAGAGGGAGGCAGAGAAAGATTTGCCGCCGCCCAGAGGAGGTAAGAGACCCTCGGCTCCCCGCTGCCTAAGGTGTCTGCTGCATGTCAGGGACCCTTAAGGAGGTTCTCGGGGAAAAGTCTCAGCGACACTACCGAGGGATGGACGGACCAAAGGACAGTATAGGATGGAGGAGGTTTCCAAATGCCGAGGGGGAGGCGGAAAGCCTGGGGGACCTCAGCATCAGGGGACCTAGGTTCGAATCTCCCTGCTCCTCTCCATGCTGCCTCAGTTTCCCCCACGCATAATGATAATGGGGGATTGGACCAGGAGACGTGTGTGTCTGTGTCTGTGTCTGTGTCTGTGTCTGTGTCTGTGCCTGTGTCTGTGTGTCTGTAGTCCTCTGAGAACTCTGGGCGACGTGTTCCTCCTCCCTTGTGTTTGAGAGAGGCACCAGGTCTGCCTTTAGGGTTCCAAGCTCTGCAGACACCAGTTCGGTGTCCTACCGTGGATCAGGACCTTCTTCATTTGACAGATAGAGCTCACTCCCGCTTCCAGATTCCCAACATGAAAATCCTCGTGGCTCTGGCCGTGCTCTTCCTCGCGTCAGCTCAGGCTTTTGCGGAAGAAATGGGCGCCAACGACGATCTGAACCACTGGTCTGACTGGTCGGACAGTGACCAGATCAAGGTGAGCAGCCAAGCCGCTGGGCTCCGACCAGCCAGGCTGGGGTGCTGGAGATAGCGCTTGGCTTCTGCCCCGACGAAAGAGCGCAGAGCGCAGCCTAGGCTGGCATCCCGCGGAATATACGCCCGCAAACCTCCAATCCATACGGGCAATCTAGGGTCAGGGTAGGGGCAGGCGCTGACCCAAGGCTAGAGACCCCCCCCCCCTTCTCAACCTGTAGGCTAGATACACCATAACCCTCTCCCCGAGGTGCTCAATACTCCCCACGGGCCCCAGGGGAGAGGGGAGCAAGTCGAATAAGAGAATGGAAAAGAAGGCGCGACGACAGCGCACCTACGTCCGGCTAAATTAGGGTGCTCCTAGGACGGGTGGCTGGGGAAGGGTGGGGGGAAGGGGGGAGGCTTGTTATAGAGAAGGAAGAGAACGGGACTCGAAGGAGCCCCTGGCTGTTGTCAGTGAGCTCAGGCAGACGTAGAACACTTTTCTGAGAGCACATGTGAGTGTAGGAGCACCTGTATGTGTGATGGAGTGCTGCACAGGAGTGTGTGTGTATGGGGGGGGGAGAGAGAGAGAGAGAGAGAGAGAGAGAGAAAGGGAGGGAGGGAGGAAGGGAGAGGGAGGGAGGGAGGGAGAGGAGGGGGAAGGGGGAGAGAGAGGGCGGAGGAGGAGGAGGGGAGGAGGGAGAAAGAGAGGTGGGCAGGGGAGAGGAGGAGGAGAGGAGAGGGAGGGAGAGAGAGACAGAGAAGATGGAGGGAGGGAGGGAGGGACTCAGAGAGATAGAGACTGCGTGTACTCACCGACAGGCTACTGTCAGGAGAGGGGGAACTTGCAGCCACATTCAGAGGTCTGTGGTTCGGTGTAGTAGCTTGGTCTCTGCCTTCTTAGAAGTGGGGGGAGAGTCGAAGAAAGCTCGTGGGCTGACCGGCACGTCCTCGGGGTCTGTCGAGCCCTGGCTCCCTCTCTTGATCCCTCGCCTGCTGATCCCTCCCTCAGTGAGCTAGAAGCACTAAAGCCGCAACATTAGGGGGTGGGGTGGGGGCTCCGGCCTCAGGTCCAGTGACTGGGGGTCACTCTGTGGCCAGGCCCATCGCCATACAAGTCCCTAGAACGGAGGCTTTTCTAGGACCGACGTGGATGTTTCTCTCCTCTCTCCATACCTCGACTCCCACTCAAAATGAAGAAAATGGGAGATTCCTTTCTTCCAAATCTGGGGAGGGGGCTCCTAGAGGCAAAGGAGAGGAAGCGGGTGCTGGGCAGGGAGGGTTCCTAACCAGACCGACCTGAGCTGGCCACATAGTCCAGGGCAGAGCCCTCTGGAAGGAGATACCATGACCACATCCTGTTACCCTTGGGTGCATGAAACTGCAGTTTAGCCCCTTCCCACCTGAGTCCTACAACAAATGATCTGTTGGCCCACCTTGGACTTGGGGGAGCTGGGAAAAAAGCCAGCCCCTTCCTCCTCCTCTCCCGTCCCCTCTCCTTCCTTCCTCTCCCTTCCTCTCTTTGCTTCTCCTCTCCTCTCTCCTCTCTGCTTCCCCCTCCCCTCTTCTCCATTTCTCCCCTGTTCCCTCATGTCTTCTTCCTTCTTTCCTCATCTTCCCCCGGCCCCTCCCTTTCTGTCCTCTGCTCTCTACATCTAACCCAGGCCAAGGCCCTCTTCCCAGTGAACTCTATAGTCCTGGTTTCAAGGATTAAGGAGGGTGCAAACCCCAGGCCCCTTCCATATTGCTCCAGTGATGCACCAGATGTCTCTGTCTCTTTCTGTCTGTTCTGCCCTCCCCCACACTCTCACCCCCCAGGAAGAGCTCTCCGAACCCTTTGAGCATTTCCTGCAGAGGATTGCCAGGAGACCCAAGCCTCAGCAGTTCTTTGGGTTGATGGGCAAACGGGATGCTGGTGAGTACCCAAACCCCTCTCCTAGAGCTGCTCCAAAGGGAAGCCTGGAGCCCCTCAGCCCTTCCCTCCTCCCTTAGACTGGGGGGAGGGGCGGAGCTCTGTCATGATCTTCTCCCCATTTCTGACTTGATTCTGAAAAGAGACACAGGAACCAGCTCCTCTCTGTCAGCCTCTTACGTGCACTCTTCCAAAAACCAAGTGCCTGAACTCCCCAGGATAGGAGACACTTTATGTTGTGACTGGCCTCCAGACCCCTAGGAGGAAGGGAGGTGGGGCAGAGCGCTCAAGGGCAGCACCCAGCACAGACACCATCTTGGGTGCGCAGATTGGCTGCCAGTCGTGGACAATAAGACTTGGCTGCCCATTGGTTCACATTAGAGCTCCAGCCTCCATTTCCTTGATGAAATTCATACTGTCCTTGCCACTTCTGCCTGGTTAATGTCAATTCATTTTTTGTCAGATACCTCAATTGAAAAGCAAGTGGGCATGTTAGAGGCTCTCTATGGTAAACATTTCCCCACCTCCTACCTGACTCGAAGCATTACACTCTTGGGCACTCACTCCATTGTGCACATTACTGAGGAGTGGAAATCAGAGCCCGGCTACTGAATCTTCCTGTAGCCATTCATTTATTTCCATTGGGGAGGGTGATGAGGGGGGAATTTCTTGAGATTAAAATCTTAATTATTTAGCTTTCACTACTAACCTTTGGGTTGGCTGGAAATCCCCATCGTGATCCATTTTCCAGCCTCATGGGGCTGATGTAATGGTCATTTTCTATTAACCTGTTTTCTGACACTGTGCTAAGCTGACCAGGCAGCTGGCCAGGCAGCTGGCCAGGCAGCTGAGCAGGTAGCTGTCTAGGTAGCTGGCCAGGCAACTGATCAGGTAACTGTCCAGGGTGGCTTGTTCTTTGAACCCTTTAAGCCTATGTTTGCTCACTAATCTCTTTCCATTCTTCTCCCCTAGGGCACGGCCAAATATCTCATAAAAGTAAGTTTCAATATTATTTTAACATTTGTCATGATTATGAGCTAGGTTGTATGATACTCATGTACCAGCTTCACTTCTTTGGGTGTATGTAGTTACTCATGATCCTGCTGGTCTGGAGGGGAAATAGTCTGCCCATGACTTCACCCAGAATGAGCTTTCTAGAAAGGCAGTGGATGGGATTCTTTTGGCCAGGTTTTCTGGTGCTTTTTAGTGATCAGAGAGATGAATATCTGTGGAGACCCTGAGAATAGGGCTCTAGGAAAACCTCAACATTATTATTAGTGGCTCATGCCCCCTGGGAGATTCTAAATTCTAGGAGGGCAGAGACCTAAACTGCATCTCTCCTCCAGCCCCTGACACTGTGCCCCAGGGACAGACACACTTAGGTTTGTGCAATCTTGCTATCTGAGCATTTAAACCCTAGGGAGGTAGGGAGATTCCTCAGAGACTTCAGCAAACTCTGATGAGTGACCAGTTATCATTTTAGAACTAGAATCCTGGTGACTTCTGACCAGTCCCTTGACACAACAAACATGATCAGAAATTGGTGAATTCCAACAGGTCAAGTTGGTGTCTGGATGGAAAATGCTTACTCCCAGTTGTTCAGAAGAGATGAAATTCTGTAGGAAGCCCCACTCAGGACACAGGTCCAAGGGAGAGGGCAGATGCTGAAGCCTTCCTTCACAGGCACCCGCTGCTCAAAGGGCCACAATCTCCAGTGATTAGTCAGCCCCCTGGCTTTCCAGGGGATTCCCAACCAAAAGTCTTTTAAAACCCCCAAATGGAACTGAGCATCTAGAAACCTGTGGCCTCAGTGAGTTGAAAGAGGTCTACATATCTTAGCTTCTTGTTGTTGATGTGGGGTGTCTGAGCTAAAGATAAAACCAGACTTCCAGCTGGAAGGACCCTTTAAGGTCAGTCAGACAAGCATCCCCACTTGACAAGGCCCAGAGAGCTGAGATTTGTCCGAGGTCTCCTAACTAGTAGATGGCAGAGCTGGGATGTAAGGCCAGGTCAGTCAGTTCCAAAGGCTGGTTTCAACAAGGGAATATTTCTGTTCAGCTGCCTAGGAGGTCAGAATTTCTGTCATTAGGCATTTTCTGCCTGCATGACCACTGACAGACTAAGCTAATGTCACCATTAAGAAGGTTCACCAAAAGGAAAATGAAGCAGTGCTGTTTCTGAAGCCCAGGAAGATACAAATTATCTGTTCTAAGTATTTGGTTTTCAAAGGGATGGAGACAGATTAGTTGGGAAGGAGCTTTGTCAAGTCTAACTTCTGGGCTTTAAGCTCCTTTTCTCAAAGGCTGTTGAGGCCTTCCTAGCATGAACTAACATATTCAATAGATTAATTCCTGGCAGCTCCTACTTCATTTAGAAACTGCCCCCTGCAGGGGTTCACTGGCTTTCACTCCACTGTTTTTTAATGGATAGTCACATTCTCAAAAACTCCTTATCGAGTGTTAAGAATAAACACCAGCCAAGTCTAAAGCAGAGAGGTTTGGAAATAACTGTAGAAATACAACCCTTCCCCTCTTTACCACCACACCCCACTAGACTGGGGGCAGTACTCAGATTCTCTCAGCTAAAGTAGTATTGACCTCTCCCTGTGAGCCAAGAGGAGATTCTGCCCAGCCCTGGGAATGTGGCTCTTCACCTGCCTGTCTCCTGAACAGACACAGCTTCCAGCCTGCAGTGGCCCACCTGCTCTAGACTGGGACCAGCCTGAGCAGAGACAGTGGGATCTGGTCCTTGTAAGTGCTCAATTAGGGAAAGCAAGAAATAGCTGGATTCTCTCCCATCGACCTAACCTAGCCAGAAAACCTCTATAAGCTGATTCACTTAGGAGTAATCTAAAATCGTCATAAGAAAAACATTAATTCTGTACCCAAATTGAAAATACTTGGTGATGCTTAGACTTTGCAACATATGTGGGCTTCTCTGTTCACCTGCCCATGGGCTTACCCTACTGGAAAGAGTCATGCTCCCCCTTCAATGATTGTCCCAATGGAGACAAATTTGATCAGGAAACTGGCTTTTCTTACTTTTTCTAATCACAAGAATTCTTTGCATATTTCAACCCCCCAACATATATTTTTCAGGGCATAAAACAGATTCCTTTGTTGGACTCATGGGCAAAAGATCTTTAACTTCTGGTATGTATAACTCAACTGAAACTAGAGATAGCATCTGAAATCTATAACTGCTTTTCCTGCCCACAATCCCTTTCTCCAAGTATTGAAATGGAATGAGAGACACAGAGTTTGCTTATATGAACCTAAAACTAAGTATAAGTGAGGGCTGCTTGTGTCTAGTGTCCCAAACAGCAGAGCCTGGTAAGGATGCTCCCTTCTCAAAGGCAGCCTGGTCAATACTGGAATCACCCCAATATGTGTCTTTCTGCTCATCTGTTCTTGCTTTTCCTTTAACTGGAAAAGTAAGCTCCAAGGAATCTCATTGGTGTGGGGAAAAAATCCTTACAGATGAAAACTCCAGGTGGAGTTTCATTTGTTATCAAGCAGAAAACCTCACAAGGTGTTAGCTAGCTGGAAAGCTCCTCCTTCTGCCTTGTCACCAATATTCCTGGTGATGATGACTAGGATGATGACGTGAGAAGAGGGGGAATGACAAATCCCCCCGCCTCCTAGCCAAAGACTGTCCAAATTTGCCCAGCATTAAGAGGGAGCTTGAGAAGTGGCCAGCTTCTCCATCTCTAGACCTTCAGGCACCATCAGACCAGAATACCACCTAGATTTCAAGATCCCAAAAGGTCCAATTTGGAAATCTCTTCTCATACTGGACAACTTTCTGATGTCCACTGTAGCCCAAACCCCTTTGTTCTTCTTGTTCAGTAAGGGCTAAGGAAGCCTGGTCAGCTGCCTTTCTGAAACCCCTCATTATGTGTGAAGAGTCACTGCTGACTTTCATGTCAAGCTTATCCTATCTAGATTAAGTAACTTCTTCCTTTCTCCATAGCAGATGTGAATCCTTCCCAAATTGTACTGAAGTTTCTTAAGTTGCTCCTTATGACAAAAGGATGTGTAAGCCCAGGTGTCTCTCTTTAAAGGCAATCTCAGCAGTGTAAATTGGAGAAAGTTTTAGATGATTGAAAACCCTTGGAATATCAGAACCATTTTAATGCCCTGAAAAACTGAGATAACTTTAGGGACTGAAATTTTGTAGGTCTAGTAAATTAAGCAATCCAATAATTAGGCGGGGGTGGGGGGGGAGATGTTTTAGCAGTTGGGCTTTGGCGGGGTGCTTTGGTTTGGGGTTTCTGTTTTATTTTTGTTGGATTTTTTTTGGTCCTGAAGTAACCAGATAATAAGCATGGCTTCAATTGGGCTGTGGGTAACTAATCTCCATGTACCAGGGGCAAGAAGAATGGCCAGTCACAGGAAAAAGACTTTCATGCCCACAAAAATGACCTGTGATGACCTGGTCCATGTAGCCAGACTACTCTTGATTGCTTCTCTAATGGGCCTTCCTTTTGTAACTATATTCCAGGATGCCAAGGCCAGCAGATAGGGCTTGAGGCCACACTGTAGGGAGTGAGCATATTTTCAGGTAGATTTATGAAACAATCACAAACTTCTAATCCTAGATTTTGGTTAGGAATAAGATGAATGGACTTCTGGGTAGTTTTTCCTAACCATGACTCAGAGTGTCAGACTTGTCTCTGGCTGGTCTTTGGAAATCAAGAGACAGGGGCCTGAGGCTAGCTTTCCTGCCCTCCCTAATGGCCTAGGTCTCAGTGGCCCAGAGACAGAAATTGAATTTGCTTTGGCTTCAAAAAATGAAGGTCATGGCACCAGCCTTGCCACACTAAGGAAATTAATCAGCAAATGTCTTGTTCACTTTAAATCTTTTGAATAACTGGACAGGGCTTTTAACTGAAAGAACCCATGGGAGGATCATACCTTTGCCCATTCTAAGCCATATTGAATTAAAAATGAGTTTGTTTTAAATTGTAAATGAGAGAAGCATAATAGTATAGCATCATGTTCCTATGATGAGACACACTATCCACCCCAGATGGAAAGCTGATGGGCTCCTAGAGCAGACTGAAGCATGTTTGCTTCTGTCTCTGTCTCTGTCTATCTGTTTCTCTGTCTCTGTCTCTGCCCCTGTCTGTCTGTCTCTCTCTCTCTCTCTCTCTCTCTCTCTCTCTCTCTCTCTCTCTCCCTCCCCGTCTCCGTCTCTCTCTCATTTATTTTGCATGACTGTATATATTTGTAATGAATTTTGTTTATCTTGCCTTCTCAATGGGTGAGGGAGGGAGGACAGAGAGGAAGGGGGAAAGAATTCAGAAATGAAAATAAAATTTAATTAGAAAAAAAGAGTAAATGATGGGAGCAAATTTGCTCTTAATTCACATACAGATTAGGCCTGATTTTTTTCTTTGTTTTAAAGTCTTGGTTGCCCCACCCACCCTTGGAGAATATCTTTCTTGGCTATTTAGCATATTTTTCACAAATTGTTCACTAATGGGCTTGGGTTGTATCTACCCATCTAAAATCAAATAGAGAACTAAGTCAATTATGAAGCTAATCCCCACCCCCTCTTCCCCAACCTCTCAGGGCTTAATTATCTATATATTGTTCTGTGACAGTTCATATTTGCTCCGATAATTTCCTCAATTCCCAATGGAGTGTGTGTGTGTGTGTGTGTGTGTGTGTGTGTGTGTGTGTTACCTCAGAATTTCTTCATTAATCATAGGTTTGGGGGAAAACCCCCCAATACTGACCATTCTGCAGTCACAGCCCTTGGTCTAGTGGCTAAGACATTAGTGACCAGGGTCCCAAGAGAAACAGTAGTTGGAGCCTTTGTGACAGCTAAGCCCCAGCCCAGCTGCCCCAGGATGGGGGAGCCAGTCAGGAGACCACCCTGGTTTGTGCCATGTCTGAGCTGGCTCTAACACATTTTTTGCAGGAAAGAAAAAAAAATCCAGCAATGTTCTCTAAAGCTTGTTAGAGAAGCAGGAACATCCACCTGCCAAGGGTCTCCTTCTATTTACAAAGCAACTGCCCACAGGGAGCAGGGGGCACATTCTGCTCATTTCCCTTTAATGCAGATTTGTATTGATATCTATTGTTTTTACATCAGTTTTAACCACAGGACAATAACATCTGAGGAGAGAGGTGGACATTCCCAAAGGAAGAGGGAAGGAAGGAAGGAAGGAAGGAAGGAAGGAAGGAAGGAAGGAAGGAAGGAAGGAAGGAAGGAGAGAGGGAAGGAGGGAAAGAGGGAAGGAGGGAGGGAGGAAACCCAAATGCTTACTGGCTCTCTACAGAGCTCTTTGGAAGCACCATCAGCTCTTGGAAGCCATTAAAACATCATGGAGGTGACTCTTGGGGTATCCCCTTCCAGGAGGTAGAAGACAAAATGAACCTCTCCAATCACCAAACTTCGGGTCATTTGGTTACTAGACAGTCCCTTGTTTAAAGCTGGCCTCTTGTAACCTTTGAGTGACAGGGTAGCAAGCCTATCCTTTGAGCCCCAGTGCTCATCCTGCTGCCTTGTCGTTGCTGCCTTGCCATTTTGGCCTTGCTTGGTCTTCCTGGCACCAGCCGTGGATGGGTCCCAGCTCACACATGAGAAGCAATCCATCTTATGCTAAGAAAAGAAGTCCACGCTTACCAGGGAAGTGACCAGAAATTCTGAAGGAATAGTCTTTAAGCCAGGTACAAGAAGGAGGAAGATAGGAGGAGAGGGGAAGTGGGTATCAAAGATTTTAGAAAGAGCTAATGAGTCTTCATTGATTGGGGTGAGGGCCAGCATCTCTTAGTCCTTCGTTTGATTTGCTCAAGTACTCCATGGAGCACACAAGCTTCCTTGTCTCCTTTCAGGGTCCTCGGAATGGAACACAGCACAGAACTATGAGAGAAGGCGCAAATGAGGCATCACCTAGCATCCTTCCATCAAGGTCATGGGCTCTGCTGGCCCACCATGATGAGGAGTCCTGGAAGGTCCTCACTAGACAGAATGATTATTTATTTAATGACGCTTGTGGTTTTGAGTTATAAATCCAATCAGACAATTATTTTTCATATTGTGATGATGACCCCCTTGGATAAGTGTTTTCTAGCTCTAAGTTGCATCCCTCAGAAATGGAAGCCCTGCTATTTCACAACCAAGCACATTATTGGCTATGAACTTGTGCTTCTGGTGATGACTTGTTCACCCAGGAAAATAAATGTTTTGGTTAATGCAGCAATGTCCGCTTTGCCCCCAATATAGCACAAACCCTTTCCACTGTATCTCCACGGTTAAGATGTTCTGTAAGTAGAGGATCAAAATATATTTGTGTCCCTGCAGCCTGCTTCATGTTTTGTGACTAAATACATGAGAAAGCAAGAGAGAGGGAGGGGCAGATGGCTGGGAGGGGGGGAGACAGAGAGGGCTTGGAGGGGGTTCCTAAGAGCTTCATTTCGTGGTAGGAAGTTTTGTTGTTGTACAATGTTTTCCATTAAAAATACCCCCCAGCAGCACTCTAGACATTTTGTCTTCTCCTTTTTGCCCAGGGCAATAATGTGATCATTTTAAACCAGACTCTACCAGCAAGAAGGGAATGCTGGGGTTAGTCTCCTCTCAGCAGCCACTGGGGCCAATCAAGCCCCTATCCATCATTTCCTGGGGAAATGACAATTTACAGAGGAGGAAGGTCATTCCTGGTGAACGAACAGGCAGGAAGTAGCAAGGCTACTTGATTCCAATCAAAGGCTCTTTTCCCTGAAGATGGAGCAGGACATGGGATGGAGCCTCCAAAGGGCTCTAAATGTGGTGGGGGAGATACATCCATTGAGTCTCATTTGCAGGTAAAGTAGGAGCCAGTTCTCAAGGAACATCGAAGAGCCAGGTGCTCATTCCAGACTGAACCAGTCGGGCCTTTGGTCCACCACAGTCATGACTCCTCAAGCCCACAAGATGATTTTCAGCATCAATTATTAAAGCATTCCATGAAACTTTGAAAAATCCCCAGATGTTACTTAAGACAAAGTGACGATCTTTCCTCCCTTGAGTAGGTGAACCTCAAAAGTTTCATGTCTTCAAAAATCCCCCCTTCAGCCCTAGCTCCAGCAGGCAAGAAAGGACTCCCCACTACCACCTAAACACAGAGACTCCACAGGGAATATCTTGGCTCCTGGGTGGATTGCTATGAATGGTCTTGGAAGTTAGGATTGGAGGCAGGGGAGCCCAATAGACTGAAAGGCATAGTAGTGTGGGGTTAGTGATTGGTGGATACTCAGCTGTCTACAGTCCTTTCTGTGGTGCAATGGTAAGATCTCAGGGCCTGGATTCAGAAAGACCTGAGTTCAAATCTTGCCTCAGGATTCCTAGCTGTATGACTGGACGAGACACCCTCTGCCTCAATTTCCCCAACTGTAAAATGAGAGTAATAACCACAGCTGCCTCACAGGGCTCGTGGGCCAAAGGAGACAATATCTGCTGCCTGTCTAGCCAAATGTCTGGTACACAATAGGCACTTAATAAATGTTTATTCCCTCCCCCTCTCCTGTGCCCCGCCCACCTTGACTAGCACAACCAGCTAAGAGGCAGTCCATGAAGGACAGAACATAGGTCGCTCACTGAAAGCAAACAATCCATGAAGGACCACAGGAATAGAGGCCATTTCATGTTTGAGAAACATAAGATATCCTCCTTTGGAAATGGAGGCCAAGGTCAGTAAATCTACAGTTATTAAACCCAAGAAATAATAAACATGCCCATCACCTTCTGCTGTGTCTTCTAGGTCACCAAGACACGGAGATAAAGAGTTAGGAGGCAGGGGAAGGAGAGGGAAAGTCAGAATTTTCCAGAAAACTTTCTATTCTGGAAAGTGGGGAGCTAGCATTTTTGCTAGGGAACAGGTCTACTTTCCTAGGGTCACACCTCCATCTTGTGGCCAGTTACCGAACTTCTCTTAAAGACTAAACCACATTGTGTTTTCACAAGTACAGGCACAAATGGGATGGGCTCTTCACATCTCTGCTAAATACTGGACGAAATGAAGCGCCAGGATGGCTCGGCCCCACGGACCAGAGGTTCCCTGTCCCTGACCTGGTGATTACCAAGGCCAGAGCAACAGGCAAAGTCGAGTGGGAGATCAAAGAAATGGTCATTTTAGCGCCAATTTTCACTAACTCTTTGACAGCACAGGTCAAGGTTTACAAAGAACTTTGCCCACATTTCCCTGAGTTTCACAAGAACCGGGGAAGGCAGGGAAAGAAGTATTAGCAGCACCATTTCACAGATGAGAAAGCTAAGGCGAACAGTGTAAAAAAGTTTGCCCATAGACACATTGTCTTCCCCGGGCCCCACTCCATCATGGATGGATCTTATCAAAGGTGCCTCTATCTTCCTGGCATTTCTCTGCTAGCACCCATTCAAGAGCCCACCAATAATCCTTTTACTAGATTTGACCAGAGACCTACAGACCACCTGGGCCAAAAGAAGGAAGAGATGAGGAATTTGGGAAACAGATCACAAATGTGGCACAGAGGCTTGATGGGACACATTCCAATTCTCTTTCCCTCTCCCTCTCCTTCTCCTCCCTCCCCTCCTCTTTTTCCACCTCTCCTCCTCCTCCTCCTCCTCCTCTTCTTCTCTGTCTCTGTCTCTCTCTGTCTCTATTTCTCTCTCTGTCTCTGTCTCTGTCTCTCTTGCTCTCTCTCATATCTCCCTCCATCTCTCTGTCTCTCCCTCTCACCCCCCTCTCTCCCCTTCCTTCTGTGTGTGTATATGTCTCTGTCTCTTTCTCTTCCCTTCCTTTCCCCCTTCTTTCTCAGATAATAATTTCTTGACTTGCAAAGTAATTATCAGTCCATCATTTTATCCTTCAAAACGTGAAGAAACCAATAAGGGAAAAATCAAATCTGGATTTCATTGTCACTAGCAGTAATGACTCATTACTGGGATAGAAATGATGGTAAAGTGGGGAGAGGTGCCCACTCCACTGGGTGGTTTATGATAAAGGACAGAGCCAGCCTTCTCCCTACATTTTGGAGAGGCAGCTTTTGGATTCAGAGGGTAAGTAGAATCCCATTCAAAAATGTGCTTCAAGAACAATTTGTCTGGGGAAGACAGGAGATGCTGAAGGATGAAAAGTGATTGCAGCCAGGAGGAAAACTCGATTTGTTTGGGAAGACTGGTGTGGCTGCACAGGGAGCTTACAAGTCCACCTTGATTATAAGCAAAATGTACAGAAGGAAAAAGCAAGGCCAAGGAATGCAAGAGAACCTAAGAATGTAGCAATGCCTTGTAACGAGCAATGGGGGGATGCTGCAGCCCAGAGTAGCTGAAAGTGAGGAATGCATCTGAAGAAGGGGAACCACAGAAGAGGCGAGACCCCTGCTTGGGGTGTGTGGGACCCCTGATTATGGGGCAAAATCAGAGCTACTCCCTTTCAATTTTGCTCTGTTTCCTCTTTATTTTGGACACAACAAAACCAAAATAAACCTCGGTGAGATGGCAGGAGAGCCAGGAAGAATTCCTCCTGGGTTCCTGGGAGAACTGATTGCCATGATGTCTGAGCCACAGTCCAGAAGCTCTTAGGTACCACAAGATTGGGGAAGGGCCAATGTGGCCCAGATTTTAAAAAGAGAGAGAGCAGCCTTCAGACTCTAGGTTTGAGCACATTCCTGGGCTAACCCGGCTAAAGGCCAGGCCACACTTCCTACCCTTATGCACGCCAATTATCATTTTAAGGGTAGGGTTGAACCACCCCACCCCATTTTAGCCTTGACACCTTAACAGGTGAAAACAATTCAATCACCTATAGGCCTTAGACTAGGCACTCCAACTGGGGTGAGGCCTCTTAGCTGTGCCCCAGAGGTCAGCTATCAATTGGCAGGATAACAAGAGTCATCTTCAGAAAGCAGGGCTTTCCTGCACCTGGAGATACCTGGGGCGGGAGAGGAGAGGCTTTAGTCAGGTCTCCACCCCTCTGCCTTTTCCTAAAGAAGAAGGATGTCAGGAGCTTGAAAGGGTCAGATTGATTTTAGACTTCCCATTTCCCCATCCCCAGCTCAACTGGCAGTAGGGTCTGCTTTGGAAACCAAGGACAGATGGCTACAAAGTGAGCATGCTTAATGTCATCTTCCTGACTCTCCCACAAAGGGGCAGAAGGACATTCAGGGATCAGGAGCTGTGGGTTACCCTTTGACCACTTTCTGAGTTCTAGCCCACTCTTCCCAAGACTCTGTATATAGAATAAATATAATGGCCTTGCTTGGCCCAGAAGTCTGTCACAGACTCACCATGGAGGGGGGGATTTTAATTGCCTAGTGGTATATAGCTCTTTCTAAGAGCTACTTAAGGCTGGTTGACTAAATGATTCTCAATTTATAATCTCAGAAGGAAGCATATTGGGGGTGCCCCCAAATTAATGGCATTGGAGCATTAGCCCCCTCAAGCCCTAGGGGTACCACTAGAAGGGGGGCAGGGAGATGTAGCTAGCCAGCTCTGGGTACCCAACTCAGTGGAAGTGAGTTGGATAGAGACAGTCAGGGAAGGAGATCCATGGAAAACCCCCTGGAAGGAGTTTCTCAGCCTCCCCTTCCGTGATTTCCCACTCGATGCCTTGGGGTCAGCTTCAGCCCTCCCCTTACAGGATGCAGCAGACTGTGACTCCTTTGGACACTCCCTGAGGCTCTCAATCCATCCTTCTCCTTTCCAACCCCAAAGTGGTGAGAGAAGGAGATGGGAGCAGCCCCCAAGCCCCTCCATGTCCTGACACAGGGCAGATCTTGGAGTCAAGTCACTAGAGTGTTCCCAACATTCGGGTTCAGGCCCCTCCTTACGTTTTGAGTTTGTTGACATACAATCACATCATTTTCAAGGGCTGGGCTGCTTCCCAGCAACTCACCATCCCCTCCTGGTAAAGCAGGCTTTCATGAGCCTGTCAGAGAGGCTCAGTGGATAGTGGAAGCAGAGCGAAGCTCATGCGTTTCCTCGGTATTAATAAATAAAGAATTCTTTTTAATGAGATGAAGACATACTTCGCCTTTACTCGCTGGATCTGGAATCCTGCAAAGCGCGTCGAGCTCATTCTGAGGGGGTGGGGGTGGAGGGACTCTTTTGTTAGCGATTGTTCAGATAGTCATTTCAAATCAGCAGCTACCATTTTAAAAGCTGTGACCTGTCTCTGAACAAGGTTCATCAGGGGCCTTCGTGCCATCTCATTACCACTCATGGCCCCCTCCTCTGCTGCCGCCCCCACACTCCTGCACATGCAAGCTTCTCTCTCTACTGAGAACACCTGACAGGACTCCCTCGGAGGAGAACCCCTTGCCTGGGGCAGGGGGAGTGTCCACGTTTCCAACTCAGTGCCCTGATTTCCTCCCTTCGGCAGGTGTGCATGGAAGGGGATTCATCTTCCTTTCTTGTAAACAATTCCTGGATCCTGGAAACTGTGTTAAGACCCATCCCCTGGAGCTTCCTCTCCAGGTAACAGCAAGCTGGCCAATGAATCACACAGCCTTCCAATGGCAACCTTCCACGACCTTAGTCTTTTAAAATGTACCTTGATATCTTTTGTTTTGTACATCAGCTTCACTTCCCAATATATGTCTCCCTCCTCCTCCCCTACCAAAGAGGCATCCCTAATAACAAAGAAGAAAGAAGGGGAAGAGTAGGTGAGCAAATAGAACTAATACATCCCTCAAAGGCTGGATGTGCAGAAGGCTCCCCGCTCCATTGTCCCCCACCTCTGCACTGAGTAGAGGGAGTGGGAGGCTCCTCTCATCTCGCTTCTTTTGGGCCAAACGTCCCGTCCATTCCATTGACCCAAAATTCCGTTTTCCATTGTGGTTCTTTCCCTTCCCATCCCTGGAATGATTTCCCATGGTGTTATCCTGCGCTTAGGTCCCCCTTAACCAGCTGTAGAAGTCTTCCTTACTCTTATTCAAATTTAGGGTTCTAAGCCTGCCTTTTATGAGAAACTATGAGAACAAGGCCAGCCATATGCCTTAAAAGAGGCATCCCTTTCCGTTGAACTGTTCACCCAAATGGTCAAACGAGCAGCATTTGTGTATATGTTGGGATGGGGGGTGGGAGATAAGAAAGAGAGTTTCACAGGCAAAGTGAAGACAAAAAGCCATATCGAAGCAGAAAAGCGAACAGGCAGACTGCAAGCAAGCATCTCCTTAGAAGACGATCGATCCAGTAGAATACATCTGGCGTGCTAGAAGTGCCTTCCTCCCTGAGCGTTTGAGGCTGAGCCTCAGCTCCTGAAAATATGCGGGGGAATCCTATTTTTTATTTTAAAAGCTAATTTGCTCACCCAAGAAAACAGGAAAAGTGATCTTCTGGAAAAGCCCCTGGGCAGGGAGGTAGTTTCTGAGTTCTGTTTCACTCACTCAGGACAAGTCTTAAGGGTTATTTAAAGAAATGTAAAGACACACACCCGGGCGTTTTCTGCTGTTCCTTCCTAGCTCACTGCACTGGCTCCCTCTGAGCCGATGGATGGACCCACCACCAGTGAGAAGAGCTTGGGGCCAGGACTCCCCGACATTAGACCGAAAATGGGCTCCACCTCAGCTGCGCTTTTAAAGTCGAGCTGATCATTCTTAAGACTCTTAGTCTCGTGGCTTCTTGGGGGCCAGTTTTTGTAATGCTCAGGCACATCTTCACTAGCCCAGCCTCTCATAATGCTTCCCCTCAAACAGAATTGCTTAGCACACAATCTGTGTTTACTTCTCTCTGTGGGCTTGTTTGCTTGATAAACCAGGGGCAGGAGCTGTTGCCTTTTTTCCCTTGTAGACTCTGCACCCAGAGCAGGCAACAGTTCCTGCTGCTGGTTTATTAGGAAAGCAAGCCCACATGGTGGGTGCCAGTCTCTCCCTCCTTTTCCACTAGTGAGGCTCAAGGTTGACATGTTGACTTTCCTATTGACTTTGCTGTAACCATCATCCCCCATCCTGTGCTCCATGCAGAGATCACACTGGAGTGGTTTGCCACATCCTTCTCTAGCTCATTTTACAGATGAAGAACTGAGGCAAACAGGGTGAAGTGACTTGCCCAGGGTCACACAATTAGGAAGTGTCTGAGACCAGATTTAAATTCAGATCGTCCTGGCTCCCTACTGGGCATTCTATCAACACTTCCGTGCAGCTGCCCCTGGAAGGAGCTGGGAGGCAATAAATGGAACTGGTGGGGGGGGGGGGTAGGATAGGAGCGGGACCTCCCCCCCCCATTCCTGTCTTGTTTTTCCCTGAAATGAAGCCCCATGAGCTTCTTCGAATGACAAAATGCCCACCAAGCCATAGGAGAGCCATGCAGATCCCAGGTCATTCCAGAGCTTCCAGGACAACAAAGTCAAGTTGTTAAAGGCAGTCTTGTTAGGGAGTATTTAGCAATGCTTTAGATTGGACTACTTGGATATGGGAGGTGCCTCTGGTGGTAGGGTCAATATCCCTGAAGAAGACAGAGTCAGGAAAGCAGCTGTACCTGAGACCCAGAAAGCCAGAGGAAGTGAGTCTGAGTCCCAGGGAGGGCAAGAATGGTCTGTGTATGGTTGCTGTATTTCATTCTGGAAGAGGACCAAAATGACATCATTATGTTGGGGTCAAGGGACGATATGTTCTACTGTGGCTCATCAGAGCAATACCAGCTCGGACCCAAATAGCCCACGTGAACATTTGGGTAGATTCTCCAAATCTGTGCATCCTGCGTTTCCTTTGAGCTGTCTCAATTCTGCTTTGCTCACAGAGCACAGCACCTTCCCTGATGTGGGCACGCCATCCTGGGCAGTCCTGTGCCAGTGTCTCCCATGTGATACAATCAATTCTGAAGTTCTTGAGAAAGATCCTGAGTGTGTCCTTGTAGTGTTTCTTCTGACCTCCGTGTGAATGCTTGCCCTGTGTGAAGTCTCCATAAAATAGTCTTTTAGACAAGAATATGTTTGCACTTGAAAAAAGCATTCATTCATTTGGCAGTTAAGTGCCACAAAGGACCTCAGAGTCTGGTCCCTTATCCTGGTAGGTGATCTTCAGAATCTTCCTAAGACAATTCAAACGGAAGAGATTCGATTTCCTGGCTTGGCACAAGTAGACTGGGTTTCACCAGCATGCAATAATGAAGTCAGCACAATGGCTCTGTAGACCTTCAGTCTGGTAGTCAAATTCCTCTTCTCTCCCACACTTTCCTTTGGAGCTGCGCAAACACTGAGCCAGTTAGGGCAATGTATGTGTCAACTTCTTTTCTGCTGCTGGCATTTCTCCTGGGGTTGTTGGGTAGCAAACACCATACTGGCTGTTCCTCCACCCTTTCTGAAGCCACACTGGCTCTCAGGTAGATGATCATCTTCCAGGTGAAGGATCAGCCTATTAAGGAGGACTCTGGCAAGAATCCTGCCAGCAATGACAAAGAGAGAGAAATCCCCTGTGATTGTCTCAGGGCAGTCTGTTTCCTTTACCTTTATAGAGATGGACAGTGGAGGCATCTTTGAACTCCTGGGGGACAAGCTCCTCTGGCCATATAACCCAGAAAATTTCAATCAGCTTTTGTATGAGCAATGGGCCCACACGCACCTTGTAAATCTCAGCTGGAATAAAATCATCACCAGGTACTTTGCCACGGGTGAGGAGCCTAATAGCATTTAAAGCCTCCTCTTCAGTAGGAAATCTGGTTAGAGGGATTGGCTTCAACCTGAGGAAAAAGGAACACAAGTCTCCAGTAATAAGTGATGGTTGCTGTTTCTGACAACCTTCCTCCCTAGGACTCCCTGCCACAGCTGGTGGCCCGAGCCTGCTCTAGCATTAAAGGCACCAAGAATGAGAAACTTGTCCTCTTTCAGGACATCTGATGAGAAGGGGCTCCAGGCCTTCATAAGATTTTTCTTTGACCTCATCAGGATTTGTCATGATGGCAGCATAGGTACTGAGGATGGTGGGGTGGCATTCTCCTATGTGTTCACTCCTCTTTGTAGGCATAGAAGCTTGTTGACTAGATCACTTCTGATTGCAAAACCTACACCAGCTTCACCAAGCTCCCCTTCACTGTGGCCACTCCAGAAGAACACGTATACAGCTTCAATTTCAGTAAGCTGGCCTTCATGTGCCAGCCTTGTTTCACTCAGGGCTGCTATTTAGATACTGAGTCCCCTGTCATCTTTCAGGTCTACTGGATTTTGTATTGTCTTTGTGTGTGCACACATTGCATGTACTGATGGTGAGTGGAAGCATCTTTGCAGTTTTGGAACATTTTCTATGTGTTTCCATCACAGGGTGGGATCCCTGCCTGCCGCAGTAATCAGGCCAGGGTTGGGTAAGCAGACAATTTTTAGGACACTTTTTCTAGCCCCTTCCTCACACCAGGAGATGGGCAGTGTGATGCTTAAAAGGCAGTCTATCGGAACCTGCTGCTCCCTGACTTGCTTGTCATCTCAGGACTTTTGAGATAGGAAAAAGGCAAAAGGGGATGGGTGATGTCTTCTGATTTTGATGGTGCATAAATTGGATTTAAGTGAGGCAGAGTCTCTCTTCCAACATCATCACAGTCCATTGGCAGGACAGATTGCTACATGCATCTGAAAGGAAAGCCTAGAGCACCTCTCCATCAGCATATCTGCTCTCTGGGACAATCAATGCAGATGGGTGATAGCTTAGGACTAGAATTTCCCCAAAAGAGAAGGTATCAGGCTGTCTTTGGGAAGTTACAAAGCTCCATTAAAATGAAGCAAAGCTTTCCCTAAGAACAAAGTCTTATTTTTTTAATCCCAGCCTGCTCCTAGTGCTGCTGGGTCCTGAGAGGTGTGGAACACAGCATTCTCTGAAAATTAATCTCACAAAGAGGGCCACAGACAAGCTCAGTGCTCATATAAGCAATCAAGAGCTTCAAAGAATAGTAGGAAAACATGTCATCAAGGAAATGTGTGATTTTCCTAAATAGAAAATGAGCTGGTCTTGAAATGAGGGCAAGGATGATGAGTGGACAGTGTTCCTGAGGCTCCAAGGGACATCTCTGGGATACAAGGTTATTATAAAATTGTTTGCATGGGAATAGGAAATCTCTATTCATTTGATTTTCTTTTCGTAAATTCTTCCTTGGAAACAATGTGGCCAATGTCTTTATAAACAGAGACATGTTTCTGGAAGAAAAAAAGCTTCCTGCTTTTCTGGGTAGAATCCTGAACCCAAGAGCATGCACCCATTCCTAGCCCAAAACTTAAGTGAGGTCTTACAGTGTTCAGGTTCCATATGTCCAAGGGTTAGACCTGTACGATCATTTATTAAACAGCTACTAGAGGCTTAGTATACAGTCCTCCATGGCCTTGTGCTCCAAGGCTTCACAGTAACATAAAAGCAATCCCAGGTTCTCAGTGGAAACACTGGCAAAGAAGGAGCCCTAGCAGCATCTACCATGCTGGAAAGGCTGCAAGGATGACCCAAGCGACCAGCCGAGGCTGCTTCTCAATGCCCACCCAGCTAAGGATGGGCAGGAGAGGTTCTCTAGTGAGCTGGCCACTCAGTGACTGACTCTTTGGTCATGGCAAGTCATGAAATAGAGACCAAATGGCACCTGGTCCTGACCTTTTCTGCTTCTATGTTGTGGGTTGCAGGATGGTGGGAAAGTGGGCAGAGGGGTTTCTAGGCATCTGAGAACTTGACTTTGTTACTCCTCTCCCGGGAAATCCTTGTCCAATGACCATTGAGTAAGGGCATTGCCAGAAGGGCTGAATCCTCTCATCTTAACATTCTGGCTATGAACAAAACAAGAAGAAAGAAGGAAGCAGCCCCTGGATGGCTTCCAGGTGCTCACTAGAAAGTCAAAGCAGGGAGCTGGAGGAGTGAGCTTTTTCTTATCTCCAAAGACAAGAAATGTCATTCTGTGGGGTATTTTGTCCTCTTGCCTCATAGCAGTGATGATAAATATTTGCCAGAAAGTAACTCTGAAGAGGATTGTAGTTAAGGATAGAGAGGGGTTCTACAAGGAATTTACTTAAGACCTCCCGAGAGAAATCACCCTAAACTCTGATCCTTGGGGATTTGAGTGCAAAGCTGGAGAAAGGTGATGATGGAGGAATATGGGGGATGGGGGAAAGCAGGGCTCAGAAAAAAAAGAAATGACAGAGACTGGAGATGGGAGATTCTGCAGAAACCTTCCACATTTCTTATCAGGAATGTTTTTTCCTAGCAAAGAGTTCACAGGTGTGGATCTGATGAGCACCAAAAGGCATCACACAAACAAATGAAAAATAGCTTCTATTTTAACAGACCAGAAAAGAGCTGCTCTTGCTGGGGAAATTGTTCCAGAATCATCACCCTGGTAGAGTCGAGCGTTGGCTTGTCAGGGCAAAGATCAGAATTCACTAAAAATGAGGAGAAGAAGAAGGAGGAGATAAAGAGTGCCAGATGGCTGGAACAATTCAGTCCTAAAATGTTCGAATAAGTCATTAGCAAGGAAAAGGAGAAAAGGCCGACAGAAAGGATTTTAGTAATAAGTTTATTGAAGAAGGAAAAAGAGAGACTTGTGCCCCTCCCTTTGGAACCCTAAGGCCCTGGTCCAAACCATTTCATGGAACTCCTGGCTCCACTCCAGATTTCTCTGCTCCAGCCTCCTTGCTGGCAGCTTTGCCCACACAGGTATCCTGCCTGTAAAGTTCCCCATTAGGGGAATGTCAGCTACTGGATGGTAGGAACTGTCTTACTACTCCCATGTACTAAGTGTCCACTCAAACTGGGTCAGAGTTCCAAAGAGTAAAGTTTAGGCCCAGCATGAGAGGCCACAAAGCCTATCTGGAATGGACTGTGCTGTCTCTGGTTGTAGCAGCTTCCTTCTCCCCACAGTTGTTCAAGCCAAGGCTATATGGAAAGGTGCTGAGTCTATGGGAGGGGGGGCTCCTTGCTCAGGGCCTCTGGGGGACCTCCCAAGTGGCTGTGATGCAATAAGGGGAAAATGGCAGTTGAAGGAACTGGTGATGATTAGCTGGAAGCAAAGGCTTAGAGTGTTGTAGTGTAGAGGTTCTGGGAGCCCCCAGAACACAAGGGGAAAGCTCTTGGTTCTGCCTCAGAAGAAATGAACTACTCAAGTCTTCTTTCAGTCAGAGACAAGATTTATTGTGTCACCAATAGAAACAAACCCAGATTCTTGGTAGGGATGACTGACTCTTTTTTAATAGAGAAAAAGATTGTGGGAAGATTTGGATGGAATCAGGAGTGGCCAATAGCCTGGGGGCAACCTGGAGGTAACAGAGAAGGGGTCTAGATGGGATTAAGAGTGGGGAATAGACTAGGGTTTTTGGAGGTCACAGAAACAAAAGGCTGGACTGGGTCAGAGCCACAACAAAAGGAGACTTGAAAGGATTATTGAGTATCTAGGTGGGGCTGTGTGGGAGGGTTCAGGAGGTGGGTTGTGCCTTTTGGGGGTCCAGGTCCCATACCCCATTGTTAGGACACAGGAGAGGTGAGTTTATAGATTTAAAGGCCAGTCACCTGGAAGGCTGAGTAGCCCAGTTTTGCTTGTTCCCATAGGATACAGTTCTCTGCAATTGATGGGAGTTGCCCAAAGAATGCTTTAGATGGTTTAAGTAAAACTTCCTTAGAGAACAACCCAAGTGGAAAGACCTCATTAGAGCAGGTAGTTCCCTCCCTACCGGGCCCAAGGTCTTTAACTAAAGCCAGAAGTCCAGGTGGTAGGGACTGTGTTCATTTGGGGCAGGGGCAGGTGGCCAGTCGAGTCCCCATCACTTCTGAGAATCTTGGGGGTTTGAAGTCTTCATTTATTACAAAAATACTCTGCACTGGGTTACTGTAAGCATTAGTCATGGGGTTACTGTAAGCATTTGCTGTCCCTAGTGAATGCCAGCATTTCTTTACAGATCATTAAGAACTTGACAGAAAGACTGGGAAAGAAACTTAGGGTTAATAATTCCCATTTAAAAGCAATCAGAAGTTAAAATGAAGCATCTCTGAAATTCTAATGTAAGTCAATGGCAAAATATGATTCGATTGACCAAATTCAATTTGTGTGAAATCCACAGGAACACATCCTCCAGGAAACCCCACCACCACCTCCGTGCAGTCTGAAGCCAAGGAGGAAGTCTTGAAAAGACCCCAAGACCCTACTGTGCACCTGGGGAGGAGGGCTTCCTAGAAGCATTATGCACATAAGCACATCCTTCTTCCCAGGTTATAAGTGACCTCGGGACAGAGAATTTGTACTAGTCTTAACTGACCAGACTTGTCCTCTGGTGGCCAGCAAGGGGCTGCAGGCAAAGCAGGGGATTAGTAAGTGTGGGCTGGGCAGAATCAAGTCAATTTCTGATTTTCTCATGAAGCCTATATAGAGGATGGAGCTGCTCTCCCGGCCCCTGCTCAAAGCTGCGAGATTACTCCACCTATGGATCATCATTTGATGTCAATTAACCATCCAAACACAATTAACCTTTGAAATTGGTCATTCATAGTAGTAGTAGCGGTGCTGATGATGGTGCTGGCGGTGGCGGTGCTAGCAGCAACAACAATAGCGTTTATAAATTGCCCACTGTGCAGCAAGCACTGAGTAGGGGCTTTAAAAAGGGGACTTCAATGATCCTGTAGCAAGACCCGAAACACAAAAACCTCCCCAAGCCTGGAGGCTGGCGTCCTCTGCCACCTCCGTCAGGGGTGACGAGTCCCAGCTGGCTCACAGTGCCCCTGTCCCCACATTCCCCTCCTCCCTTCTTCCCCCTACCCCGCCCTCTAACCCCACTCTATAGCTTCCTGGGCTCGGAAGGCAGGTCAGCTCTCACTGTGGCCGAGCTAGAAGGAGGTCGGGGGCATTCCGGCAGAGAAGACAGCACTGCTGTATGGGAGAGGCAGGGAGAGCCTGCTCCCCTTCTCCTGAGAAGTCCCGAGGAATAAAACTAAAGGCATGCAGTTCACCAAACCCAGTATGGCCAGTAGGTGGGCCAGACTGTGGAGCCCCTTGAAGCCCCGGTTCCACACCTGGGGCTCCATATGGTGAGGGAGAGGGAGCCATGTTACATTCTGTGTAATGTGGTGACCGTGGTATTCCAGGGGCACTAATCTGGCAGCGGTTTTTATATCTGGATTGGAAGCAACAAAAGCCTGAGGCAGAGAGACCAGCCAGGAGACTTTTAGGAAAACCTAGAAAGGCGGTGAGAAAGGTCCGGAATTGGAGGGGGGTTCAGTGACAAAGGGAAATTGGAGTATTGTGACCTTATGCAGGGAATATGAGGCAGCTTAGAAGCAAAACAAGTTGTTCCAAGGATTTGGGAGGACAGAAGAATCCAGACTGACTAGCACCAGGCAAGCTCAGCATCCACAGTACTCAGCAGTGTAGAAACAGGGAACAAGCATTTATTAAGCACCTACTGGATGCCCACTTTCTCTTTGGATCCTCACAATAACCTGGGAGGTCATGCTTTATCATGGCAGTTTTACAGTTGAAGAAACTGAGGCTGACAGTTAAGTGACTTCCCCAGGGCCTGAGGGTGAATTTGAATTTAGGTCTTCCTGACTCCAGGCCCAGTGCTCAATCTGCCAGGCCACCTCGCTGCTCCCAAACATTCCACTGACACAGAATGTGTCAGAAGAAAGAAAAACTTAGTTATGGAACAAAACTTTTCCTTGAAAGTTCTCCAGCGATTTTTGGAGAGGAAAATCCACCCAAAAATGATTAATGACCCCCTTCTGATGACTGCATTACAGCCGGGGCCCACGAGAGAGGAGCAGGGGAATTAGAGTTCAAGTTCTCACTCAGTCTTCCAGGGGAAAAGCGGAGACATTAAGGATGATTAATTAATCATTAATATCCATTATGTTGCACTGCAGACCCGCTCACTGACGCAGCCAGGAAGCCTGGCTTTCTACATAGCCCCACAGTAATGGCCTAATCCATCCTTTCTTGGCAGAGAGCCACCTGCCCAGCAACCTTCCCACACATCGAGTCTGGGGACACAAGTGAGAAATGTCACAGCTCCCTGTCGGAACTCCGCACCGTGTTTTGATTGGAATGCCTGTGAAGGGAACCACAGCCGGCCCTTCTCAGCTCAGGCCACCGTGACTCTGGCCCTCGGCTTCCTCCTCTGGGGGAGATGTTTTGTGCCTACCTCGAGCAACTCTCCGGGCCTTGAAGAGCAGCCCGCCAGGACCATGGCTGCCTAGATCCAAAGGCGTGTCCCTACCAGCCCCCAATAGTAATTATCCAGCAAGAGATGTGTCCACCAGATGGTGCCTTCCTGGAGCCACTACATCAATCAGTCAATCAATTAAACATTCATCCAGCACCTGCTCTGAACCAGACCCCCGGAGCTACAAATAAAGGCTAGGCAGGCCTTGCCTTCAAGGCGCTGACGTTCTGTGGAGGGGTCCAGAGTGTGGGAGCAAAGTAAACGCCGTTGTGACAGTCAGCCTGGGACTCGGGGAGTCACTGAGTATTTCAGGGGCAGCCTGTGTCAAGGCAGGAGATAGGAAGCAAGGAGGCAGCATCTCTCCAGAGAACTCTGCCCCTAGAGGCGGGTTGCAGCAGCCGGGCTCTGGCCCCGGGGGGGTGGGGGGGGGGTGCAGGCTCCTGATTAAAGAACCTTGCCCATCTCTAGACCAACCCGGCTCCCCTGATGTCCCTCCCTGCCCAGCCTGGGCTGTACACAGGCCCTTACATTTTGGCCTCCGAGCTCCAGCTCTGGCCCTGGGCCCTGGAATTCCATTTGGCCTCCAAAGTTCTAAACCTGGTTCTCTCCTGCCTTTCCAGTCTTCTTACCCCTAATAACATCGCTCCCCTCAAGTGCCCAAACCCAGGGACTTAGGACAAGACCCTTCCTCCATCTCCCATCTCCGGGCTCATCCACTGGCTGCGCCCCCTGCCTGGAACACTCTCCCTGCTCATCTCTACCGCCTGCTTGCCCAGCTTCCCTCAAGTCCCAGCTAAAATCCCACCTTCTTTGAAAGCTTCTCCCTCTCCCTTCTGTTGATTGATCCTGAATAGAGTCTGTCCAGCATAGTCTTCATGACATCATTCCTCAGGAAGTGCCTTTGGCCTTCCTTTGCACCCTACCACTTGGCACCACCCCTGGCACAAAGTAGCCTTGAGAAATGCTGGATGCCCTCGACCATCCCCACTGCATGCCTAGGCCACAGTGGTGACCAGACACTCTGCCTACATTTCCCTCTTCACCTCTGGGAACAGAACTCCAGGGCCAGGGCCCTTCCAGGAGGTATGTGTGTGGCCATCATTTGTGGGTCAGAACAGAACTAGCAGCACCCTGCATGCATTAGAACATCAGCTCTGATAGCACTGAGTTTTACGGAACAAACCCTTTTATCAAAGGACTTTGTCTGGATTCAGTCAAAGGGCCATGCTTGAGGACCTAGAGGGCCATGTGTGGCCTCGGAGCCCGAGGGTCCCCCCCTCTCCCCCCCACCCCCGCCCGCACAGACTTTCTTCCCCAGGGCCTGGTGCACAGTAAACACCTCATACAGGCTTTTTTTTTCACATGGGCGTTCATTTAGGAAGGAGCTAGGGAAGTTTCCTAAGCAAGAGAGGGGCATAGTTAAACTTACACTTCCAGTATTATAGTCTGGCAGACATGGAGTGGATCGATTGGAGAGGGGTGGGGAGGGGAGCGAGCGGCAGTGCCAGGTTAAGCCTTGCCCCCCAGCCCAAACCCATGGCTGCTGGGGCTGAAAAGAAGTCTCCTCTGTGGGCCACACCTGGCACCCCGAGGGTAGCAATCCAGCCCAGGGACCCTCCATTTAGCAGGCCTAGCACTGCCTCCCTCACCCCCTGGAGTGTGTGGAACGGGAGGGAGGGGGCAGTGCCTCGGGCGTGAGCTCCGAGGAGTCCAAGGCTCCCCAGCTGTCCATCTCAGCGCCCAAAGAGGCCGGCCAGCCTGTCTGCGGGTCACAGCGGACAGAGGCTGTCTGGCAGAGATAAAAAATAGAGTCAGAAATAAATGCCAGAGAAAGACCTCAGTCAGGGCTTCTGAAGTGATGTGCCAGCTGTGATTGGGAATCTCTCCCCCAAGTTCTCTGGGACAAAGGGCTGAAGATTCTCTCTATCTTTATCTTCCTAGAGAAGACAATTGGAATGGCAGATGAGGCAGAGACCATTGTGATGGAAATGAGCCCCATGGATCTTCACACCCCCACCTCCGCCCCCACCCAGCCTTGGAGCATTAATTCTGCCACTCAGAGTTCCATGTAAGATGCATGATGAAGACCAGGCTTCCCAGGCTTGGCTGCCAAGACCTTCCCAGCTGGTCCCTCCCAAAGATCTCTGGCCCACCCCCCAGACAGTCCCCTGGCTCCAGGAATTCATCAGGGATTCCTTAAGCAGCCTTGCCTGGGGAGAGATAGCCTGGAGGTAATTGTGGAGGGTCAGCTCAGTGGGAACATGGGGTCAAGCCTGGCCCCTGACCCACACTAGCTGTGTGACCCTGGACAAATCTCATAATCACTGTTCTGTATTGGAAGAAGGAATATCCTCCCTAAGAGCTGTGAGATTACAGGTCTGAGTTCCCCTCCTGCATCCGTCTCCACCCATGACCCCGGGCAAGGTGATGGGGAGCAGAGGGCCAAAAGAAATAGACCCTTCCCTTCTCCTAAGATACCACACTTACTCCATCAGTGATACTGGGTTACCTGAGGGAGGGGGAGGCTGAGGCAGGAGGCAGGGCCGTGAATGGAATAAGCTAAGAGTTGCAAAAAGGTTCTTTTACCTGGAGATCCCACTGCTGGGCCTGCTCCCCAGGGTGGCTAGTGGCCAAAAGAAGGAAGGCTCCACAGAAAACAAAGGATTTACAGCGAACAGGACGTTTCATGGGAACAAAGTAGATGGTCCCTCCACCTCTCTCTCAGCTGCTCCAACCGTCCACCAGAGGGTGCAGCTCCACTTGCCCCAGGTGACCCCAGTAAAGGCACATTGCATTCACCCTCTCTCCTTACAGTCTCAGGCACCAACTTCCTGTCACTCAGTTGTGTTAGGTCATTTCCAGCAGGAAAATCACTGTCCTTTGTAGAGAAGAGAAAAGGAAAAGTCCCAGAGCTGGTGCAAGGAAAGTGAGCAGGAGCAGGAAGGTGGCCACACAGGTGGGGAGGAGAGCAGCCAGAGGGTCAAAGCTGGGTGTGGGGAAACGATGCTGATGAGACGCCCTGAGAAGAGAGAAGGGGGTCCCTGGATGGCAACGAGCCCAGACAGCAAGGAGCCTGCACGGCGACGAGGAGCCTGGACGGCACAAGGAGCCTGGACAGCAACAAGGAGGCTGGACAGCGCCTGGCTGCCACTGGCACAGTCTTCCCAGGCCAGAGTTACTTGTGTTTGGGTTTCACTCTTTTTGTTCTTCATTATAAAATATTATTCCCCTTGAAAAGGAAAGAAGGAAGCATTTATTGAGTGCTGACTGTGTACCTTGCAATGTGCTAAATGCTTTACAAATGGCCTTTCATTTCATCTTCCAAACAAGCTCAGGGCTCTATCACTACCCCCCCACCTGCAGATGAGCAAATTAGGCTGTTGTTTGTCCTTTATTCCTGAAGAGGATCCCAACCTCAGGGAGGTGACACAAGACACACAAGTGAATTGGATTACACTGAAGCATGGCTGTGCAAATTCACCAGCCTCACTTTCTCCTCCCAAGTTATTTGCATCCAGGGCAGATAGAGTTCAGGACAAATGGAGATGGCTTTCTGAGCCAACTAGGCAAGCAGACTGAATGACTTGTCCATCATCGTACAGCTAGCTAGTGAGTGCCTGAGGCTGGGTTTGACTGAGATCTTCCTGGCCCAACACTATCCACTGAACCACCCACTTCCCCCTCCTCCTCCTCCTCCCCTTCCCCCTCCCCCTTCTCTTCCCCTCTCCTTCTCCCCCCTCCCCCTCCCCATCCTCCTCCTCCTCCCTCTCCCCCTCATCTTTCTCTTCTCTCTCTGTTTCTCTGTCTCTCTCTCTGAGTGAGGTGACTCCTTCCTTCCCTCAGGGCTGGTGGGCCCACATGAATGGTGTTGCCCGAGGTCCCTCAGCTGTGAAGCACAGTGGCTGATGGGGCCAAGAGCCCAGGCAGGGCCTAGCACTACAGCCCCAGATGCGGCCCGGGACACTGCTCCGGCTCTCAGGAGCCTTGGGAACCGAGGAGTGAGCTGCTCATTTCACAAACCAACCACCAGGGGGCGTACGAAGACTCCCCAGTGTGCACGAGGGAGGAACCGGCTGCCCCCTGGTGGTTCTGTAAGATTCATTCCATGACTGGGCACCCTAAGTCATTCAAGTGGGATGCAGATCCAGGGCCTCCCTAGAAAAGTCCACATCCATGGACCACCGAGGGAAAGATTCCTCCCAAAGCCCGAGGTCAGCTCCCCCATGCTTTTCCCTGCTCTGGCACTTAGAGTCTTCCTGTGCGCAATTCCTCCTAGAGTACATGGAGGAGAAAGCACAGGGGACACCAACTAGGCACGGAATAGAATTTTCCTATTTTTCTTTTTTTAATTTTTAAAATTTTTATTTAAAGTTTTAAGTATTCTATACCTCTCCTCCCTCCTTCTTCCCTGAGTCAGTAAGCAATCAAATATAGGTTATACACGAGCAATTTTATAAAATGTTTCAGTATTTGTCATTTTGTACAAGAAGACTTGAATAAAAGAAAAAACATGAAAGTGAAAAGTAGCCTGCTTCAGTCTTTCTGTTCTTTCTCCGAAGGAGGATAGCGAGCTTCATCACTAGCCCTGTGGGGGTCTTGGATCCTTGTGCTGCTAAGAGCCTCACTCGCAGTTGGTCGTTGTTACAATGTTGCTGTTACTGTGTACAATGTGTTCTCCTGGTTCTGTTCACTTCACTTTGCATCAGTTCTTAGAAGTCTTCCCAGGTTTTTCTGAGAGAATCCTGCTTGTCGTTTCTTAGGGCACAGTAATATAGAATAGGATTTTTCACTGAAGGCTTAACTGAGGAAATTTGATGAGGCACCAGGGTTCAGGGACCTCAGACTGGGCCTACCCTACCGTAGCTCCATGGACAGTGCCACTGATATCATGGGGGATTCTTCAGGAACGAAGTTCACAACTCCCTGGCCTCTGGACACAGAACACAGCAAACACAGGACATGGCATAAAGGCTGAAGTCACAGGGATCTGGGCTCAAATCTCATTTCTAATGCTCACTAGCTGTGTGAGTCACTTCAGGACCCTAGGCCTCAGGTTCCTCATCTGTGAAATGGAAATGACACTGGTGGTGCCTGACAAAGCTGTGTGAGGATTACGAGATTATGAGTGTAAAGCATTCTTTGAAGTCCTAGCACTCTCACTAAATATTGGGGATTGAACATGGACCAAGGAAGAGGGATGAGAGTACACACTCCCTAACTCTGGTTCTATGGAGGCTCAACTGCAGGGCCTTGGATGCTTCCTCGGGTGTGGAGCCTCACTCTCCACCAATGAAGTGGGTATGGCCTAGGGGCTTCCCGCCTTCTGCCCCTCAAGAGCCATGGGCTCGACCAAGGCAGACAGAGCTTAAGTAAATGCCTGAGGCAGGATTGGAACTCAGATCTTCCAGACCATAGGCCTAGTGCTTTACCATTGAGCCAGCTCTCTGCCTATAACTACAGAGCATACAAGGAAAATTAATAAGCAGAGCCACTTTCTTAATGTTCTATGCATAGGCTATTCCATCTCCTACCTCAGGGCCTTTGCATAAGCTGTGCTCCATGTAAGGAAGAAATGGCCTCCCCAAAGTGCCCCCCACGAGATCATCTCCCATCCTTAATTTCGTATCCCCAGTGCCTAGCACAGTGTGTCAAAATCTGCCTTTGCAGCTCCCAGCGCCTCCATGCCCAGGCAAACATGGCTCATCCCTCCTTTACGGGACAACCTTTGGACAAGAAGGCAGTGGTCTTCAAGCCCAAGCCTCCCCCTCTCCAGGTTAAACATCCCCTGTGCTTGTCACCCTCTATTAGGCAGTGCCAATGAGACCCGGGGGGGGGGGGGGGGGTGCTGTGTTCAAAGCATGTTCACTTGGCCACAATTGGGGGACCTGGAAAAGACCTCGTTCGAACAGGCTTGGGGGGAGACACACACAAAAAAAGGATCACTAAGGCACTTCTAAATGCCTAGAAGACTGAAGTCTCACCAGAAGCACAGAAGTAGGGCAGCTTTAAAAATGTTGATTATATACTTCAAAAAAAACACCAACTGTGTAAGAGATTTGTGGCTTCATATACAATCCAATGCTTCTGTTTCTCACAAATGGAATCGCTCCTAATTGCTGGGAGTTGCCAAGTTCAGAATAATTGTTTTTTCTTAAGTTTTTGCCCTTCCTATCAGCACAGCCCAGAGATAGCTGTGCCACCTGGGGCTGCCCCCTGGACTGCTCAGCTCTCAAAAACCAAAATGAAAAGCTGTAACTTAGCACACTTTTCTGGTGGGAACACATGGTCCCCCTCCGGTTTCTTTGGTATCAGTAAACTCTGATCAGACTGAGGGTCAAGTTTCCTCAGCCCCTTCGGGTCCCAAAGGAGCCCAGTTTGGCCTCATCTGGACAAGGCCCAAGGCCTCGTTCCCCAGCCACACTGGAGTCACTGCCCTCTCAGCCAGTACGTGGCCTTCAAGGCCCTCATCGCAAAGGCACTGCATGGGGAGCAAGGAACACAGAAAAGGGATGGCCAAAAACTTTATTGGGCTGGATGTGTACAGACCACCCCCACCTGACGCATGCGTCAGGGCTACTCCTTGGAGGCTGACTTATAGTGTGCCAGTGTGCGTGCAGAAGGGTCAGCGGCCTCAATCCACTTGGGCATCCAGTAGTGGGTGAGCCAGTCCGCACGTCCAGGGTAGTGCCTCTCAAATATCTGCCGGTAGTAGTAGCCTTCCTTCGTCTTGGGAGTGTTCAGTGGAAACCTTTTGGCAGCATTTTCCAGCAAGGAGTCAGAGACCTACAAGGGTAAGTTGAGTCACAGGCAAGAGGGCTGACTGAGGACCTCAAGATGGAACAAAAGCCTGACCTCCCTGAAGGCAGAGGCTGTGGTTCCTCTGCACAGCACCCAGGAAGGGCTCCCTGGGCCCAGAGAAGCCTCAGGAGGCGTGGCCCAAAGGGTTTGGCCCACTTCCTACCCATTCCCTCCCTCCAGTGGGGTCAGAGAGGTGAAGGGAGGGCTACAGGAGGCAAGAGCCTCCAAAATGGCACCTTCCCCTGTGAAACTGCCCTTGCCCACCCACACACTTGGGAGGCCTGGCTGGCTCTCTCTCCATGTGACTCCCCACGGCTGCATGTCAGCCCATCAGAGAATGAGTCCAGTGAAACAAGCAAACCTGGCAAACGCTGCCACTTCCTGGGCAGGGCTCTCAGCTCAGCTGACCACGCTATCAGGAGGCCTGATACTGAGCTGAATGAACTCTGGCCCCTCCTGAAAAATCTCCCCTGGCAGCCTGCCCCGACCTGGTGAAATGCTGCACATCTTCCCTGACATGAACATCCTCTCTCATCTCTAATGTGTTTGAAGGGTCAAAGTCACAGCTAGGGCAGCAGGGCCCCAGGTACCTGATGCTCAATGTGTTCCTGGAGAATGGTGAACCAGGACTTCTTGACAGAGGTGATTCCGTCACTGAAAGCTTCTTTCGGCCGCCAGAGAATGTCTTTGGGCAGCAGGTTGGAGTCCTGAAACGCCTCTCTCAGAAGATGTTTCTCAACCCCATTCTGAATGGGAGAAGCTAGGTGAGCACAGCTGTCCTCACCTGAGCCCCTGACCTATCCCGGGTAAGGAAGGGGCATCCACTGTTACACTTGTTCAGGTACCTTTGGGATCCGGAGTTCCGGGGGCAGGGACAGGTAATAGGAAGTAAATCTGTGATCCAGAAATGGTACCCGCAGCTCTAGGCTAGAGAGAGAGGAGGGAAAAGTGGGGAATGAGGCTGCTCTACCCCCCCCCCCCACCCCATGGCCTCCTACTCCTTCCAAGACCCCGCTGATCAGCTTCTAAGGTAGCCAAGCGTGAAGGTCACCTGGGCTGCCATCTGCTGGGAAGAAAGCCAAGGAGGCTAGCTGCCCTTGGTGTGAGCTGGGCAGGTCACTGGACCAAGGTCACACAAAAGCTGCCATTCCTCCCTCCCATCCCTGATGGACGCCAGTTACACAGAACACCTGGGCCCAATTAGGCCCCCCTGCTCTGGGATCTGGGGGGGTGGGCTGTTCTGGCCAATAACTGTGACTGGGAACACATGACAGCCACAGTGGTGAAGGCCATGCAGGCCAGAAGCATGCACGAGGCACCTACTTTGTGCATACAGGGCACCCGCAGCCAGGGAAACCTCCTGAGCCCCTCCTGGCGGGTCTCCCCTTGACAGGGGACAGAGGAAGCACTCAGCTAAGAAAACTAATGACCTGGTCACCGGGCATGTTCTCTCCTGTTTGTGTCTGCTCAGGACACCAGGCCTTCCCTGAGGCAGGGACTGGTGCCCTTGGTACCACAGCCAGTACCACACCTGCACCTCCACATAGTAGGGCTGTAGTGTCTCTGGTGACCTCAGCCTGAAGGCCTGGCCTTCTCCCGCTGACCTGGCCAAAGCCTCTCATCCCCGGATGCCCAGGGACAGAGTGGGACCTCCCTAGTTACTAAGATTGCCGACACCATCCTCAAGCACATTTCTGCAGGGACTTCACATTCCGCTATTAAGACTTAATAGGGAAGGGCAGCTAAGGGGCTCAGTGGATAGAGCACAGATCCTGGAATCAGGAAGACCTGAGTTCAAATCCAGTCTCAGACACTTACTAGCTGTGTGACCCTGGGCAAGTCACTTAACCCTGCCTTCAAAAGAAGGTGTGGGGGCAGCTAGGTGGCGCAGTGAGTAGAGTGTCGGCCCTGGAGTCAAAAGGACCTGAGTTTAGATCTAGCCTCAGACACTTAACACACACACAAACAAAAACCTAGCCGTGTGACCTTGGGCAAGTTACTTAACCCCAATTGCCCTCCAAAAAGCAAAAAAAAAAATAATGAAGGTGTGATGAAGGCCTGGCAGAGAGGCCAGGATGCTCTACTGGGAGTTAGAGGGACCTGGGTTCAGACCCAGCTTTGACTACTACCTGACTGGGCAATCCTGTAAGCAGCCAGAGGAAACATCCACACACACTGTAAATACCCCAGCTCTTTGTGGCACAGCCCAACTCAGGTATGAGCCCCTCCTTTACCTTCACCTTAACCCTCATGACCTGCCCCGCTTTATCTGGCCCAGCAGCAGCACCCAGGGCTGCCACCAGCAGGCGAACCCTCTGAGCAGCCACTGGCCCCCCAGCCCTCCCAGTGTGGGTTACCCATGCGCAGCTGTGGTTCGGTCAGCACGAAGGACGTCAAAGAGGTAGAGCTCCTTCAGAAGCCTCTCGCTCTCCTCCTGGGCCTCCTCAGCAGATGGAGCCTGCGGCCAACAAACAGATGCACCAGAAGCTTGAGCACCTGTCCAAGAGGGGCCCAGCCCGGCCCTGCCCTGCCCTGCTGCTGGCTCCCTCTTTATAGAGATGGGGAGGGAGGGAGGGAGGGAGGAAGGGAGGAGGGGAGGGAGGAGAGAAAGGAGGGGAGGGAGGAGAGGGAGGAGGGAAGGAAGGGGAGGGAGGAGAAAGGGGAGGAAGGGAGAAGGATGGAGAGGAAGGGAGGAAGAGAGGGGAGGAAGGGGAAAGGGGAAGGAGAGGAGGGAGGGGAGGAAAGGGAAAGGGGAAGGAGAGGAGGGAGGGGAGGAGGCAGGAGAGACCCTAGGAGCATCCTTCCTTCTCTTTCAGAAAACACCCTTTTGACTCAAGGGGCAAAGGAACCAGCTGCTCCAGACCTGCCGTCCTGCATGCTGACAGTGACCCTGGGCAAGTCACGGCCCCTCTCAGCACGGTCAGGCCACATCCTGGTCTTTCAGCAGCAGAGAGGATGCCGACCTGCGCAGGCAGAGGGAGTTTCCCGACCCGGGAGTTCCCTGTGCCTGGCCCCTCCCCCATGCCAAAGCCAACCCCAGTGTTGTTACCTGATGAAAGTAAATATAACCCTGAGTGAGCTCATCGGAGCCTTCTCCAGAGAAGACGACCACACTGTCAGTGTTCTTCCTGATGTACTTAGAGACCAGATACATGCCTGCAGAGGGAGGAGAGCCTGGGTTGTGCCCAGCCCAAGCCTGAGCCATGGCCCTGAACCAGCCCTGCTCTGGGGGCTCATCCCAGGAGCTCCCAATGCCCGTCAGCTTGAAGCCCGCTCCCTACCCTCGCTCATGGCAATCCCCAAACCGACCTTTGTCAGGGCACACGTGTGCTGGGTGGAAACAGGGATGGCTGCCTCTCCACCCTGCCCTGGCCCCACAAGGGCCTCCTGGGGTGTCCTGAGGCCCCATCTGAAACATCAGGTACCATGAGGGCCTTCTCTGAGAGCCCCCACCACCAGAAACTCAGGCTTTGTCTCGTCCGACTGTGGAACCTCACCTCCCTGTCCCTTTGGGGCACAGCGGGGTTGCTATAGAACAATGACCAGGGGGAGAAGCCAGCGCTGTGTGGACGAATCACCGGCTGATAGGCCAGCCTCTCCCCCTTCCACCCTGGGTCAGGCTGCAATCTGCCCCAGCAGCCCCCAACTGAGCCACAGAATTGTGGCCATGCTGGCCCTGCATCGTGGGCATTCTGGGGGGCACATGGTAGCTGCTGGGGGCAGATGTGGACACAGTGGTGTGCCCTGCCGTGGACGGACAGTCAGCCAAAGTGTCAGGGCGGCTTGGGCCTCAGGAGCTGGCAGGGCACCGACGGCGCTGGCAGCCCATGCAGTTCCAGCTCATGCACACAGTGCCCCCGCCAATCATGGCTCTGGTGCTCCCTGAGCTCGCACACGCTGTCTCACCCACAGATGCTCGGACAGTGGTGATGTCATAGGTCTCCAGGCTGAAGATGACATCATCCAGGGCCTGGATGCCCTCCTCTGAACTGAAGAGCACCTCGTGGTGCTCGCTCCCGATGTGGGTCGCCACCTGCATCAGAGAGGGTACTGGATGCCTCAGGGCTGGGAGGAAAGCAGCCCCGGAATCTCAGTGCCTCACAGCAGGCGGTCCCACCTGGCTGCCAGGCCCCTCCGGAGCAGCTCACTACCATCCCTGGCACAGCCTCAGGGGCCACTAAAGCCCATCTGCCTCCAGCCCCTTGCCCTGGGTCAGATCACCACCTCAAGGTCCCTGCACCCTGGTTCAGTCTGCAGTCTCTCCCAGCACCTACCAGGCCACATCTGGCAGGGGGAGGGGGAGTGGGAGGGGGAGGATGAAGAGGAAGAAGAGGAGGAAGAAGAGAGAGGAGGGGAGGAGGAAGAGGAAGAAGAGGAGGAGAAGGAAAAGGGAGAAGGAGGAGGAGAGGGAGGAAGAGGAGGAAGAAGAGGAGGAAGAGGAGGAGGAGGGGAAGGGGGGAAAAGGGGGGGGGGAGGAGGAGGAGGAGGAGGGAAGGAGGGTTCCCTTCTATTAGAAAGAGCCTTTGCCAGGGCGGCCAGGTGTCGCAGTGAATAGAGCACCGGCCCTGGAGTCAGGAGGACCTGAGTTCAAATCCCGCTTCAGACACTTAACACAAAAACTAGCTGTGTGACCTTGGGCAAGTCACTTAACCCCAATTGCTCTCCCCTGCCCCCAAAAAAAGCAAAAAAAAGAAAGAGCCTTTGCCGTGCCCAACTCCCCTAAGCCCCAAGGTGCAGGCTGAGCTGGCAGAGGCACCCCAGAGGTCCCCCAGCCCAGCCCAGCCCCAGCCTCAAGCTCTTCCCACACAAGGTCCCTGCCAGGCAATGCATCCGGAGCTCAGGTGCTGACCTTCCGAGCTGCCAACAAATCTGGGCTGTCTTCCATGCCGATCGCGAACGTCTGGAGTGGGTATGAGACTCCCGCCTCCTTCATCTGCTTCAGGAGGGTGGCGGCCACCAAGCTAGAATCTAGACCCCCTGAGGAAGCAAACACAGCTGTGACGAGCTGGTGGGATGGAGGCGGGGGAGGGGGCCCAGAGGGAGGCAGGGCCAGCCACTGGACAGCAGGATGTGTTCCTGGGCTAGCCTGGGGACTGGGGACACTGGATAAACAGTGTGTGCCAGAGAGGGCGGAGTGAGAAGCCAGGGCAGGGGATGAGGGGCTCTGTCTGGCCCTTGCTCCTGAAGGCCACGGGGACCCGTGGGACTGGGCTGGTCACTTCTCAGTTCTATGTATTTTACTTGGAACATTTAAGGCCTTTATTACGGGTTTTCACCAGACCCTGGCCCTGGTAGGAGCCAGAGTGCCAAGAGCTTCCAGTGACAAGGAGAGGAGCCTAGGCTTAAGTGAAAGACAGAGGGGAACCCCTGATGCTTCTTGAGCTGTGGTGGTTAGACCCACACCTTAGGAGGGTTGATCTGGCAGCTGCAGGTATCTGGAGAGACCAAGGAAGAGGCCCTGCAATGATCCAGTGGAGAGGCTGGGCTGGCACTGGAGGTGCTAAGGACAGGGCTTGGATAGGGCTGTGGAGACTTGGGAACAGTGGGAGCCCGGGTGGCAGCGGCAGAAGCAGCAAGGCCCGTCCTCACAGGCCGCCAGCCTCAGGACTCCCCTGTCCTGTGCATCCCGCCCCAGGGGGTGGCTGGCCCCTCACCTGACAGGAGACAGCCGATCCTGCGGTCAGTCATCAAACGCTTCCGGACGGCATGGTCAAAGAGCAGCCGGATGTTACCCTTCACCGCCTCAAGATCGAAGCCTGGGGACAGAGCAGAAACATGGGGCCCCCTCTGTGGCACCCCCTCAGTCCCCAGGGGCCATGCCCAGCCACCTCCCTACCTGAGGACAGCTTCTCCAGTGGGTGGTAGAGGGCGTGGAGGGGCGGGTCCTTGCAGCCATGGAACTTCACCGTCTCCACTGACACCACCTTTCCATTGGTCCTGAGGTCCAAGACCTGGTAATGGCCAGGGGGGAAGGGCTCGATCTGCAGGTGGGCGGCTGTGGGGTGCTTCAAGTCGACCAGGCCTGAGGGTGCAGGGACACAGAGGATGGAAATTCGGGACGACATCCTGGCCTGGCCTGCCCAACATGCAGAGCATGGGTTGCCTGCCTCCATGAGGTACATCTACCAGCCAGGTTCAGTCACCAGCTAAGCACCTGCTGAGTCCTTGCTGGTGCCTCCTAAGCCCTCTCCATCTCTGTTTCTTCATCTACAAAGTGTGAGTGACTTCTATACATCCCACCAAGGGAGCACATGTGAACCAGAGGAGTCAAGTTCGAATCCTGACTCTATGCTTACTGGCCCTGGATGAGGCCCTCCCCCATTCTGCCTCAGCCTCCCCCCGCCCGTTACAGGGGGAGAAGGATGGCAAGATGACCGCAAACATTGACCCCAGCTAGCCGGGTGAGGGGTCAGAGAAGCCCGGCTAGTTTGCTCTCACTGGCAAGTCATCACCCACCAAGCCTCTGTCTACATGTCACATAAAGCAACCCTTCAGAGGCAGAACATCCTGGGTGGCCCAGGCCCAGTCCTGCCCCTCACTGAGCCCCTGCTGAGAGGAGCAACCCTGCCCTGCCCCCACTGTGTGGACCCTGCTGAGACAAGGAGCCCAGCAGCACCCCCCCCTCCCAGCCTGGGTAAGGGCACCCATACCTGCCCCCCCACACACTATGTGGACCCTGCTGATAAGGGCCGGCCTGGAGGTGTCCACACCAAGTCCTGGAGGCCTCAACCCCAGGAGCGGGTGCCTAAGACATGGAGTGGGGCAGGGGCCAGAGGGGGAGGAGGCATCCCCCAGTCACACGCCCTCATTAGGTTTTTATTGATTTGTGGGGTGCTGGGCCTATTGACCCGAGGCTGCCACCCCTCCTGGAGCCAGGCCAAGGCCCCCTGCACTCCTGCTCCAGGCCTGGCACACATGGTGTCTGCCAAGACCAGCAGGCTCTGCCTCCTCACACCAGTGAAGGGCACGTTTATTTGGTCTGCGTGGGCTACACGACTATGCCCTTCATGCCTGGCAAGGCTCCTACCTGTCCTGAGCTAAAGCCACCAAGGCAGCAGCCTCTGACCAGAAATCCCAGGTGCCCTGTCCTAGACATGCCATCTCCCTCATGGTGCCCTTCCTGAAATGGCATGCCCAGAGCTAAAGAGGACCAGCTGTGGCCCGACCAGGACAGAGGGCAGTGGGACTCCCGGAACCCGTGCCCACCATAAAGTGATGCCTGCACACACTTGCTTGTGATGGCCAAGAGGTTTGTGCCAGCAGAGGCCAGGCTGGTGGGGCCATACCGAGGCCTTGTTCAGACTCACACAGCTGAGCAGGGTGATGCCTGACAGGAAAGAGACCTCCCCCCAGAGGTCTGGCAGTCAGGACCCTCCACCCAGAGCTCTGGAGGTCAGGTCCCTCCCCCCAAAGAGGCCATCAGGACCCTCTCTAAGCTATATGGTCACCCCACACTTCAGTCCACCAGCTCCAAGAGGAAGCAGAAGACACCCAGACCACATAAACCTGAGGCGCCCCATCCATTCATCTGTCCCAAACCCTGAAGGCTGCCTCCTGGGCCACTGAGCTGCCTCTGATCCTGGATCTCAGGACTAGCTAATGAGGCTTCACCCTGGGTCCACTGGGATCTGAGGGGCTCTGAGTGTCAGCCTTACCTTGAGGAACACAGCTGGTCATCTGGGGACCCACCCTCTACTGGGGGCACACAAGGCTCCACCCATGCACATACATGTGCACCACGAACACACATGCACATGCAGACACTGTCACCACACACCCGCATACACACATACACATACACACACACACACACACACACACACACACACACACACACACACACGCATGTGTGCACACATGCATATGCCCACCAAAGGACCAAACCCAGGCCACCATTTCCATGTCCCCTCTACCTTTGGCTTCCGAGCACACAGCCAGAAATCCTTCCTCAGTCAGCGCTCTAAACAATGGCCGGACGCCGAAGGTGTCGCGCCCCAGGAACAACTTGCGGTTGGCGGTGTCCAGCAGGATGAAGGCGAACACTCCATCCAGCATGGGGGCCGTCTGCTCAATGCCGCCTCTGTCGTATAGATGAAGGAGGATCTCCCCATCCACCTGTGTCTGGTACTCAAATCCAAAGTGCTTCTGCAGCTGGGGGGACAAGGAACACGGGCACGAGACATGGCTGTGCTGCCTGCCGATCATTGCCAGCCTACACTTAGCCCCCACCCCCAAGCAGGGCCCAGGGTGCCACATGCCCAGACTTGGAGGCACAGGCTGCCGACCTCAGAGCAGGAGCTGGCTGCAGCCAGCCCACACATCACCAGCTCCAGGCAACCAAAGAAACAACACATCTAACCATGGCCCAGAAGAATTGGATGTCTGGGGCCCGGGAGGTGTCTGAGCTATCCTGAGCCTGCCCTGCCTTCCCAGCACACGCCACTCCCACCTAAGACCACAGGGCCCCACGGTGACTGGGGGTACCCCAGTGGACGGAGCCTCAGACCCTTAACTAGCTGAGTGACCCTGGGATAGTCACTTCCCCTTTGTCTGACTCCCTGCCCAATCGAAATATGGGCAAATTTAAGAGCAGCACAGACTGCAAAGTTGTTATGTAAGGGGTTTGGCAGAGGAGCTAAGTGTGTAGGTCAGCTCCTTCCACCTCTGTTTCCCTCATCCTCAGAAGGTGCCACATAAATGCTTGTTCCCTCCTCTCTTCTTGAGGGCTGTAGTCTGTGCCTCCTCCCTGCCTGTGCATCCTGGGCCCAGTCCTCCAATATCTCCCCTACAGCCCAGCCTGGGTGCTTTCAGGAACCTTTCTCATCCTCCACCTTGGGCACAGTCCTCTGCCCTAATTCTGGGGAGCGGTTCAACAAATTCAGCTCAGTCATTTCTGAGGAGGGAACTGGGGACAGAAGGAAGAGAAGAGAGGGGAGGGGAGAGAAAAGGAAAGAGGAGGGGAGGAGAGGGAAAGGAGAGATGAAGGAGGAAGAAAGAAAGGGAGGAGAGAGGGAAGGGGAAAGAAGGGGGAGGGAAGAGGAAGGAAAGGGGAGGGAGAAAGCAGGGGAAGGAAGGAGAGGGGAAGGCAGGAAAGGGGGAAGGAGAAGAGAGGGGGAGGGAGAAGGAAGGAGAGGAGGGGAGAAAGAAGGAGAACAGTGAGAAGGAAGTAGTGGGGAGAGGGGAGGGAGAAGGAGGAGAGTGAGAAGGAAGGAAGGAGGAAGGGACTGGGACAGGCTGTATCCAGAAGCTCTCCAGCCCCAAGCAGAGAACAAAGAGGCAGAGAAAGAGCCCCAGAGTTGCCCATATCAGCCCAGGGAAGGGCTAAGTGAGGACCTTCAATCGGTCCAAGAAAAGGACTGGGTGGGGTGTAAGCCTCCGAGACTTAAGAGTTGGAGATGCTGATGAAATAAATCAGCCTCGGTGGGAGAAGGTAAAAAAAAAAGGCAAAGCCAGAGCCAAAGCAGATGCATGGACAGCTAGCCAAATTCAATTCAATTCAGCAAACATTTACTAAGCGCATAGGAAGAGTGAGGTGCTCCCAAGACACAAAAAGGGGCAGGAGGCAGTCCCTCCCCTCAAGGAGTTTACAATCTCCTGGAGGAAGACCATGAAAACAACTAGGTTCAAGGCAAGCAATCTACAGGATAGATGGGAAATGAGAGAAGGAAAGGATGGCACTGGAATTAAGGGGGGTTGGGGAGGGCTTCCAGTAGAAGGTGAAATTTTAGTTGGGACTTAAATGAAACCAGGGAGATCAGGAGTCCTTGGAAAGGAGAAGTGTTGCAGGCAAGAAGGACAGCTGGAGAGAATTCCAGGAGCCAGGTGCTAGAGATGAGGGACTCTTGTTCATGTAACAGCCGGGAGGCCGAGATCACTGGATCAAAGAGGCCCATGTCAGGGAGTAAGGTGTGAGAAAATTAGAAAGGGAGGGGAGGAAGGGGCAGCTGAGGAAGGGCTTTGCGTGCCAAGAGAGCATTTGGTATTTATTCCCTGAGGTGAGAGGAAACCACGGGAGTTTATGGAATACGGGGGTGATGTGGTCCGACCCACAGACCCTGGAGAGAGTAAGGGAGGTGAAACTGACCAGGGATGTCTGTGAGGTGGAATCCACCAGAGATATAGCAGAGGTGAAATGGACGGGACATATGGAGGAGGTGAAATGGACCAGAGATGTAGCAGGGGGTGAAATGGACCAGAGATGTAGCAAGGGGTGAAATGGACCAGAGATGTCTAAGAAGTGAAATCTATCACAGACGTCTGGGAGGTGAAAAGGCCCACAGAGGGAAGGTAGCTGTGGTGAAATGGCCGGGCCTTGCACCATATTGGACACTCGGTAAAAGAGTGGGGAGCCCAGCGGATGGGAAGTATAGGGGTGCCAAAGGCAGAAATGAAGCCGTGTCCCCAGAGGTTTGGGACCTCTCGCCCCCCAGTTCGCGCCCAAGGCGGGATGGAAAGTGCCCTCAGGACCCCACCACGCTCCCAGTGTGACGAAATGTGCCCTGAGCGGCCTCCCGTTCCTCACCTGCCGGTGGTTGTAGATCTCCCCGTTGTAGCACAGCCACAGGGAGGGGAACTTCTGCAGGCGGAGGGGCTGCATGCCGGACACGGGGTCCACCACGGCCAGCCGGTGGAAGCCGAAGCAGCAGTTGGTGAAGCCGCGCACATTCTCAAAGCGGAAGGCGTCGGGGCCCCGGTGGGCGATCCTCATAGCGCTCAGGCAATGCGCCGGCAGGCCCTCATCACTGCCGAACAACGCCCAGATGCCGCACATGGCGAGGCCTCAGTTTACCCCCGGTGACGGAGCTGTCCCAGACAGTACAGGCGAGCGATGGGAACCGGCCGCTAGGTTTGGATGACAGAGCCGCGGCGGGGACAGCGAGGAGTAGATAGAGGGGTGGACAGAGGGGCGGGCCGGGGCGGGCCGGGGTGGGGCCCCCACCCCCTTCTCCGCCCCGTCCTCCCCTCCCCTGCCGCTCCCCCGCCGCAGTCTGATGCAACGCTGTGGCCCACGTGGAGGAGGCTGCCGGGGAGCGCGCTTCCGGCAAGGGCAGATGACGTCAGGAGGCGCTGCCCGCTGCTTGGCCCCGCCCACCCAGGAGGTGCACGTGAGTGGACGGAAGTGAGGGTGGGCCTTCGAGGGACCACTTCCGCCACGAGCCTCCTTGATCCCATCGTGCCTCTGGCGATTACGCAGGTTTTCCCTCGCCCCCTATGTCTCCAGTGGAGTGGCCCTGGGCGGCGTGACGCATTGGCCCGTGGCTTGGCCACGGAGGACTAACAGTTCATAGCCTTTGGGCGCGAATAATCGCCTTCACAAGTAGAAGGGGGCGGGGTGCACCCGGTCTGGAAAAGATCTGGGGGTCCTAGTGGACCACAAGCTCAGCGGGTGTCCACGGGACGGGGCGGAAGGAGAAGGGCCCAGAGCCCTAGAGTGACCTTGGTCTGCAATAGATGATTAAGGAGCAGTCCCAGTGGGCCCCGCCCTGGAGGACTGAGGGTAATCTTGGGAGGGTCTGATGAAGGAAGAAGCTTGTCTGGCCTGTAGAAAACAAGGCTGGGGCGGGGGAGGAGTAGCCCCAGATTGGGCCTGAAACCGGAGATCACTGAGAGCTGTCCAGCTGCTGAAACTGGAGCTGCCTAGCGCTGTCAGAGGCGCCGGACACACCTCCTCACCTTCCCTCCTCACTGGGGTCTTCAGGCAGAGGCCAGATGCCCCCTCCCCACCTCCGCCCTCCGTCCTCCCTCAGGTCTTCAGGCAGACCCCCCACTTTCAGTGAGGGAGAACCCTCTTTGTAGGTAGATTGGTCCGAGTGCCTGCTGGCCCCCTCCAGTCTCCCGTTTGAAACAAGAACCATAACTCTGCCTCTGTGGATTCTGGACCGTCCCTCAGGGCAGCTGCCTGTTGCTGGGCATACCCTGGAGGACAGGAACTGGCACCCCTCTCCCGTGATGCTCTTGACCCATAGTAGGTGTTGAATAGATGGTTTGGCACCGGAGTGGAAGTTCTGTCCTCTTCTCACTTGCATCTCAGCCTAGGTCTGGGCTTCCTGTCCTCCTCTGTCACAAAGTCCAAGCTAGACTAGTCCCTTCTCCCTGGGTGCCTGTCCTCCCCTATTGCCAAGTCTAAGCCAGAGAGGTCCCTTCTCCCCAGGGTTCCATCATTTTGACCCTAGTAAGCAGGTTCCACTGTTTGTTGAAAAATTGCTTTGGCAGCCAGATGGAGGAGGGTGGCTCAAGAAAAGAATGAGCCATTGCAGCTTCTGACCATACCAGTCAGGCTGGACTAACCAGTTATGGGCTGAGGAAATGCTACCTCCCCTCCAGGCTTGCCTAGACCAGCAAAGAAAGCCTCTGACAAATCATCTCCTACAGTGATTATGAATGAGGTGGAGAGATGGGACTCATGGGGCAGCCAAGGTGAGGGGCCCTTAGAGGCCACAGAACAGGCATTAATGCCCCAAGGACACGTTGAAAAGAGGCTGCCAAGGGCAGTGCCCCAGTGCTGCATTTGGCCAGCCCTCATCACATGAAGCAGCCCCAGGCAAGCAGGAATAAGTGTCCCTTCCTCTTGGATGGCTGGACTTTGCTTCAGACAGTGTCTCTCAGGGCCTTTGGGCAGCTGGGTGGTGTAGTGGGAAGGGCATGGATCTGGAGTCAGGAAGACAAGTTCAAATCTGGCCTCAGACACTCACTAGCTGTGTAGCCCTGGGTAGGTCACTATCTTCCTCAGTTTTCTCAGATGTGAAATGGGATAACAGTAGCATCACAAACCTTCCAGAGATGTCGAGAGGATCCAATGAGATAACATTTGGAAAGTACTTAGCACAACACCTGGTGTGTAGTGAGGGCTTAGCAAATGCTCCTTCCTTCCTTCCTTTCCCTCAGCCAGCACCTTCCCTGTGCTTCTCCCTTAGGAGCAGGTGGGGTGCTTAGGGGAGCCTCTTTTCTCACACCATTGGCTTAACTCATTTGTACCCAATAGAATCAGCAGGTCCAGATCCACATGGCTTTGGTCTTTCCTCTGCTTTGGGGATGTCACAGAATTTTCATACAGCCCGGCTCTGGATTTAATTTTCAAGAATACATGTATACAAGCAGGTCAAGCCTCTGGAGCTCTGATGCCTTCATCTCCCCTTCAGGGTTCTAGGACTATCACTGAGGGGTTCACGTGATTCTGTTGTTAGGACTTGAGACCCTATTAGGTGTGTTCTCCCCAATATCAGTTGCCAAAAATTGGTGCCTAATTTCATTTTTAAAATTATTTTCACAATTACTTGTTAAAAAAACAATACTGTTCTTTTTTTTTTTAATTTTGAGTTCCAAATTCTCTCCACTCATTGAGAAGGCAAACAGTCTAATACAAATTATACATGTGCAGTCAGGCAAAAATATTTCTATAAAGTCATGTTGTGAAAGAAAACACAGATCAACCAACAAACAAGAAAAAATAAAAATAAAGTGAAAATAGCCTGCTCTGATGTGCACTCAGACTCCCTCAGTTCTGACTCAGGGGGTGGAGAGCCCCTTGCATCCTAAGTCCCTTCAGCATTGGTGACAAGAGCTAAGTCTATCCAAGTTGGTCATCGTGCACAATGTTGCTGTTACTATATAGAGTGTTCTGGTTCTGCTCCCTTCACTCTGCGTTAGTTCATTGAAGTCCAGGTTTCTCTGAGGGCATCCTCATAGCATAATAGAATTCTGTTGCAATCATACATCACAAGCCTGATTTCATTTAAACAAGTAACATCAACCAGTTTTCACAAAGGGATGGCTGAGAAGAGGGAACAGAATGACAAACATTTCTCCCCAGGTCTGCGGATACACAGTCCCCTGAATCATTTTAATCTCTGGTGAGAGTGGGCAGTTTCTCCAAAGCATTTATCTTGCCAAGTTCACTTCTGAGTGTGCATAGAGGCTAGATGAGTTCCCATCTCAGGTACTCCTGGGTTGGGTCATGCGGGTCCCTCCTCAGGCCTTGGCTGCTGCCTCACCCACACTGGACCTTGGAGAGGCCCTGGTATGGACACAGTTCGAAAACCTCTGGCACCTGCTATTCTGACCTTTGAAAGCTCATCCACTGTAGAAAATTTTCAGGAGTTCCCCTGCTCCACTAATGAAATGTTCTATAGTATTATCTGAAAGGTTACAGGGCAGATAAGCAGATAAGATCTGCCTACCTCCCTTGTTTGGATGTAGAGAACTTTTGGCACCCCTTGGCCCCACTAAAGGAATGTTCCCCTACCCTATACAATTATCTACAAGGTCACAGGGCAGATAAGCAAGACAGCATGTAATCTTTTTTTGTTTATGCCTCTGGATATGGTCCTATGATATTACCCTAATAAATAACTAACCTTAAGCAAGGGTAAATTGTAAACAAGACCAAGGGAGGTTCCTTGTACATTGCATTCTTTTGGGTCATGTAGACCTTCTGTTCAGGGGCATATAAACTCTGTGAGCCCCCTTGTATCTTTGGCTCTGTATAAAATGGTCCTGTAATAAACAGACTACTGATTACACCCCCATCTCATTATTCTCACTGCTCGATAGCCCACTAACTGTGCTGGCCACAGTAATCCACTCGCAGTCATCTCACCAAAACCCCTTCCCTAAAAGCAAAAACAAATGGATACAACAGAGAAAAGCAATGGCAGGCCCTGCGCCCCCCCCCGCCCCAGGCCTCTGGATCCTTATCTCCCCGGACAGGCCACTAATGTGGGGCTGGCTCACAGCCCCTGGGGCCCTCCATAGGAAGGCACAGCCTGGATGTGCCTGGGGCCTGCTGTTGGCCCATAGAATAGTCCTCACCCCAGCCATCCCTCCGACAGCAAGTGTCACACCACTTTTGGGCACTGGTCACCTACAGCATCTTCTGAATAGGCCCCGCCGCTTCCTGGGGACAGACCCTCACCACCTCATACAGAGATCATTGCTGTGGCTGCTGAGGGTCTGCCTACCTCAAGTCTCTCCCTTCTTGTCCATCCTCCTGTCAGCCACCAAAGGGATTTTCCTAAAGCACATGTAGTCCGACCATGGCAGCCCCCTACTCAATAAACTCCTGTGGCTCCCTCTGGCCTCCAGGAGCAAATACAAAACCCTCTGTTGAGTATTCAAAGCCCTCCATAACCCTCCCCCTTCTACCTTTCCAGGTGTCTCCCCACTCCCCATACGTCCTAACCCGGTAACCCCAGCCTCCTGGTTGTTCCACCAAGACATTCAGTCCCTCCCTCCAGCCATCGTCTCTGGCTGCACCCCATACCTAGAATGCTCTGCCTCCCCAGCCCTACCTAATGGCTTCTCTGGCTTCCTGTAAGTCCCAACTAAAATCCCACATTGCCCAGGAAACAGTCCCCAATCCTTCTTAGTTCCAGAGCCTTCACTGTGAATTATCTCCCATTTATTTATTTATCCTGCCCAGAGGAAGCCCTTGCTTTTCATGGAGCTGTTCGCATGTTATCTCCCCCAATTGCACTGTAACCTTCCCAAGGGCAGGAACTGTCTTGGCTTAGCGCAGTGCTTGGCACAGGAGGTCCTTGTGGCATGACTGATTTGCTCCAGCCATGGAGGGCTGCTCTTGGGTAACCCAGGGAGGAAGGCCTTTAACTCTTCAAGGAGTGCATCTTTCGAAGCAGAGTACAGGCAGTGGACAGAGCAACCCTGAGATGTAACTTTGAAGAGGTAACCACTCCCTCCCAGGGACCACCTAGAGTAAAAATTGCTTCCATTTCCATTGGGCAAAGCTGAGTGATCTCATTGGAACCTCACACCCAGCCCTTCGAGGAGGTTCTGGAGGTATTGTTACTCCCATTTTACAGATGAGGAGACTGAAGTTCTAAGAGGGAACAAACATCGCCCACACCTGAAAGGGACCTTAGAAATTATCTAGTCCCCTCCCTTAAGCAACTCTTCCCCTCAGAGACCATTCTGTCCTGCACAAAATGGTGATCTCCCCTTGTACCCTGATCTCACACAGAGAAGCAAGCAGACAGCTGGACTGAGGGCATTATCCTTATTCCTAAGATTATTTTCTTCTAAAAATTCTTGTTTCTCTCAGGTTGCCTGCTAGGGCAGTGTAAAGGACATCCCTGAGCACTGCTGGCCACAGGTGGATTTCTGCCCGAGCCCTTCAGCAGGCCAGTGGCCTAGATGGAGGGCTTTTTTTTTTTGTGAGGTGCTAAGGGCTCATCCAAGCAGGATGCAGAAAGGCCTCACCTCATCCATCACTGGCATGGGAGCTCAGGGCTGATTTGGGGACAAACTGTGTAAGTGATGTAGGCAGCAGAACCAAACATGAATGAATTAGTGGTCTCTGGATAGATCTCAGCCTTTCTAGAGCTCAGTTTATCTACCCACAAAATGGGGGTGATGTGAGGTTTTGGCTATGAATCCTTCATTGGAATACACTAACCCAAGAATTAATAGAAATTCAAACTTCCAGGTCAGTCTCTGGCCAGGGGTTAAAAGATACCAAGTACAAAATAGATACAGAGCATATTAGTCACTAAGTCTGTCAACAAACAGTTATTAAGCTCCTACTTGGTTCCAGGCCCTGTGCTAAGCACTGGAGATAGAATTAGAAAAAAAAAGCCCCTGCCTTCCACCAAAGGGGGGAAGACACCACAGCCCAGTAAACTGAAGGGTGGGATGGGGAGGGCCACCAGAGGGTGCCAGGCTCAGGGAGAGGATGTTTGTGGAGCTGACGCCTAGCAGAGCCAATGGTAGGCAATAAATTCTTACTATTTTTATTATAATAGGAATAGCTGCTGTTATCACAGAATGATCCACTAATCACTGCTACAGTCCATCACCCCCTTTTTTGGTAACCACTTTACTGGGTACCAGCCTGTACTCCAGCCTCCTACAGGGGAGGGCCACAAGAGGCAGGTAGAGGCGGACAGGCACCGACCACCAGCTCGTTCCTTTGGTCCATGCAGTAGCTCCCAGAAAAATGACACCTGGGAGAGAGTGTCCTGATCTTGGGAGCAGGAGGGAGGGAGGGACCTTCCTCTGCCCACCCTTCTCTGGCATCATGCCCAGGCATGATGGTGTCTGAGAGCCGGGAGCCCCTTCTGTTCTCAGTTCCAGTCTGCCCCTTTCTGCTGTCCAGGGACAGTATGACATGCACAGGGCCAGGGAGAAGATTACCTACTCCACTCCCAGATGCCTCTGCAGTAGGCCCACTGAGCCCCATTCTAGGGTAGAGGAAAACTCTTCAGTGCCAGGTGCAGGGAGAGCCATTGATGGAGGCACCTGGTATTTGAAACAAAATACATGCATACCATTGTTCAGATTTTGTCCACAAAGAAGCTCCTGGCAAGGCAGGGGGTCAGGAAGACCTGACTGAAGTTCTATCTCTGACCCTCACAAGCTGTACTGATGAGGGAAGGGTAATAGGTTCAAATGTTGGGGGAAGGGTAATAGGTTCTACCAGGGACCCTGATCACTATCAGTGACCAGAAACCCTGCAATTCAGTCTGGAAAGAATTCACCAGGCTCCAGCAAACTTGGAAGCTGAGATTGTAAAAGTTTATTGTTACGCTGCACAGCACAGCGGGCAAGGATTCTTAGGGAACCAGCAACCTTACAGAAATCACAGATATAGTTTTAAGGAGTCAAGACAGTAAATCAGGTGTCAATTATGCTAACTAGGTGAGTAAGGGTGGGATCAGGGAGGAGTTAAGGAGTGGTCAGTGCTTAAAGGACCATGCACTTTTAATATCAACTGCTCAGGCGTATTGCCCATAATTCACTGGGAAATAGCCCAAGGGGGTGGGGGTGTTACCTGGAGGTGTGGTTTTAGGCCTGACATGTCACTAAAGTCAACCTTCGGTCATGGCCACTGAGGAGTGCCCAGTCTGCCATGCATAAATGTCATGTTTGACAAGATGGATGATGGAAACCAAGGCCAACGGAGACTCAGTATGGGTATAATTGGCTAAGGAGTTAATCTATAGGTAGGGTATTGAAGGATTCATGGTGCAGCTGGCCACTCTAACTAAGGGAGATACCATTTGCCTGAGCTAAAATGTTTATAGATGGTTTAGTGAAGGATTCATAGGTAGCTTGTTATTATTTCAAGCAGAGATAAACAGTTCATGAGTTGTTGGGCAGAGTGCTGGCAGGGGGAAGGGGCAGAGTTAATGCTTTGAGACTGGGGAGGGGGAAATGTGATTGTACAGACTGCTTTTACAAATTGATTTTACAGACATAGATCCCAAAGAACCCCATTTACAAACTGATGTCACAAATTGATATTACAAATATAGACAGATGTTACAAATATATATATCCCAAGCACCCCAACAGTACCATCTTAGATGAAAGAGCTGAGACCTGCTGGTCCCCCCTTGCAGGGTTGTTACAAAGCTACCAAGAGCTCATGTCTCATAGGAAACTCTTGGAAGTGACTGCCCCCAAATCCTCAGCTCTTCCAGAGCCTTGAAGTGAGCAGCTGTGGTCAGACAGGGACACTAGGGCCCCTTCAGCCTCCAGGCTGCTGTCCACTGCTCTGGGAGCTGAGCTTGGCCAGAGCTCTATGGGAGGGGGGGGTGTCCCGGGACTGCCTGGGAGGGGTCCTGGGTGCACACCAGCTTTTTCCCAGCTCTGTACTTGGAAAATCTCGGCAAGAAATGTTGGCAGATGTTAGTGCCTGGTCTCTGTGACTGTCTCTCTCTATGTCTCTGATGGGGTATGGGCTCTAGGAGGCTCCTTGAGCTCTCCTTGAGTCCTTGAAGTACAGGCTCTAGGAACCACCCTTGAACTAACTGGCCTAGCTCATCATTGTCTGTAGTCTCCAAGCAACTTCCCACCCTTAATCACCTCATTGACTCCTCCTGAAGACCCTCCCCAAACTCCTCCTCTAGGCCACCCCTAGATTCCTCCCACAACCTTCTGTATACAAGACCCCATCTTGTCTCTATGTTTGTGAGAGCCCCATAGAATAGTGAGAGTGCCAAAGAATGACCTAGCACAGACTTAGTGTCTAATGCAAGCAAACTTTTAATAAACTTTACTTTTCTTTGGCTGAAAAAAAAAAAGAGTCATCGAATTCATTCGGCAGGACCTGGCATGTCGGTATTTTGGGGTCTCCACAGCAACCCTAACCCTCTTTATGGGTAACCTCTTCATCTCTACTGTCTCTGTCCTTTCCTGTCTGTCTCTCTCTGCCTTTTTCTGTCTCTCTAACTCTGCTTCTCTCTCTGTCTCTCTAATTCTATTTCTTTTTCTCTGTCTCTGTCTTTATGTCTCTACTCCCTGTATGTCTATCTCTGTCTCTGTCTGTTTTGTCTGTCTCTGCCCCCCACCCCTGCCCACCACCCAGTTATGGGAATGTGAATTTAAGATCTCCCCCACCCCTAGGCCTTTGGATAGGCTTAAGTGCACCTGGAGCCTGTGGCAGGAGACTTGTTTTTCAGGAGATACTTTGTGATTGGGCAGTGGGTAAATGTGTTTGATTGATTAATGCAAGATTGTTAACCCATTTTGAGTTGCTTTCCTTTAGAAAAGCAGATCTAAGAGCCTGTGTTGGCAGCCCCCCTGAGGATGCCGGGGTGCTTGCCGCTACACACCCCTCTTCTCTGTCTCTGTTTCTCTCCTGCCCCTTTTCTCTCTACATTCCCTGCCCCTCTCTCTCCCTCTGCCTCTCTTCCTCTCTCTTTCAGTCTCTGTATTTCTGACTGTCTCTGTCTCTACTCCCTGTCTCTGTCCTTTCTCTGTCTCTCAAATTCTCTCTTTTTCTCTATCTATGTCTCTACTCCGTGTGTGTGTATTTGTCTCTATCTCTCTCTCTCTCTCTCTCTCTCTCTCTCTCTCTCTCCCCCAACTCATCTGTCACTCTCCATCTCTGTCTCTCTCTCTTTGTATCTAACTCTTGTTTCTGTCACTTTCTCTACATCTCTCTCTGTCTTTCTGTCTTTGTTGTTCTTTCTCCGTCTCTCTGTCTCTGTCTCCCCCCACCCGTCTCTCTCTCTCCCCGTCTCTACCCCCCATCTCTCTCCCCCCCATGTCTCTCTCTGTCTCTCTGCCCCTGTCTCTCTCTCTGTCTCCCCCTCTCTCTGCCTCCCTCTGCTCTTTCTCATCCGCTCTCCTATTGTGGTACACCAGGTTGAAGTTGGCTTGTGCTGGCAGTCTGGACAGCCCTAGCTCCCCTCTCCCGGAAGGCTGTACCCAGGGAACTTCTTTCCATCTGTCTTTTCATTATGGCACCTTTGTAACTTGGAGACCCTGGGTGTGGGGGGAGGGGGGACCCTAGGGAGCCCAGGGCTGGGCTCGGGCTTCCTTCCAGCTGGTGCCACAAGGGGGCACCCCTGCCTCAGGGATCTCTAGGAGCACAGCCCTTCATTCACTCCCTAGTAGAGATGACCCTGTGTTACTGAATCACACCAGGAAAAGCTGAGCTGGGGCCAGGATTAGAGCAGGGAGGGAGACCTCCCAGAAGCCTGGAGACTGAGAGCTGGAGGGGCCCTCACAGCCTCCAGGGCAGTCTGTCCATTCTCTGCCCAAGGAGGGTCAGGCAGCCTTGACTCACTATCTCCAGGGCCAGCGAGCTCACCATCTTCCCAATCCGCGCTGCATCTTGCCAACCTTTGCCTCCCAAACTGCTCTATCTGCCCTCTGAGGGCAACCACACAAAGTGCTCTGTGTGTTCATTGTGGAATGGTATTGGGGGGCAAGGGGCCAGGCCTGGGGCAGAGAGCTTGGGGTCCCCCCCTCCCCAGTAACCAGAAGTTGGATTGCCTTCTATCAGATCCCCTAGGCAGGAGTGAGGAACTGTAGCTTGAGGGCACATGTGGCCACCTAGGTCCTCAAGGGCAGCCCTTTGACTGAGCCCATGTTTTACAGAACAAATCTTTGTATTGAGGACATTTGTTCTGTGAAGTTTGGATTCAGTCAAAGGACCACCAGAGGCTCTGTAAGCAGTGTCTGGGGTCGGGGATTGGGCACAGTGCGCAGATTAGGGAGAGTATGTTCCAACAGCCTCAAACATTCCCTGAGTGCTGCCCCTGTCCAGGGTGCCTACCCCCCAGGCCTTAAGGACTGAATGAGAGGATGCCTAAAGCACTTGCCAAGACTCCAGAGGGGAGACTGACTTATCATCCCCTCAAGAGTCCAGAAAATGGAGAGATGGGAGCTTTCTAGAAGGCACAAGTGTATGCCATTCTACTATGGAGGGCAGGCCATGCAGGCCACACAGGGCAGGGCTTCATCCACCTGAAAATGGCTTCAATCAGGGCACAGAGAGGGCTGTGGCCTGTGGGCACAAATCCTGCCAAAGTGCCGTCATCTCACTATGATCACGGGGCTGGCAGGGTCTTGAGCCATCTTGAGATTACTCTGATTAACAGTGATGGTAGGGGCAGCCAACTTGGGAAGATGCCCTGAGGAAAACACAGGAGGGTTATTAAGGGACCACAGGAGGCAAGTAACCCACTTATTAGAGGCAGCCTCATATGGAGGCACATTCTAAAGAGAGTCCAATTGAGGACCCACATTTGTTCCCAGTGTACATTCATGAAGGGGCAGCATGGGGTCCTGAGCATCAGGGCTGTCCTCGATGCCTTGCCCTGTCTAACCCAGCCTTCCCTCTTGGGCCTCCTCAGTGTCTCTCAGAATGGCTCCCTTCTCTGGGATCATAGGGACACCTGCCTAATCCAGGTTCATGGCCTCAGGCCTGGAGCATTCCAGGACCCTCCTGTTTGGACTGACAATTACCAGTCTGTCCCCTCTCGGACCCATTCTTTGACCCACCATAGAAATAGAAGCTCTTTCACATGTCCAGGATCTGCGGGGGGGGGTGAGGCTGGGCTTGTCATCAAGGGCACCTGAGGAGTGAAATGGCAGGGCTGGGAGCCCATGCAGCCTCTGATGTCACCCCATCCCTCCCAGATGCTCAGAAGACCAGCTTCAGCAGATAAAAGGACTTTCAGGAAATAAATCCCAAACTGGAATCCTGCCTCTCCAGGCTGGCTCACTGCCTCCCCCACACTCCCATTTGCCCACAATTGTTCCCTGAGAGGCAGATGAACAGGAACTTCTGTCTCCCTCTCTCCAGGCACTCATGGAAAAGCAAACAGAGCCCTGTGCCAGGTGCCAGGGGGCATTCCCAAGCCCAAGCTTAACCCTTTCCATGCTGAGCATTCAACCACTGCCCTTGGAACCCAGCTCTGCTCCTGAAGATGACAGGGTCCCTGTGAAGAGCCCAGCAGTAAGAGACAAGAGATCTCTCCAGGACTTGCTCACGTGGGGAGACCCCAGCATTTCTAGAAGCTTTTCTCAGCAATTTCTCACTTTGTGGGACGTTTTAGAAAGCAAGCTCATTCCAGTGGTGAGGCCTGAGGCCAGATATGAAGGGAGGAGGAGACAATGAGTAGGAATGGGGAAGAAGGCACTGGAATTGATGGCCAAAGGTAAGACAATTCTGCAGGCACAGACCTGACAAGCTGCAGCCTGATGTGCAAAGGCCCCCATCAAACTCTCGTCAATCAGACAGAAAGAGAGATTGAGGGAGAGACAGAGACAGAGATAAAGACAGACAGAGAGGAAGAAGAAAAGCTGCTCAGGACAGAGCTGAGGGGACATCTGCACCCAGAGATCAGGAGATGGGCCATGATCCAGTCCCAGAGACTGGACAGGAGGAATTCTAGCCACAGGAGAACTGAGTCAGAGCAGAGACCCATCTCCAAGCCATCTCCAAGACAACCACGCTCAGACATGTGACCACCAGCTGATTCGATGCTTTGGCCCTCAAAGGCCAAAGTTCTGAATCTAGGGTTCACTTCTGGGAGTCTGTGAACTTGGATGGGAAAAACAATCCCTTCATTGGAACAGATAGGGCTTCTTTCATGATTGCACATTTTATGTTCCTCATGTAAAATCATACTCTTGAGAAGGCACTCTCTATCAGAGAAGCCCTGCTCTGAGGCACAGGAGCACCAGCCACAAGCAGGGGTGCCAAGGGGTGGAGGCTGCAACCAAGCAAAGGGGGAGTTGTGCTGTTTTCTTCTGCGTCATTCTGAGCCTCAGCCTCAGTCTTATATACCTCTGTGCTGAGCTAATTAGACATAGGCAAGTGGCTTCCACCCAGTTAGATACATACATGTGGGTTCTGGACAATCAGATGCTGAGAAGACCTGTATATATTGAGAAAGCAGGCATTAAGGAAGCCAGCACTGAGAGAGCAACAGGACCTCTGAGAGCTAGGGGAGACCTCTGAGAGATGGGGGAGAACTCTGAGAGATGAGGGAGACCTCTGAGAGATGGGGGAGACCTCTGAGAGTTGGGGGAGACCTCTGAGAGATGGGGGGAGACCTCTGAGAGATGGGGGAGAACTCTGAGAGCAAAGGAAAGACCTCTGAGAGCTGGGGGGAGACCTCTAAGAGATGGGGCAGACCTCTGAGAGCTGGGGGGAGACCTCTGAGAGATGGGGGGAGAATTCTGAGAGATGGGAGGAGACCTCTGATGGCAGAGACTTGCTGAAGGAGTTTCTGAACTTTGAAAGCAAATGGAGTTGTAGGGCAGAAACCCGCTCATGGGAAGGAGGCTTAGCTTGAGCCTCTTTTGAGAGCTGTTAAAGTGAATTGAGTTGTCATTACAGAGCCTCTGGACTTTGGAGGTGAACTGAAATATGTAAAGCCAAACATGAGCAGCTTTCCAGAGGACTGCTGGCCGTGAATAGCTTTTCAAGGTTCTGATTACACAGAATAGTGAACTTTATTTATTCAGTAACAAACTAAGACAAAACATTCACAGAAAACAAAGTACAGCATTCAGAATGTTATAACTTCACAACTTATCACTAAAATGGCCACAATAGTTTCCACCAAAGTGGTCATGTAGTTTTAAGCAAAAGATAACATTCCTTTAGTAAGTGCTTCATGAAGTAAATCCTTAATTCAATCACCCTTAAGGACTGACACAAAGTACAAAAGTCAAAGTCCTCCACCCATGCAGTGCAATTAAGTTTCAATATCATCAGTCACCACTAAGTACCCTCTTAAGGGCTAGTGGAAAGTACAAAGGCCATCCACCCCTATGTCACAAATAAGTTACAGTCTCATCAGTCAGCATTAAGTACTCAAGGAGAGGTCTTTTCATCTTGACTCGAAGCAGGCTCTCAGCTTCCATGGTTCCTCTTCCGTTGTCCCAGCTCCTGCCCCAATCTGACCAACTGCCACCTGAGTTCAAAGGCAGACAGCTTCCAGCTCCTTGTCTTGATCTCCATGCAGTTCCTGCTGCATATTGAAGGTCACAGTGTCTTATCCACCTCAAGTCCTTATTCAAATACCAGGAAACTGAGTCCCAGAACCAAAAAGTCAAAGTCATTACAGTAACCACAAAGTTGGTGCACATGGTTAATGCAGTGAATACCCACATTCCCAAGCCTTCACAACAGAACATGTTCCCTCAAGCAGGGATCCTCCTCTCTCACTCGCAGTAGCTCCACAGCCTGGTTCTCAGAAGCTCTTGGCAGAAGTTCCCAGAAGAAAAGTCTCAGCAGAAGCTCCAGCTGGCTCTCAGAAGAAACTGCACCACCATAAGCTCCATTCTCAAAATCAAAATCACTTTCTCCAGCCTGGGCCTCCCCTCCTCAGCCTCCAAGAAGTTCTGACTCTCCAGCTTGTGCTTTTCCTTATATAAGGTATGAGCTCCTCCCTGTTCCAGCCCCTTCTGGTTACATCAGGAAGTCCATCCCACTGTGGGTTTCACAAGTTCTGTGTCTTAATACTTGACACAATGTGAGCTTGGAACTGAGTGTTAGCTTGCCAATATGAGGGCATCTTCAAACTCCATTCCTATTACGTGATATGAGATGCTCAGTGGGGTGTATGTCAGTATTGTTGTTGCCCTATTAAGTTTTGTTTTGCCAGAGGCAGAAGCTGGAGCCTGCTGCTGGACAGGAGCAGGGAGACCTTGGAGTTGGAGCAGAGAGCTGCCTACATGTGAATCCAGGGGATAGTCAGGAGTGGTCAGTCCACAGAGGAAGAGTCCAAGGGACTTGGACTTGCAAAGTCAACCTAGAGTTAAGATGAAAGAGGACTTTCTTTGGACACTTAGTATTGGTTAGGGAGATTGTTCTTATAGCAACCTGATGGAGTAGATGGTGTGGTATTTTTCTGTTACCCCTTAAGGACACATCATAGTTACTAGGAAAGAAACTAGCCTGGGACCCCCTGATTTGGGGGATGCAATGATATATGCTGCATAATGTGTTGTGCAAGGAAAAATCCTAGCCTGGGATCTCCTGATTGTGTAAATAAATATTTTGGGGAATGCTACTGAATACAATGATATATATGCTATGTACCATATGACATACTGAGTGCTATAATATATGTATTATATATATTTATATTTAATATATATTGAATGATGTGTTTTGTTTAAGGATGTTGATATGAATGTTATACTTTATTGAACAATGTTTAGTTCTGAATAAATAGACAGTTCATTATACTATGTGATTAGACCCTTAAAATAGGAGTGCTGCTGTGGCTGGCATTACTACAGGGACACAGAAGCTCTGCTCAGCCTCTATGACTCTGGAGCAGCAGCAGCTTCAATCACCTGGGCCCCATATCCAGAAGGAAAGCAGCCCTGGAGTCCCTCTGGCAGTCTCAGTGGTTCTGTCTGTCTCTTACCACCCAAAATTTATCTGTCACATCTCCCCACACCATTACATAGAACAACAATTCTCATCTTGGCTCTAGCAGGCAAAACCCTTTTCACTGGATCACCTGGAAACCCAACAGAGACTGCATGTTGTAAATATGCAAATTCATCTCTGCTCTGCCTGGGGGGCAGGATGAACCTCACTACAGGCCAGCCTTGGGGAAGGGTGGTTAGTTCATGTCTTGAGTACTGAAGTGACTTCCCCCCAGCCCCTAGACTGCTCATTTCCCTGGACTTCTGTTGACTTCGGTGGTGTAATGGGTCAAACACAATTGTGGGCTATTGGGATGCCAGCATCACATATCCTTTCCTGTCCCTTCCTTCAACCTGGTGGGGGCAGAGGGAGGGCTCCATTGGCAACAGCTTGAGCCAGAAAGGTGGTGTCTTTCAGACTACAAAGCATCAATCATTTAGCCAGAGAAAGCCAAGCAATGGGCACCGGGGAGGCAAAGTGTCAAGACAAGATTCTCCTGCTGGGATAGAGCAGATCAGTTCTGCTTTAAAGGGTAAATACTGGAAAGAAAAACAAATACCAGGGAAGGGGATAGAAGAGGACAAGACCCCAAACAGCCATGGAGAGGCGTTCCGTTCTAAACGTTTGTGCACGTAACGTTTAATAAGAAAACAAAACACTGAAACACTTCAAACCAATTTCTCTGCATTTGAGAGGTCCATGAAAGTGTATTAGCCATTCCCCTCTGTATCCCCTTCCTTGTTGATTCCTTTATTCAGATGAGGAATTTTCTTTTCATATGGCCAGTCAGTCAGCCAATAAATATCAAGCACCTACTACGTGCCCAGGCACTGTGCTAAGCTCTGGGAATACAAGTATGAAAAAGAAAGACAGTCCTTGCCCTCAAGAATCTTACAATCTAATAAGGAAAGAGCACAGAAAAGAAAGCCTCAAAGTGGTAGGGGGGTGGGAGGAGGGGAGCTCTCCATTCTGCCTTCCAATCGGGGGATCTCAGGGCCAGAAGGAGCCAATGCCATGTGAGTACCAAGGCTGATGTGATTTTGCAGGATGACAAAGCTCCTGGGGACAGGATGGAGATGCCAACCGGAAGCACCCCAACATCCCCAGGGTGGCTGCCAATATAGGTTCTTAGATCTGCTTTTCAAAAGGAAAGCAACTCAAAATGGGTCAACAAGCCTACTTTAATCAGACAAACATATATTACCTAGTTCAGGGGGAAAAGGTCAGCACCCCAAACTTCAAAGTATACAAACAGATCAAATAGACAGGCTTCCAAACTGTCCCAACATTATATACATCAATACCAAATCACAGTTACCAGAGAGGGAAGCATCACCATCTGGGTTTTCAAAGCCAGGGGGCTCTCAACAATGGCTTCCCAGAGTCTCATCTGGTCAAATCACACAACACTTCTCAAAGTGAGCCCCAAAGCAAAGCCTCTCATCAGAGTTTATGTAGCCTTCTCCTGGCTCAAAGATTGTAACAACCTCCTTGACCCACTCCCCAGTCACAAAGTATCAGGGTGTGGGCTTTCCTGAAAAACAAGTCTCCCACCACAGGCTCCAGGTGCACTTAAGCTAGGGGCAGGGAAGATCTTTAAATTTGCATTTCCATTACAGTGGGAAATGTGTTTCTGATTCCATTGCATAGATTTCCAAGTGTATTTATTTTCATCATGTTTAAAATTTTAACATGTAGTATAATCAGTTACACAGTTGCTCACCAACTAGTGAACATCAAGGGTTCTTTCAGTTCTTTGCAATTAAGCATAATATTAGTTTCCCATAAAATGTATATCTCATCATTTATGACAACACTCAGGGTCTCATCCCATTCATGTGATTGCTGGATCAAAGAGGGTGACTTTTCTTCTTGTTTTTTCAAATGCTTTATTAACTTCTGGTTTATATCACTCATTTCCTCTAGATTTTCACTTACATTTTTTCCCCATTTTTCCCTTCTCCCCACCCCAGAATAGCAGTCCCACAGGATATCCCCTCATCCCATCTGCTCTCTCCCAAATCTTCTCCCATGCTGTTTTGTTAAGGAGGTTCAGAATTTGCATCAACAGAATGCTCGGCACTCCAAGAAAGTCCCAAGGCAATTTATTTAGAATATTTATTCAAAATATATGTATATATAGGCAAGTGAGAAAGAAACTGGAGATAACAGAGTAAGAGGCTCAAAGATAGCAGAATAAGAGCAGCTATGATTAACAGTGGATATATATTTACAAGCATCACCGTTGCAGGGAAGCACCAACACCTGACCACACAAGCTGCGGAATCCCATGTACAGCCATCAGGGTCCCGCACGGGAGAGTCCCAGGCAGAGCATCCTCTCCATGGGTGAGATTCCAAAGAGTGCTCTGGAGCTCGGGATTTTTATGCTGAGAGAACAAAGAAGGCTGCACACCAAAAAACTTTGGCGGGATTCTCAGATGCTCTGAATACAAGCAAATCAATAGGCCAGTAAATCAATAACTTGTGTCACCTACAAGGAGATAACAGACGGGGAGTTACCAGACAGAGCTGCAAAGTATGTTTTAATTAATGTCTGCAAGGGGGAAGATAGCCAGTTCTCCCCAGTGCTGTTTATGTTCCTAGGGGTGGCTAATCCCTGGAACAGAAGATATACGGCCAAATCACATGTGGTAAATCCAAATGTCTATAGTTAAATAAAGGACACGTTCCCATAATGGACTGAGTGGACTCACTAATTTATAAGAGAACTAGGTTCTTCTTTCACATGCCCCCTTCGACTTCTTCAGTAGGGCAAGGTGAATCTCTGTGCCCCAATGCCTGTATATCTTATTTCCCAATTATATGTAATATAGTATTAATAATAGTATTTATATAATTTTAAACATTTGATTTTAAAATTTTGAATTCCAGATTCATTCCCTTCCTCCCTTGTCACCCACCCTTACTGGGAAGATAAGCAATTCAGTATATGTTGTACATGTCTAGCTATGCAAAACATTATCATAGTAGATATATTGTAAAATACTGACTATATTTCCCTCCCTCCTATCCCACCTCCCACTTCATCTATTCCCTACTTTGATCCTGTGCCTTTCCAAAAGTGGGTGCTTCCAACTTCCCTCCCCCCTTCCCTCCCACCTTCCTTTCCATCATCCCCTTCCCCCCTACTCTCCTGTAGGGTGAGATATCCTATTTAGTATATATGTCATTCTCTCCCTGATCCAAATTCAATGAGAATAAGATTTTGCCTTTTTCCCTTACTGTTCTTCCCCTCCCTTGTAACCATTTTCCCTTGCCTCTTCTATATGAGATAGTTTACCCCATTCTGTCTCTCCCCATCTCCTCTCATTATATTCCTCTCTCACCTCTTAATTTTACCCCTTAAGTATCATCCCTTCCCATTAAATTCAACCTGTGCCCTCTATCTATGTATACCTGTAAACATATATACACATATTCACATATGTATTCATATACCCATATACCCTTCTTCAACTATTTTCATACTGATAAAAGTTTCATCAGTTACAGTTATCGTCTTTCCATGTAGGAATGTAAATAGTTCAACTTCGATAAGTTCATGATGATTTCTTTTCGTTGTTTACCTTCTCAAGCATCTCTTGCTTCTTGTATTTGAATCTTAAATTTTCTATTCAACTCTGTTTTTTTTCCTCAAGAATGCTTGAAAGTCCTTTATTCCATTGAATGACCATAATTTCCCCTGAAACATGATACTCAGTTTTGCTGGGTAGGTGATTCTTGGTTTTAATCCCAGCTCCTTTCCCCTCAAGAATATTATATTCCAAGCCCTTCAATCCCTCAGTATAGAAGCTGCCAGATCTTGCACTATCCTGATTGAATTTCCACAGTATTCAAATTGTTTCTTCCTGGTTGTTTGTAATATTTTATCCCTGGGAATTCTGGAACCTGGCTATAATATTCCTAGGAGTTTTCTTTAGGGGATCTTTTTCAGGAAGTGATCTGTGGATTCTTTCAACCTCTATTTTGCCCTCTGGCTCTAAAATATCAGGGAAATTTTCCTTGAGAATTTCTTGAAGGATGGTTTCTAGGTTCTTTCTTTGATCATGGTTTTCAGGTAGTCCAATCATTTTTAAATTATCTCTCCTGGATCTATTTTTGAGGTCAGTGGTTTTTCCCATGAGATATTTCACATTGCCTTCTATTCTTTCATTTGTTTGGATCTGCTTAAAAGTCACTAGCTTCCATTTGCTCCAGTATAATTCTGAAGGAATGATTCTCCTCAGTGAGCTTTTGAGATTCTTTTACCCTTTGGCAAATTCAGCTTTTTAAGGCATTCTCCTCCTCATTGGCTTTTTGAGCCTCTTTTGCTATTTGAGTTAGTCCATTTTTTAAGGTGTTATTTTCCTCAGTCAGGCTGTTGACTCTCATTTCATACTTTTCTTGCATCTTTTTCACTTCTCTTCCCAATTTTTCCTCCACTTCTCTTATCTGCTTCTTAAGATCCTCTATGGCCTGTAAATACCTCATATTTTCGTTTGGGGCTTTTGGTTCAGGAGTTCTGACCTCCCAGTTGTCCTCCTGTTCCATGCTTTGATCCTTTTTGCCCCCAAAATAGGAGTCTAATGTTGAATTTTTCTGTTTATTTTGTTTCCTTTGCCTAGGCATGTTGCCACTCAATTACTGGACTTTTGGCCTTTTTGCCACAGTAGGACTCTGCCACCAGCCAGGGGATCTTCTGTCCCAAATGCTGGGGTTTTCTTAGCTGCCAGAGGTATTATTTGGGTGCCCTCTCTGAAGCCTCCACACACTCTGACAAGCTGGTCACACACCCCAGGATCTCCACCCCAGATTGCAATCCAGATCCAAGAAAGTTAAAGCAAGAGCACTTACCCCCCAGACTTATCACCATGTCCCCCCACAGTCTGCAGGCTAGGAGCTTAAGCTGCCACATGACTGTGGCTATACTGAAGTGTCTCAGCAGCTCCTCACCCCCAGGGAAAGAGGCCAACATGCTCTCCCAACTAATGAGTCCCAAAGTCCATACTGCACTAACCTCTCACTTTATGCTTGGCATCTATGTGTTGGTAATTCTGGAACTGCCACAGCTACTGGTGTTCTGGAGTCCTTCCAGCCAGCTGCTGGTCAGGCTGCCCTGGGGCAAAAACCTCCAACTCACAGGGCCCTGGGCTGGGCTCCCAGAGAGCTGAGTTGGCCGCTCCCTGCCAGGCTGCTAGGCTGTCCTCAGTGGGAGGTTAGCTTCTCTGTGTCATTTTGTGGGTTCTGTAGCCCCAGAGGTTGTTCAGAGTCCCCCTTTTACATGAATTTGGAAGTGGTGTGGGCCAGAGTGCTTCAGAAGTGCTGGTTCTACTCCGCCACCTTGACTCCGCCCCCCCCAAGGGTGACTTTTCTGTAGCTCACACTGTGATATACAGTCCCAAAGATTCCACAGATGGACCACACCACCAGCAATGGGTAAAGACAGCCTTTTTCTAGGGGGCTGGCCCCACCAAAACCGAGGTGGGTCACTTTCCATTATTTCTGCAATGTTGGTGATTGGGACATGAAACTTCAAAGTCTGCCACTTCTCTGGTCACTAGTGAATTTTGATCATGAGCTCTCTCACTCTCTAAGTTTCTTCTTAGGTATTCTGTATCTCCTTATCTATAGTCATAGTCAGGTCCCCTCCCCCTTAAAAGGAAGTTTCTGGATTGCAAACACTGCTTGTCTTGGGATCTCTAAGGTCTACCTGAGTGCCTAAAAAACACTGGCACCCAGCGGAATTGTTGAACATGGGCTCCCCCCCTTCCCCCGCCCTTTTGTAAATTGTTAGCTCCTTGAGTGTTTCCCTAGTGGTGGCTGGATGTGGCCTTCAAAGTTGGCCTCAGTTCCTTAGAAGCCACTGAGGCTCCATTTATCTCCAAGCTGCAGCCCCTGGCTCTGGATATGCAACAAGAGCATTTCCCAATTCGCTATTCTCTTTTGGTTTGAGCTACTTCTTTAGCTCCTTGGTTTCATTTCGTTCTTTGTTGAGCTCCCCAAGCTCCATTTAGGATTCTAGATGAAGGCTGGACAAATGTGCTTGGCTCATTGATGACCGGATTTGGGCAAGGTAGGGCCAGATCTGAGGTTTCATTGGCCTAGAGAGTTCTTGAACCAGGATGCTCCCTCTCCCAAGGCAGGCGTATGCCCAAGGTGGGTGAGATTTGAATCTGGATATTCCTGGCTTTCTAACTCAATCTACTCTTCCTCACGGATTCATCTGGGAAATAGATTCCGTTTCCTGTCCTTACTTTAAAATGCCAGATAAATGTGAACAATCACAATTGTCTTTTTTCCCCTTCTAGTTTCTAAGGATTTCCCCCCTTCTCCCTCTCCCAGCTGCTTACAAGTGACAACAGTCCATCCCTAGAGAGCTCCTGCACTGCTCTGTCATACTGTCATACTGACCTTTTCTCTCAAACATACCTGGAAGGTAGGGAGTCCACCCTACCTTCTTGGCTGAGAGCGGGAGGCTTGGTGTCCTCTTTCTAATAAGCTTTTCCATGTCTAGTTTCTATTGCTTTATTCTCTGTCTCTTCTTCTTTCCCTCCCAGGCCATAATCATCTGGAAACCAGAATGTGTTTGTGGGAAGTTCCAGGAAATCTTGCACCAGAGCTTTGCTGAGGCTGTTTCCACATTTGATTCTTTGCCTTTGGAAGCCCAGGTAATGGTGATGGATTTCCAGTAACCAACCATCACCACATCTCTGGGAGTGCAGTCTAGTGGGAAAGAACACTGAGTATGGAGACAGCCTGGAGGGGGAGACATGGCCACACTGGCTCTGGGACAGGGACAGCAAGGTCATTGCCATTCCATAACCAATCTCATTACCTGCAATATTATTTCTGAATGTGTGTGGTTTCTTTCCCCTCATAATGGAACTCAAGGCAATGTGCTCTTGGGGTCTGGAGAACAGGGAGCCAAGGAGGTAGAAGGGAAAGAGGAGGCTGGGAAAGGGTCCAAATAAGGGAGGATAAAATTTCCCCTCCCTCCCCCTGAATTCAGGTGCCTTTCTTCCACTGATATTTCCTGTGGGATCTCTAGATGGCATTTCTGTATATGGCTCTTTGCTTGTCATCTCTCCTATTAGAGTGGGAGCTCCCCAAGGTCAGGGACTGGCCTTTGTCTTTCTTTGTATTCCCAGCACTCAGCACAGGGCCCAATGCCTGGCACCCAGCAGGTGTTTATTATAAATGTTTATTAGGCTGACTGAGAGACTGACACTGAATGGATCTAATACTACCACACTATAAGAAACAACAGAAAAGCATGTGAAGAATTCCATGAACTGATGCAAAATGAGGCAAGAACAGCCAAGGAAACTAGCAACACAGTGCTCACAACGATCACAAAACTTCCAAAGGAAGGTTGCAGGATGACCCAAAATAAGCTTGGCCCAGAGCAAGGGGGTGAGAAGGCCCCTCTCCTCACACTTATGGAATCAGTCGCTATTGGTGCTGTGGCTTGCTGCTTTTTGTCTTCCTGTTTTGTTTTGTTTTTTCACTGAAAAATTTCTTTTATGAAATGGCTCTCTGAGAGTCAGGAAGAGGGACTCATGGCAGACTGTAGCGGATATAAAAACATAAGAAACCAACAAAAATGTAATTAAAAGATAAAAGCACCTGGAATCCAGGGGTGTACTGACAAATGCTTAACAACCAGCTCTTCAGGAAAAAAAATGTGTACAAGACATTCTCTTAAGTTTTATCTGTGTTATTATCACTATCTCCATCACTTTCTTCAGTCTAGACAGCCAACCAAACAATAAATTCAGTCCTAATTTGAAGAATTTGTAGATTTATTTTCACACGGGAAGTTTAACAGTTGGTTCCAGAGCTGGCTGCAACACACACACACACACATATGTATGTGTATGTGCATGCACACACATGTGTATACATATATACACATATATGTATGTATGCATATAGACACGTGCACACACTCTCACATACATGTGTATATGCACACACATGCACACTCACACATGTATGTATAAGTGTATGCATACACACACAGATATGTATATATGTATACACATACACCACAATCAAACCCACTGTTTTCTAGGAAGGTTTCCTGCCCCCCAGCAAACAGTAGCCAAGAACAGGCGATAACCAGGAGTGACTAAGGGAGGCCGGCAGGTGGCAGCAGAGCCCATCTGTGGGCAGCTATGACATCACCAGGGCCCACAGTATCACAACTGAGATGGGAAATGCCCCCCAACCCTCCCACCCCGCTGTCCCCTGGCTCCATGTGGCCGCCTCCATGGGCTTTCTTGGGCACACATCTGTGCTTGACCCCTGTGGTCATGGGGAAACCTTCCCTGTCACTTAATTTGCTGTTCTGTTTCATTAAATGAAGACCCTCAGCTTTGACTGAATGGTCCTTCCTGGGTGTCAATGGGGCTCAGGAGCTGTCCCTGAACATGGGTGCTGACCATCCCAGGCTCAGCCCAGGCAGCTGCCAAAGGGCTGCAAACTGAGTTAGGGTTAGGGTTAGGCACTTGCCTCTACCACCAATAACATCCTCATCCTGACTCCTTTATATATATCCTACTACTACACATAGCAGTCAACATTTCAATGACCTGTTCGACATAATTTAGCATTCATTGATCATTTTATAAACATTACTCAATTTGAGGCACCCTGAAGTCTGTGTAGGCCAGCAGCATGGCCCCTATTGAAGAGTGGCCCCAAGGTCTAGCCACTTGCCGCAGGGGCCCAGCGGTGGTGGAGGCTGGAGGGGAAGGAGAGGGCTGCTGGAATGGAGGGGCTGCTTCCACAGAAGAACATGGAAAGGAAGTGCTGACCCCTCAACCCTTCCTTGATTCTGCTTTCTCTTCTAAGGGGAAGAACCTTTGGTTTGGGAAGGGAGGAACAGAAATGGCTGAGGGAAAAGAAACCCAGGACTAAAGAGGAGCACATGGGGGAGCACTTACACATGCTCAGGGGACAGCAGCATGCTGCTCTACCTGACCAAAGGGAAACAGGCCTTGCCATCAAGGAGGTGACTCAGCTGGGGGAGACAAGGTGGGCACAGAAATAAAAACATGGTCATTTAAGGGGCAGCCCCAGCAGCTGGGGGAGGGAGTGGGGAAGTGAAAAGCTCTCAGGCAGGAGGTGAATCCTGAGACTGACTTTGAAGGAAGCTGGAGATTCTCCAGTGGAGGCCAGGATGAAGGACTGATCATCTGGGAAGGACCTCGAAAGGAGGAGAGGGAGGGGGAGCAGGCAGCTCAAATTAGAGAAGGAAATGAATGCATAAGAAGGCTGGGAAGGTCAGTTAGGACTCAGGTGTGGAAGACTAATGGTCTAAATCTGAGCCTAGAGGTAATTGGGAGCCCCTAGAGGTTACTGATAGGGGACCTGACCTTTAGACAAGCTCCTTTAGCAGCTATGGAGAGGATGGAGTGAAGAGGAAAGAGAAAGGGAGACTGTTACAATAAGGGGAAAGGCAGCAGCCTGAACTAGGGTGGGGACACAGAGGATTAGAGGAAAGGGCAGGAAGAAATCAGCCTCAGACACTTCCCAGCTGTGTGACCCTGGGAAAATGACTTACCCCGGTTTGCTTTAGTCTCCTCATCTGTAAAAGGGGGTAATTGCATCTCCTTGGGTTGTTATGAGGACAAATGAGATAACACTTGTATATATATAACACTCCGCGTATCTTAAAGTGGTAGAAAATGCTCACTCTTATATGAATGGAGCATGTTATGGAAGTAGGAAGGGCAACCATTTAACTACTGCCTCAACATCTCAAAGAGTGTCAGTGAAGAGGGAAGAATGAGACTGAGCCCCCAAACCCAGAGACTCCCAGGAGAGCAGGACCCTTGTTTGATCTTAGACAGTAAGAGAGAAATCCATAAGAGGATTTGGTTGGGGAGGAGAGATAATGATTAGTCCTGTTTGGGATGCCTAGGGTATAGCCCGTCTGAAAGTTCCTCTAGGGAGTGGGTGAAGTGGGACTGGAGCCCACAGAGGAGTCTAGATGAAAGTTTGGATTTGGGCGTCCTCAGCGGAGAGATGGTAATGGAATCGCTGAGAAAGAGGGCATAGAGTACCTCCTCCCCCTTATAGCAGTCCCTCTGCTGAATCTTGGATTTGGGAGGGGATGTTCCTCTCTGACAATAACCTTGGGGCTCCTTCAAGGACATCAGCAGAATTGAGGGGAGAAAAGGATACCAGGCAAGTCCTGGAGAGCTGACTTGACATCTCACAGAAGTAAGTTACTTTACAAGGATGAGGGTCTGAGGCTGGGACCTCACTAGGTGTCCTAGTGAAATCCTAAGTGCAGAAACTCCCAGGAGCCTTGCCACTTAGCCCCTTCTCTAATTCAGTCATCAAGATAGGCCAAGGGTTAAGCAACCTCGCTAAGATCACATAGCCAAAATGGATCCGAGGTAGGACTTGAGCTCATCTTTCCAGCTTGGACCATGGCCTCTGGCCATGATGCACAGCAGCCTCTTGGATTTTAGAAAACAGAATGAAAAATCTCCCTTTTCCCTGAGCTGATGGTTTAGGAGATAATTATACTGAAGTATTCACTCTATCCCACTTGGGACAGTTGGAAGAAGGCCCGCCCCTGCTTATGCCAGTCTCCATCCTTTGGCAGAGGAAAGCTGCTTCACCCTCACTTAGTGAACCCCTAATTAGTGAATTCCCTAATCTCCTAATCCTTCACAGAAGGGCTCTGGATTCCATTTTCACTTATGAAAGGCAGGGAACCTCCTTGCCTTTGCCATTTGAGATCAACTGTGGAATTGCAGAAGCTTTCCTTGTCCCTGTCCTGCAGACAACAAAGGAAACCTGCAGAAGGGGGCAGCTTGGGGGTATTTTTGCTTCCCAGGGTGGTGGGACGCTCCTGTATGCACCATTGTCCAGCATCTCACAAATCCAGAAACCTGGCCTGGACTCTGAAAACCGAGCATAAGTCTTTCCCATCTGGGAACGTTTCCTGCTTCTGCCAGGTTGTCAGACCAGAGGGAAAAATTGTGATTCTCATTCTGGCCTTAAGTGAGCTACAGGTCCCCAGTGATGAGAGGCAGCTCATGGAGAAAAACCAGCTCTCTGATGCTGAGGCTTCTTCACTGCCCTGCTAGGCAGCAGTCACAGCCCCTGCCCCGGTCCCTGCCCCTGCTCCTGACCTGCCCCCAGCCCCAGCCCCTGACCTACCCCAGCCCCTACCCATGCTCGAGTCCCGATGAATATTGGGGCTTGGGTGGTAAGCACTGCCCCGCCTCTCTCCCCTCTCCCCCTCCTCCCACTGATTCTCCCACCCACTTTCCAAACAGCCTGAAAGTCTTGCCAAACTCTGCCCACCAGAACCTTTCCTGGTTGTTTGGTTTGTTTCTCAAAGGCCATTTCCTTAGCTCACCTTGGGCAAGGACACTTCCTTGTGGCGGGTGTCCTTACTGGGAGACCAGAAGCTGTCACCACACCCACTTCAGGGAAAGCCATTGCCTACAATCCCATGGGATTTTGGAAGTGAACCAGGAAAGGTGCTCCGGACCTTCGGGGGTTTTTTCCCTTTCCCCTCCTCATTCGCCTCCATCCCCAGGTGTGACTGTGTAGGGAGAGCAGAAACACCGAAACCCCCTCATGAAGCAAAAACATTTCATGGCCAGCGTCCATCAGCGTGACGGTCTTCCCAGGCACACTCCTCCCCCTCTCCGTTTCTCACCTTTATTTGGGAACATTTGGAATCTGTTTTTCAGAACAAATCCTTATGAAGGAGATCTGCTCTTCGAAGTTTGGATTCAGTCCAAGGGCCTACCTTGAGGCCCTAGAGGCCACAGGTAGCCTCAAGCCTGCAGGTTCCCCTCCCCTGGGGCTGTCTTATGACTGGCTCAGAATGCTCCAAATGGTCGAACTGACAAGCTGCTGACCCTTCATGCTTTCAGGTCTGCTGACATCTAGGTCTAGAGTCTAGAGCCTAGACTCCAGACCCCAAACTGCCAGGCCTTTTTACAGTGGCTTACTGACCAAAGCAAATGCCTAGTGGGCAAAGGCAGGACTCCTGAGCCCACTCCAGCCCCTCCCTACAATTGTTGTGCCATCCATCTCTGGAAGGAAGACTTTCACAGAAATGCAGAGACCACGCTGGTTAGCCAGTGTTACACACGGGAGGCGGGCTGCCCAGGTCATGGCTTTCTGAAGCCTGGGCCATACAAGATGAGGTGAAATGTAATGGGACGAACGTAAACTAAGGCTCAAAACACAATGTCACAAGCACAAGAAGCAAGTGGGGGCCAAACAGAAAACAAAACAAAAACCGCCCTGTCTCCCTGAGACTGATGGTATCTGTCCCAGGGCAGTGGAGAGAGCCCAGGGCCTGGTCAGAAAGACCAGTCTGAGTTCAGATCTGGCCTCAGACGCTTCATAGCTGGGTGACCCTGGGCATGTCATTTCCCCTGTCTACCTCAGTTTCCTCAACTGTAAAATGGGAATCACAACAGCAATAGCACCTACCTCCCAGGTTTGTGATGCCTGGCACACAGTAGGCACTAAATAATCGCTTATCTCCTTCCTTCTGGGAACGGTCTGACTGGGGTGGAAGTGGGGGAGGCACCCTGCAGAGACTATTGGTGCTGTGTCAGGGGATGTATTGGTCTGCATGCCTCTGAGGCTCCTCTGGCACCACCAGAGCTCCTGACACAGAGAACCCTTCAGTCTTATGCCTACGACTCTTCCCAGTTCTCAGTGGAGAGCCCCAGAACCTTAGGCTTATGCTGTGCTGGGACTGGGGGGAGGGAGCTGGGCTCCTCTGCCACAGCTGCAGAGCAGGCAGATCTCCCGGGGAGGGAACAAGGTGTGACAGCCATGCCACCCAGCTGTTCTGCTCAGCCCCACCCAGCGCAGTCTGACCCTAGGCTGGGGAAGAGGCCCCTCAAAGGCCCACTTGCCCCCGGGGGGGGGGGGGGTTGGTTCTAGGTTGAGTGATTCCTGTCCGACCAAAAGCACTGGGTGAATTCGGGTTTCTCCCGGCAACTCTAGGGCCACAGGGACCAGCTAATTCAGGAAATGAAAATGGATACATTGTAACTACGGCCTGGGAGACTACAAAAGGAACCGCTCCCTGCTAACTCCACTTGTCCAGCAGAGCTGCTCTGCAGGCCCGGCCAGAGCTCCAGCAACACTAGAAAATCAGGAGGCAGGTGACCCCAAAGGGCAAATCCCCGCCGGGCGGATGGCCCAGTCACTGTCCCCTTCTGTCGCAGGATTCCCACCCAAAGCCCAGATTAGGCGGCGAGGCGGGGCGCCACACAGAGCCTGGGCCTGGAGGCCTCCTCTTCTTGGGTTGGCTGGGTGACCCTGGCCAAGTCACTCCGCCCTGCCTACCTCAGTTTCCTCATCTATAAAATGAGCCGAGAAAGAAGTGGCAGATCCCTCCAGGGTGCCTGCCAGGAGGGCCCCAAAAGGGTCTTGGGGGCTCCATGGCCCGGGAGCCTGGGCAGTGCCCGCTTACTGCAGTGTCTAATAAATGCCGGTGGAATTCCACAGTCAGGCGCCTCGTCTCCTTGAGGCTGGGCGCGGCCCACTCCGGGCACCCCCAAGCTCTCGAACTCCCCAGGCCGGGGTCGCCCTCACGCGGCCCAGCCACAGCCCTCGCTCCCCCGGCTCCGGCTGCTGGCAGCCCCACGGTAGGCGAGCGCCCTCCGAAGGGCAGGGCACACAGAGGGTCGCTCTCACAGCCGTGCAGGCGCAGGCGCACTGGCGCCCCCGGTCAGGCCTGAGCCTGAGAGCTCCGCCCCCCTACCCTAGCGGACCCCCCTCCTCCGAGTCCTGCCGCAGCCTCTCCCCCCAGTACGTGACGTTCGCCCCCCAGCCCCGCGCTGCAGGGGCGGGGCAAGCACGGCTAGCGGCCCGCAGGCCCCGCCCCCGAGGCGTGGCGGCCAATCGTCGCGCTCCGCGTCGCGCCGGCCCCGCCCCCCGGCCAGCGGCGCCCGCGCCCGCTGCGAGAAGGCCGAGCGCCGGGCGCGGCGGCTGCGCCCTCGGCGGGGGGAGGGGAGAGGCGGGGCCCGGGCCGGGGCGGCCTGAGCCTCGGCCCGACTCGGGATTCGGCCCGGCTGGCTCGCGAGGTCCAGCAGGCCGCGGGCTAGCGGCGCTGCCTGGCGTCGGGCCGGAGAGCAGCCGCCCCTGAGGAGGGCGACGACGGGAGCCGCCGCCGGATTCAGGTATGGCGGGGCCGCCTCCAGGCCGTCCGTCCCGGGCTGCGGACCCAGGGGCCGCAGGTGCCTCTGGCGCCGAGCCCCCGGGGACCGCCGGGGCGGGGCAGCGGGACTCGAACTCCGCTCTGGGCCGCAATTCGGGAGGGCAGCTTTGAAAGGGGGAGGCAACTGAGGCCCGACCTGGGGGCTGGCGGGGCGGTGGGGGTTCCTGGAGCTGGGACCCCCCAGACTGACCCCGGCTCCTTCCGGCTGGTCCAGCAGCCGGGGTCCCCCAGGAAGCGGCGCCCCGCCACCCCGGCCCTGCCCCTCCCCACTTGGCCCACCCCGTAAGAAGGGCACCCTGGGCCAGCTCCCCCGGGCAGCGGATGCCCCCAGTCCCTTGAGCCCCCCCCCCCCCTCCCCGAGGGGAAGCCCCACCGAGCTGGTGGGGCAGGCTCCTACCGCAGTACTGCAAGCACTGCCCGCCTCTGACTCTCCGGGCCTGCCTCGGTTTCCCCAGCTGTAAAATGGGGGCCTTTGCAAAGGCCTCTGGGAGTTCCCCCCACGCTGGGCCTAGCCCTGACCCCACCCCTTTGTCCCGCCGATCAGTGGCCAGGCTTAAGGCAGAGGCAGAGCTCGAGGGCGGGGCCCCTCTGCTCCCGACATTCCAGTGTGAACCCCCCCCAGCCGGAGCCCCCAGGGGCTGGGTGCCAGGCCCTGCTGCCTTGGCGGCCTGGGACCCTGCTGGCTGGGACAGGCCACCTCCCCAGCTCCCTTCCTGGTCCTGTTGGCTGGGCTCTACCCATTTGACAGATAAGGAGCCATGGGCCCCTAGGGTCACCACATCCGGGGCCTGGGCACTCAGGGAAGCCCAAGCACCTTCTCAGAAGGGGGTGAGGACCCAGCCCCCGAGAATCCGCCTCCTTCCAACCCTTGGGTCCCGTCCTAGAGGCCGCCCTGGCGCCTGCAGCGTCTGCCGTGTGTGCGCCAGGCCAGGCCTCTGCCGTCTGAAGAGGTTTCCATAACTCTACTCTGAATGTTTTGTCCTGAAGCCATGACGCTTGACCACGTGGGGGTCACAGGACGTTTGGGTCTGCAGGGCCCTGGGAGTCAGGCCTCAGGGGTGGCAGGTCTCTTCCTTCGGGGCCACGTGGGCCAGGTCACAGTCTGTTTGTGGCCTGCCGCTGGTGAGGAGGACCTGCAGACCCAAATGTCCTATGATGCCTGTGTGGTCAAGCATCATGGCTTCAGGACAAAACATTCCTCAGTTGCCCAGGTGAAAGGGAGACTCAGTAGATGCTGTCCATCTAAGCTGCTGCTGGGCTTCCAGCCAAAGAAGAGACTGTAGGTCTGAGTGGACCCAGTGGGCTGCAAGTTTCAGAGCAGAACCTGCAGTCTCACTACAGGGGCCAGTGCCTGAAGTGACCCCAAACCTTGGCAAGAAAGGCAACTAGAAAGACCTACATGAACTGATGCAAAGTGAAATGAGCTGAACCAGGGGACCACTGCACACTGTGACAGACACTTTGTGCGATGAGGAACTGTGGATGACTTCGCTCTTCTCAGCAATGCAATGATCCGGGACAGTCCCAAAGGACTCCTGAGGAAATGGATCCTCCTCCAGCGGGAGAACTGATAGAGTCTGCTGTTCTCCACCTCCCCTCCCTCCTTCCATCTTCCTCTCCCCCTTTCTTCCCTCCCTTCTTCACTTCCTTCCTTCCTCCCTTCTTCCCTCTCTCACCCTCCCTAGTCTTCTTCTACGTAATGACTGATAGGGAAATGTCTTACAAGAGTGTGCATGTAGAACTTGGAATGGACTGCTTACCATCTCAGGGAAGGAGGGAGAGAATTTGAAACTCAAAAAGTTTAAAAATTGTTTTAACATGTAACTGGGGAAAAATAAAACATCACAAAAATAGTCGTAACAATTGTAAGTGATGTCCACATAGCATCCTGACATACGTATACTAACAAATGCAAGGACAGGCAGAGGAGGATGTTCCACTCCTTCTCCACCCATTATGATGGCCCTTTTACAGATGGGGAAACTGAGGCTCCCAGAGATCTGCCTGTACCAGGCACTTTGAGCCTAGTATCCTGACTCTAATCCAACAGCCCACAGCCTGCTGGCTCACCTCCAGTAAAAGTATTCTACAGGAGGATATCGTCCTCGGTTTTAATGGCCTGGATGTTCCTACTAATGTGAGTGACTTCTGAGGACATTTGGCGCAGGAGCCAGTGAGTGTGGAACGAGCTGCCTGCTTCTGGGTCTTTCCTCGGGAATCCTGCCAGTGCCAGTGGATCAGCTTTGGGGGTGGGTGGGGCTGGCAGATCCCTTCCACTCTGGGCCTGTAAAGTAGGACCTTTGTTGAGATAATCTCCAGTATTTCTTCACCAGTAAACTTCAGGGAGAGAAGTGATGAGAGAAAAGGCCAGAGAAATTCAGAAAACTTTCTGGGGCCTCTTCCCTCCAGGTTTTGGGTTTGTTTTGGAGTTTTGTTTTATTTTTTGGTTTGTTTTTGGCAGGGGAGGGAGGAGTCAAGCATTTTCCCTTAATTGGTAAATATCTGCAAAATGATCTCATCATTTTCTGAAAAAACAAACCCAAACCCAGCCTGTTCCTGGACTTTGGGCAGTGCCTCAGCGTTGGGGGAGGGGCCTCCATACCAGCCCCCTGTTGTACTTGACTGGAGACTTCCTTTGCATTAATGACCTCCCTGAAAATCTGAACCTCTGCCCACCAGGGCTGGCCCCAGTGGCTCTGTGATGGACACAAGAAGAATGAGGCTTCTCGTATGGAAACCAAAAATCCAGGTGGTCCCCTATGACCAGCATTCATTCCTCTATTGCTGAGTCTTAGTGACATCATCCAAAAAGGCAGTGGTGATGGTGTGGCCCAGCCCTTCCTCCTGCCCAGTCACCAGTCTAAAGCCATACCATGGCCCGAATTTGCCCAGAGTCACCCCCAGCTGACCAGTGCGGGGCTTGCTTCCCTCCTGGGACAGTTGGGCAGTGTGTGGAGGGCCCCCTGCCATGACCAGTCACATAACAGCAGCAAGGCTAAGGAGGAACAGTGAGTCCTCCCCCATCTTTGAGCCCTCTGGGATGTCGTCGGCCACCATGTCCTCTCTGGGGTCCATCCTCGCCAGGTGCTGTGGTATCGTGCTGGTCTTTGCCTCTGTTCAGTTCCTTTGGAAGCCACTGTGCCCATTGAGAAGCCCACCTTGGGCTCAGCCTGGTCCTGGAGGCCCAGCTGATTGCCCTGCATGAGACTCCAGCTCACCTCTTTGGCTATTTGTGCTTTGTGAATGTAAGACCTCGCTCGTCTGGCACGTGTGTGCACACTGTGCAGCCCCGCGGCTTCCCCATTAGAGGATCCCTTTGGTCTTTGTATCTCTGTGGTTAGCGTCTTTCTGGGCCCCTAGTAGGTGCTTAATAAATGCGCATGGGCTGTGTGCTTCTGGCTGGTTCTTACTGGACACTGGCTCCCCTGAGGTAGTGACCACGTGGTGCTGCTGCTTTCTGCAGGGCTGGGCTCCAGAGCTTAACTGGACGGTCAGCAAGCTCAGATGACCTGGAGCTCTTGTCTAGCCAGAGCTTTGTAAAGCCGAGGCAGACCTCAAACTCCCTGCTGGGTCTCACTTAGCAGCTGGTCTAGGAAAGGTTGGGGCCCCCTTGTCCTGCTGGAGCAGATTCCCTGGTGTATGACTAAGAAGGGCAGCTCGTGCACCGCCCCTCCTTGGGAGCCAGGAATGCGTGCGCCACCCCCCCCCCCAGCCCCAGGGGCCACCTGCGCCCTCCACACCCCTGCTGGCCCCCCCATGCCCTCATGGTCTGGCCGCAGCCCCCCTCCTCTCTAGTCAGGGGTGGGTGGGGTGGGGTGGCCCATCTGTGGGTGTTTGAGCACCTCTCTCTGCCCTCTGTGCAGGTGATGAGCCCCCTGTCCCTGCAGAGGGGCGCCCCCAGGAGATGGCCACCAAGTCGCTGCCCAGCCTGCTCACTTTCCTGTGTGGCTGCGCAGTGGGCTTCTTTCTTTGCTATCAGCTGCTGCACATCCTCCTGGAGAAGCCGGCCGAGATCCAGCCCCACATTCTCCACAATGATCCACATGCCCAGCACTCGGAGGATGCTGGCCACGGACACCTCGAAGGCCAGATGGACTTCGGTGCAGACATCAGCCAGCACAGAGGTGAGGGGGCCCTCTGCCTGCCCTCTGGGAGGCTCTCCTGTTCCAGCACTAGTCAGGCTCAGAGGCCAGAGGGCACTGGCAGGTGGAAGGCAGCAGCCTGAGGGCGTGAAGCGGGGGGGGTCCTAGCCCCTTCCCAAGGTCTCTCCTTGGCAGTGGGGCCCCCTGTTAACCAGCTAATTAATTGGCTTTGGGGCCTTTGAGTCTCCTGACCCTCGGAGACACGCAGAGACCTGGGAGCAGCTTCTGCCCTTAACCAACCTCTTGTTCCTGGGCCCTTTCCCTGCTCCTGATGCCTCTGCCCCCATTGTGCCCACTTAGGACCCTTTGTTCTCTGGGCATTACCCAGGGCTCTGGGTGGGTCTGGGGCCAGGTCTCTCCCAGACAAGAAGCTTGGGGGCTCAGGTTGCCCAGTCTGGAGATGGGCTCATAACCTGGGACTCTTGGTTGGGGGGACAGGGGGCAGAAGACCAGGGGCCTAGGTGGGGAGGTCAGTGTGCCCCTCTCTCAAAGAGCCTTTGGAAAGAAAGGCTCACTCCTTCATGTGCCTGGTTAAATGGGAAGGAAAGTTCACCCCATGTCCAGGCTTCCTCAAGACCAGTGAGCACTGCCTGCCCTCCTGAGGTGGGCCTGGTGGCCCCTCCCCTGGGAGCCAGCCAGGCTCAGGACCCGAGCAGTCCCCTTCTTAGCTATCTGGTGCCCACATGTGCCTAGCCTTAATTCTGTGCTTCTGTCGCCCAGGGTGTTGGGCCACCTTTGACCTGAGCTGGGGTCAGGGCAGGGCAGTAGTTCCATGCCATGGCCCTGTGCCCTGACCTCTGCTGTCTTTGCTCCCCAGATGAGGACAAGCGTGTGGCCGAGGAGCTCTACCACAAGGTCAGGGTTCTCTGCTGGGTCATGACGGGGCCTCAGAACCTGGAGAAGAAGGCGCGGCACGTCAAGGCCACGTGGGGCCAGCGCTGCAACAAGATCCTGTTCATGAGCTCAGAGGAGAACAAGGACTTCCCCACCGTGGGGCTGGACACCCGCGAGGGCCGAGACCAGCTCTACTGGAAAACCATCAAGGCCTTCCAGTACGTGTACGAGCACTACCTGGACGCCGCTGACTGGTTCATGAAGGCTGACGATGACACCTACGTGGTCTTGGACAACCTCCGCTGGCTGCTGTCCCGGCACGACCCCTCCAAGCCCATCTACTTTGGGCGGCGCTTCAAGCCCTACGTGAAGCAGGGCTACATGAGCGGGGGCGCTGGCTACGTGCTCAGCAGGGAGGCCCTCAGGAGGTTCGTGGAGGCCTTTCGGACCAACAAGTGCTCCCACAGCTCCTCCGTGGAGGACCTGGCCCTTGGCAAGTGCATGGAGGCCATCGGCGTGGAGGCCGGAGACTCACGGGACCCCAGCGGCAAGGAGACCTTCCACCCCTTCGTCCCCGAGCACCACCTCATCAGGGGCTACCTGCCCAAGACCTTCTGGTACTGGAACTACAACTACTACCCACCCGTCGAGGTAAGAAACAGAGCTGGCTGGGGAGCCGGCCTTGGTGTCACGCGGGTCTGCCAAGTGCACCCGGAGGAAGGCAGGGAGCAGGTGCGGCCTGGGTCTGGGCCCCAGTGGGGCTTCATCTCATGGCAGAGGAAAAAGGAGGGCCCAGGGTTACCCAGGGAGTCACTTCTCAGAACCCCTGCCTCCTAAGCCTTGCCTCCATACCTTTTCCTTTCCCCTCCATTTGTTTGAAATGTTTGTGATCAGCAAGGGTCTTTGCCTAGAAGGAGGTCAGTGCCTCCCTGCTGAATGTGCCTGGGAGCAGTCCCCATGGGCTGGCCTCCACCCGGGCCACACACCCACTCACTTCCCACGTACACACTCATATGTACTCACGTGGATGCACACACTCTCACCCTCATACAGACACACATACTCCTGACTGCCCCCTGCCTGGGGATTCACTTCCTCCATTCATCCTCCCTCCCCACTCTCTCACACACAGTCACACTCACTCACAATCACACATTCTTCTACCTTCTCTCCTGCCCCCTCCCACCTGAGGGGTCATAGCTGGGAGACCCTTCCACAGATGCAAACACTCTCAGTTCTCCCCAGAGGCAAAGACAGTGGCTTCTGAGGCAGATGTCCAGGGTTCTAATGCTGCCTCTGCTCCTTCTTCCCAGATCTCAGTCTCCCAGGCCCCTTCCCTGGACTGTGGGGGATCCCAGGCACCCCTGAGGGGCCCCTGGCACACTGGAGCCCAGATGAGCTCAATAGTCACGAGCCTTGGGCACGGATGCCATTGGTCTTCATGTTCCTAGGGGAAGCGGGCAGTGCCCACCAAAGACTGTCTAATGCCTTGTGTAAATATCAGCTAGTGTTTGGTTTCCCAGGATCTGTCCCAGAGGCACCTGCTCTCCAGTCTCCAGGACAGGGCTCCCACAGACCCCAGGCTGGCCCCAGACCCAAGACGGTGGCTTGTTTCCAACAGAATGTGCCATGTGCCAGGGAGCTATGTGCCAGGAGGCTCCAGGATCTGGATTCTAGTCCTGGCCTTCCATGCACTCAGTGCTGGATGTTTGGCAGGTCCTGCTTCCACACTCGGACTCCAGCTTCTTTCTCTGTCAAACAAAGCCTAGACCTTGATGTTCTAATGCCATTCACATCAGAAAACCGCCCCTGCCCCCACAGGTCTCAAGCTGGGCCTGGAGATACAAAGCCAGAGTCCAGCCACCCCAGCCTCGGGTGGCTGCTGCTGTGGGTGGAAATTATCCATAAAAAGAACCACCAGAGAACTGGTGGGGAAAAGGTTCTAGAGCCTGGGAGGAAGGTCAGGGTTCTGAGAGGGAGTATACCATGCAAGGCCATGGAGGTTGGAGATGACTAGAATTTGGGAAACAGGCTGATGGTCCAAAGGAACCTCCCTTCCCACTCTAAAGCCCAGGACACAGACCTAGTGGGTCAGTGGAAATGGGCTGGAGGAATTCCCAGCAAGAAACACAGATGCCCAGGATTGTAGGGACAGGGTTCTACATACCCAGTGATTCCACCAGGGGGTTGGGAAGCCGGGAGGGCTGCTGGGTGGAGGCTCCAGGCCTTTGGGAAGGGTACTGCCTTCTAGCATGAGGAGCTGAAGGCCCAGGAGAGGCCTGGCAGACTGGGGCAAGGCGGGCAGAAAGGTTTCCACGGGGGGCACTTGGGAGATCCAGGGGCCAGGAGGGGCTTGCTCTAGCCGTGGGCAGGTGGGATGTTTGGGCAGGGGGAAGGGCCGCAATATTTTATTTAATTTAATATATTTTATTTTCCCCCAATCACATATTACGTTCTGAGTTCTAAATTCTCTCCCTCCCTGAGACAGTAAGCAGTCTGCTCTAGCTTGTACATGTGCAATCATGTGAAATGTCTCCCTGTTCTGATTTTGTACCAGAAGGTCAGGAGAGACTGCAGACATCCCTCATTTACACAGAAGAACACTGAGGCTGGGCCGTTAGAGGGAGCAGAGCCAGGACCAAAACCCAGGTCCCCAGGCTGCACACCCAGAGCTCCAGCAGGGAAATGGGGGCATGTTAATGACAGTCTGGCGTGCCCAAATGGGACTCTGGGAACCTTCCACGCCCTGGGAGGGGCCCCCTGCACAGCCTTTGGGATCGTGGCACTTGGCTAGTGAGGCTGACTGACCCTCCATGGGCCTCAGCTTCTGCCTCTGTGAAATGAGCAGAGTAGGTGCACCTCTCTCCCAGGCTTGTGCTCAGGCTCCAGAGTGGTGACTAGGGCCCTTCACAGAACAGGCATGAGTTGGGGACGTGTCAGCAGTTGCAGAAGGCAGGCCAGACTGTTTGGCATTTGCAGGATCCTTGATATCTGGGGTCCAGGGTCTATCATCAGGACACACAAGGAGGCCCCCAAACCCCACAGGGGAATTGCCAGTCTTGGGCCCTTCCAGGCATATCTTTTTTTTTTTATTTAAAGTTGACTTTATTTAAGTATTAGAAGTACTTTTAATATATGTTTTCTGTCCCCCCAATTACATGTTTCAGCCATTTTTCAGCATTTGTTTAAGTTCTGAGTCCCAGATGCTGCCCTCCCTGCCCCCCTCCCTGAGGTGGTAAGCAGCCAGCTGTGGGTTATCCAAGTGCACTCATGTGAAACAGAAGATTCCCATCTAAGAAGGAGAGACAGGAAGTGAGACAGAACTCCACCCCATCTCTTCGAGGCTCTGTGGGCTGGAGGGGGAAGGTGGAAGCATCCTCAGCTTCTTGGAGGGGCTGAGCTTCCCCAGCTGACAGATCCATAGGGCGGCAGCTGCTCCTCTTTGGTTTCTAGCGCCTCCTACCCTGAGGACTGAGACTGGAGCCAGCCTCCCTGCTGCTAGGGAGCCAGGGCAGCAGGGGGGTCAGCAGGCCACCAGTCAGTTCCACCTGCGACCTGCTTTCTGAAGACTCTGGTCGAGGCCACAGTCGGTGGGGCCTGGCTTGTCCTGGCTAAGCTGGAGCCTCAGATCGCGTCAGCCAGTGAGCATGCCCCTGTAGAGCTGGACAGGTTGAAAAGGAAGCTGCCGATTCTTCCACAGCCAAAGGAGACTGAGGAACTCAAGATTGTCTTCCAAAGTGCCCGGGGCCAGGGCTGCTATGGCTCAACAGTGACCAGGGCAATGGAGAGGAACCAGCCAGAGCAGGGAAACATGACCAGCAGTGTCCACACAACTGTGAGCTCCAAAGCAGGACAAACAGACCTCAGTGTGTGGATGCTGTCTTAGGAAAATTGGAAGAATGGGTTGACAGCTCTCTGCCCATGACCAATGAAGAGCCAGCCAAGATTGCCCCCTCCCTAGAAGGACTTGATGTGGCCTCAGTGTGGCAGCAGAAGGAACAACAGGGTTCCCCTGGGCTCCCTGTCCTGCAGGCTACCCCAGTGGGCCTCCCAGCCTTCCCTGGGTAAACTGAGGCAGGCCAAGCAGCCTACCCAGGAGATCCTCTGACAGCTTTCAGACCAAAAGCTTGGTTGGAAATGGAAAGCTGGATGTGGTCAGAAATTGCTTGATGGCCAAGATCACCCCATGTGGCTAAACTGGAACCAGAAGGAACTTAAGGCCTCTTGCGATGCTGCCTGCACTGCTCCTGCACCTGAGCAGACTGCCACGTTCTGGGATGTCACCCAGCAGCCTCAGGGTGACTGCTTACAGCCTGTGTCCAGTGTCCAGGGCCTTCCTGGCAGGCTCCCCCTATGGTGGAGACCTTCAGGCCACCTTCCAGGACCTCCAGCAGCGTCCTGACCCAGAATGGGTCAGTCCCAGGATGAGGTGATCAAGTGCACCCTTCACAACACGCCCCTCCTGTGGCTTGGGGGCCCTTTGTTCCCTGGCCACGCCTCTAGTACAGAGAAGATGGGGCCCCAGCCACGATCCAGACAGGGCTGGTAGGGTCTTAGCCCAGGTCCTGAGATTCTTTATCAGAAAGCTAGGCTTGTCTCTAAAACCTGGGCAGGTGGGGCCCTAGTGCTTCCTGGTCAGTCTCTCAGCTTCAGGAAGCCAGCTGGCCAGAGTGCCAGCAGCTTTTCCCAGTCTTGGCTCTAGTTAAGAGGTGACAAGGGAATGGGCCTTCCGTTCACATCCCCAGGGTCCTCATCCGGGAGTGACCAGGGTGTGTTTGAACTCAGATCCTAACCTGTGCTTGGCTTTCCACAAACACCTGCCTGTTCCTCGTAGGAAGGGCACTTTGCTCACTGAACCGGGTGGCGTAGAGGCTGGTAGCCTAGTAATGACCCTTCCATGCTAGTGGGGCTGTGCTCCCTGGGTTTTGGGGGGGAGGAGATGGGGACGTAACAGTCTTCTTTCTCTGCCGACGTAGTAGAGAAACTGCTTTTTGTACTAAGCTCTGCCTCAGATAAATCTCACCTTCATTAAGGAGAAAAAGAAAAGTGGGGGGCGCTTCAGCCGCTGTCCTGCCTCGTTCAGTTCTTTCTCTGGAGGAGGATAGCACGCTTCATGCCCAGCCCTGTGGGGCTGTCTTGGATCCTCGTGCTGCTCATAGAGCCCAGTGGCTCAGAGTCGGTCGTTGTTACAATGTTCTCCTGGTTCAGCGCCCTTCCCTCTACATCAGTTCATGGAAGTCTTCCCTGGGTCTTTCTTGTAGCACGCTAGCATTCCCGTCCGTTCCTAGGCCACAGCTTGTCCGGCCATTCCCCACTGGATGGATGGCCCCTGAGTTTCCGGTTCTTGGCCACCACAAAAAGAGCTGCTACAAGCACTTGTGTACACGTGGGTCCTTTCCCCATTCTTATGGCTTCTCTGGGGTGCAGCCCCAGAAGTGGTTTTTCTGGATCAGAGGGCATGCACAGCTTGATAGCCCTTTGGGCCTAGTTCCAAATTACTCTCCAGAGGAGTTGGATCGGCTCCCCACCCCACCCCACGAAGCATTAGGGTGCCAGCTCCTCCTTGTCAGTCATGCAGGTGGGGGAAGCAGCTCCCATGTTCTGAACGTTCCACCTTGTTTCTCTCCTTTCTTCCGCTCCAGGGCCCAGGTTGCTGTTCAGACCTTGCTGTTTCCTTCCACTATGTCGATTCTACCACTATGTATCAGCTGGAGTACCTTGTGCACCACTTGCGTCCCTATGGCTATTCCTACAGATACCAGCCCGTCTCTCCTGAGGCACCAGCCAAGCCAACAAGTGAGGCCAACAAAGACGAAGACCCCCAAGAGAAGTTAGGGAGCCGGTAAAGAAGGAGCCCTCCTGAGCAGGAGGCAAGAGGAGCGCCCCATGCCCAGGTGGCCCGCAGGCTGGAGAGCTCTCTGGACCCTGCGAGCCTAAAAGGAATCCATCTTAAATGGATGTGCTGCCTTCTGTAGGGAGCACAGACAGCAGCTATGGAGTGGGCCAAGACTATTGGTACAAGGATGGCTGGATGGATGGATGGGTGGATGGATGGATGGATGGGTGGCTGGACAGATGGAGATGGGAAAGGCTTGTATTCCTCAAAACTAAATACCCCCATTGGTTGGCAGCTGGGAGACAGCTTGAGTAAAAGAGTTTGCTTTCACCTCAGACCCTTCCATCCTCTGTATATTTGTCATAGAGGGAGGTCAGCACCCCAGCTCCCTGTGTGTTCCTGGAAGCAGCAGGTCTGGGGTGGGGAGGAGGCTTCTTTTATTCAAATCCAACCTGCCTTAAAGAGAACCCCTCTGAGGACCGAGGAGCTTGCTGCTGCTGCTTCTCTGGCCCCATCAGGCCCTGAGCTTGTTTCTGCTGCATGAATGAGAAAAGTGGGGGACCCTACAGACCATGGCCACTCCGTTCCTAGCACAGACCTCGCTCTGGCCAACTCCAGAGGAAGGTGACCCAGATGCTTCATCCATAGCATTCTTGCCTACTGTCCATCCCCAGCCTGGCCCGTCTGGAAGTCCCACAGATCTGACTTTGCCCTGAGTCTCCCCACCTTCTCCCACATGCCCTTGGTCTTCTGTGAATGCCCGTTTTCCCAGTGTTTCCAGAGGAGCACCTTGAGTAAAACATCACACCAGGCGATTGTAGGTCAGGTGGGCCTCTCTCCTGATGTCCTGAGTGGACCCTCCCAATGGCCTGCCAAGAGCATGTCCAGCTACCATCTGGGAAGGAGCCCTGGGGGCCCCCCAAGCCCCAGTCTGGCTTCCAAGACCATCCTTTAACTGGCAGGGATTGGCAGAGGAGGGGCCACCCAACTCAGCCCTGTGCCTCCCTGGAGCCAGCTTTTGGCCCAGGGTTTTTAAGTGACTTCAACCATTGAGTCTGTGGGGTAGGGCCAGCCCTGATGCTTCTTCCCCTGAAGAACCAGAAGGTAGCTGGGCCTAGCTTCCATGCCCCCACAGTGTGCTTGGGTTGTTTTATGGGGCCTGTGCCCAGCAGCCCCCAGCCTCTAGGTAACTGGTCCCCATGAGCAGAGCCAAGTGCTTTCAGGGCTTCTCTTTACAGAAATGTTCAGATCTTGGAAATTACTTGGGGAGGAGGGGGTAGAAATCAGGCATCTCCCATCTCCGGTTATAGCAGGGAGGCAGGGCACACTGCTCAGAGGCCCCCTCCTGCAGCCAATGATTTGTCCAGAGCCTCATGAGAGGCCAGCTCTCCAAAAGCAAACCATGCAGTGTTTTTGTTCCTCTTTTTGCAGAATCCTTGGTCCTGTATGGATCACTAGGATGAAGGTCACTCTAGCTCAAACCCTTGGCCAAGGCTCTATGCAGACATACGTCAGGTTGAAGCAATGGGCCCTGACCTGAGATACTTTAAATATGCAGAGATGTATGTTGGTTTGAGTACTTTCCTGGGCCTCCTGCTGCTTGTAGGGGGCATTCCACAACTTTGTAAAGCCCCTGCTGTGTGCAGGGCACTACTCTTCATGCTGGGGAAAGCTTCTCTAGATCCCATCTGTCTCCAGCCTGGCTGAGGGCTACATTCAAGGCCTTTCAGGGCATTTCCTAGTCCTGGCTTTGGGACAGCAGATGGTGGGACTAGTGGGGTCCTCTGAAGGAGGGCAGGCAGTGCAGGAAATGGGAGGGGGCTGGGAGTTTTCTCACAGGCCCCCAGAACCAGGTGCCTTCTCCTTCCACTGCTGGTACCCCACAATCCTTATTCTGCTTCATTCTCCCGAGGGTGCCTCGCTGTCCCAGCCAGCCTTCGGGTCCCAGAGTGGTGTCCCTGGTGACTGAGCCCTTCCTGGCCTGGGCCTGGAGCCTGGATGCTCTGCTGGTGGTCAGCCTCTCCCGCCCTCTGCTTTCCCAGCTCCTTTCCTACTGTACAACTTCCAGCCCAAGGAAGAAGGCTGGCTGGGACACCTGTCCCGAGCCTTGGTCAGCAGCAGACCCTCCCTATACCTGGCTTTGGGTAGCTATTGATGGGGGTAGTCCCCATGTCTGCCTCCGGAACAGTATCCAGGGCTTTCAGGGGTGCCCAGAGCACATGGGCTTCCTGTGGCCTAAAGTCTGGGCTCTGGGGGCAGGTAACAGCCTCATTCCTCCATTGCTGGAGAAGTCAGGGAAAGTCTTCCTGCCTACTCCCTCCATCTCATCTCCATCAGGAAGGCTTTTGGAGGCCCACAGGCATCCAGCCTACAGGGGAGAGGAGATCCCAAGCAGGGCAGGAGGCTGCCCTTCCGACCTACTTTGTCCTGGCTGGTGTGGAGGGAGAGGAGTGATGTTCTTTGTAAACCCATGTTCCTGAAGTGCCTTTTGGATGGTTGTGGTTTTTTTTAATCTGTGAATTTAAACCAATAATTGCACAAAAATAAACATGAATGGCCATCTCCTGACTTGTTTTCCCTGCTTGACTCTGTGTTTGTGTGTGTGTGTATGTGTGTGGTGGGTCATATTCTCTTGACTATCAGCCATTAAGAGGAGAAATGGGGCCCAGTGAAGCTGCATCCCTCTGTACAGAGGAAATAGCAGGTAAGTGCTTTTGCCCAAGGTCCTACAGGTAGGAAACGGCCAAGATTCAAACTCAGGTCCATCTGTGATGCCTCACCCAGCAGCCCCTCTTCCACCTGGGATGGCCCTGCTTGAGGTCTTAGAGATGAACATCCTGGACAGTGGAACTCAGAGCTCCCTTCCCTTGGGTGTGGCTGCCCCTTCACCACCAGCCTAACTATATGCCACTTGGAAGATTTGAAACCAGCTTGGGGTTCAGTAGTTGTGCCCTGCCAAGGGCACTGTCTACACAGTGTCTGTTCTGTGCTTCAGCAGCAGCAGATTTAGTAATGTCCTCGCTGCCCTGGGCACTGCCTTTGGGGGTCAGGCTCACTGACACAGGGTCACCTGTGTGTGCCTTTGGGAGCACTGCTTGGACTCCCTTCAAGCATTCCGATGACTGCTCTCCAGCTGTGATTTCTACAGGAGAATCCCAGGAATTAAAGGCAGGCTCTGGACATGGAACCTACCACTGCCCCATACTGCCTAAGAGTCAGCCTCTCTGGACCTATGAAGCTGTGAGAGGGTTGGATTAAATGATCCAGGCCCTAGATGAGTAACCAGTGGGCACTGCAGTGCACAGAACCATGGACCGGAAGACCTGAGTTCAAATCCAACCTCCACTTACTAGCTTTGATCCTGGGCAAGTCCCTTCACCACTGTTTGCTGCAGTTTACTCATTTGTAAAAGAAATAGGCCCATAACAGTAGCTACCTCCAACAGGGCTGTGAGGCTCCACTGACATCACCTTTACAGACATTTAGAAAACTTTAATGCCGTGTAAACGCCAGCTCTTGTGAACTGTCTCTGCCTGCTCTTGGGCTATTGTGGACATTTCACAATAGTGTGGCCCCTAAACCTCCCTCATTACGTTGATGACCCTGTGGCTTCTGGCCCTGCCCCCGCAATTCGGGTTTACAGATTGTTCTCCTTCAATGAATTACCTTCCCAGTGGGCACCTTGGTCTCCACCCAGACCCCTGGATCTTCATCAGAACAATAGATGTCTCTTCCCTGCCCAGGGAAGTCAAGGATTGAGGCTTGATATTCAGCCAGATGAAGTTTCATCTTCAGTTCCGCCTCATGCTCCAGCTTGTTGAGATCTGTGTCCTGCCTTGTGTGCTTGTCCATCATCCCTCCAAACTCATACAGCCAAGAGGAATCTGAAGATCTTTGGATACTGGATGTCATTAACTTCTCACCATCAGTTTCCAAATCTGTAAAATGTGTCTGATGTAGACAAGCTGCCTGATGGAACTGGGAGGGCACGGGGCAGAAAGCTGAGTGCAGAAGGGTGTTACACCATTGCTGTGTGGGGGCCCCTTTGCCGTCCCCACTTGTGAACAAGCCCAGACACCCTCTGCCATCAGGACGATGTGGCTAGTTGGCTGCAGATCACAGCCCTGGGATGTGCTAAAAGAGCAGGCTCTGCCCCAGGCCTCTCCTTCCTGATGCTCTGGAGGGGTAAGCATGACTTTCTGAACGCTGAGTGAGTGTGAGTGTGTGTGTTTGCAGGGTAATGGGGTTACTCTTCCCCTGCCAGGTCACAGGCCAAGAACTCCCAGCCTCCTAGGCAAGCCTGGACCCAGGATGGACCAGCAGGAGCAGCCGCAAACGGATTCTAAACTGGCCAAGGGGCCTTGACTCTCAGCTGGGGAAGCACCAGTTGAGCCTTGCCCACCTTGCCCACCACCATCTTGAGCTGGGCACCTCGGCTGCTCTCATATAAAGAACATGAAGCAGGCTGGATGTGGCCAGAAGGGGCCTGACTTCAGAGCCCTGTGACAGACTGCTGCTTCTGTGCTTGGCCACTTCCCAGCTCGCTGAGCCCGAGTTTCCCCTCTTAAAGGATATCTATCACCCATTTGTGAAATATGCCAAAGAAGAGCTCTAGCTTAGGAGCTAGAGGGCCTTGGTTCAAATCCTGGCACTGCTACTTAGTACCCATGTCTGGGCCTCAGTTTCCTCATCTGTAATACAAGAGAATTATTCTGTTCTAATTGACGTTTATTGTTGTTCAGTAGTTTTTCAGTCATATCCAACTCCTTGTGACCCCATTTGTGTGTGTGTTTTGGGGGAGAGGCAAAGATACCAAACTGGTTTGCCATTTCCTTCTCCAGCTCATTTTACACATGAGGAAACTGAGGCAGACAGCGACTTGCCCAGGGTCACACAGCTGGTAAGTGTCTTGAGGCCAGATTTGAGCACTGCTGTACAAGTGAAAGCCTACTGCCATTTCCTGAGTCAAGGGCTACTCCATCCAGGAAGGTGTCCCATTAGGGAAATACATCTTTTCAGGAGAATTTGGGCAGCTAAAAGGCATGGACCTGGGCTGGGCTGCTTTGGGAGACAGATAGAGATGGTTCTTTCTCTGGGAGGAGGCTGACCACACATGGAAAAGTGTGTTCTCTACTGACCTAACAGCCCCTGGGTCACAGCTTGGGAAAGTGGGCCCCCAGTCATGTCAGGAGCCTCTGATCCTCTAAAAATGGAGACATGACAGTGGCCTTCTGGTGGTCTCATGGTTCCTTGTATGGGCAGTGGTGGGTTGGTAGGAGGTGACCTGAGAGCTCTGGTGTTTCTGGCCTGAAGAAGGAGCATCTTTCTAAGAAACCAGACATTCCTGACCTTTGGGCCCTGCCTTCCCAGAATGTCACTGATGGATGGGGCCCTATTAGAGCTTGGTAATCTGAAAGGCTGCCACCCTCTCCAAAGACCCAGACCTGCCCTAGTCCCCGAGCTTTCCACTTTAAATCTTGACTGCATGATCATGATTGTGTTGGTTCTCTCTCTCTCTCTCTCTCTCTCTCTCTCTCTCTCTCTCTCTCTCTCTCACACACACACACACACACACACACACACACACATACACACATACACACACACACACACTCACACACCCCTAGACCATACACCAAAGCCCAGCTTCTGTCTTGTAACTCTCCCTTATTGGCTTCTGGTTTCCAGTCAGTTTGAGATATCAAGGAAATGTTTCATGTAAAAATGGAAATGATAAAAGTCAAGAATGGTAGGGATTTAACAGAAGCAGAAGAGATGAAGAAGAGGTGGTAAGAATACACAAGATAACTATACAAGAAAGATGATGGATACCTCATCAATAACCAGGATGATGTGGTCACCAATCCAGAGCCAGACAGCCTGCAGAGTGAAGTCTCGTAGGCCTTAGGAAGCACTGTTGACAACAAGGCTGGTAGATGATGCTGTTAAAACATTAGCCACTGGATTGGAAAAGATGGGTTTATGTAACCAATCCTAAAGAAGGGCAATGCCAAGAAATGCTCAAATTACTGAACAATCTTGTTCATCTCCCCTGCCAGCAAGGTTCTGCTTAAGATTCTGCAAATTAGGCTCCAGCAATATGTGAACTGAGAATTACCAGAAGAGCAGGCTGGTTTTCAGAGAGGCAGAGGAACTAGAGACCAAATTGCCAAGATTTGTGGGATTATAGAGAAAGCAAGGGAGTTTCAGAAAAGAACATCTACTTCTGCTTCATTGACCACACTAAAGCCTTTGATTGTGTGGGTCACAACAAAAACGTGGCAAGTTCTCAAAGAAGTGGGAAGACCAGATCATTTTATTTGTCTTCTGAGGAACCTGTATTTTGGTCAGGAAACAACAGTTAGAACCAAACGTGGGACACCCAATTGGTTTAAGATCAGAAAAAAGAGTATGAAAAGGCTGTATATTATCACCTTATTTATTTAATTTCGATGCAAAGTGCATCCTGTGAAATGCCAAAGTCAGTAGTGGGGTTGCTGGGAGAAATATCACCAGTCAGATATGTAAACAATACTACTTTGATGGCAGAAAGTGAAGAGGAATTGAGAAGCCTCTTGAGGATGAAAGCAGAGTCAAAGCTGACTTGAAGCTTTGCATAAAAACAAACAAACCTAATGTCTTGACATCTGGTCCCACCACTTCCTGGCAAGCAGAGGGAGAAGAAATGGGAGCAGCGTCAGACTTTATATTTTGGGCTCAAAGATCACTGCAGATGGGGACTGCAGCCATGAAATTACAAGATGCTTGTTCCTTGGAAGGAAAGCTGTGGCAAGCCTGGACAGCAGACTCAAGAGCAGAGACATTGCCTTGCAGACAAGGGTCTAGAAAGTTAGATCTATGGTTTCCTACTATCGATGCATGGCTGTGAGAATTGGACTATAAGGAAAGCTGAGCACCTCAGAATTGATGCTTTTGAATTGTGGTGATGGAGGTTTTTGAGAGTAGCTTGGACAGCAGGAAGATCAAATTAGCCAATAGTTAAATTAATTCAGACCATTCACTAGAAAATCAGATATTGAAGCTGAAGTTTAAATACTTTGTGCACACAATGAGAAGATGCGATTCGGTGGAAAAGACCCTGAGGTTGGGAAAGATTGAAGGCAAAAGGAGAAGGGGACAGCAGAGGATGAGGTGTATGGATGGTCCTGGAAGCAATGAACAGCATTCCAGGTTACCAGGTCTTCGGAGCTGCTCCCTGGTTCTTCCTAACTCGACCAGGTGAAATCCTGCTCCTCTGGTGAGCCCTTCCTCACCTTTGGGAGTCAGACAGAAATATCTTTGGAGACCAGTCTGGAAATGAGGAAGCCTGACTGTAATTGCAAGAGGGAGATCATGAATCTGATGCCGTGAATATCTGGAATCCCCAGGGTTTTCACAAATTTACTGGGAGGACAGTAAGGAACCTCCAGGTCAAGGGGTACTTGATATATATCCCCTGAAAAGAGAACACTTATTGCTGCCTCAAACTCCCCCTCCATCCATCCTCCTGTCCTTTCCTGAACTTTGTCCCAGATGAGACAAGGGAGAGATGAAGAGGGGGGAGGGGCTGGGGAGAAAAAGTGAGGGAAGAGGGAAAGATGAAGGGGAGGAGAGCAAAGGGACCTTTGAAATCACAGGATTGGTCACTAGTTCAGGTGATTTAGACTGGGCCCAAGTCCAGTCCTGCTCTAACCTTGGACAATTAGCAGGGCTCTTGGGGTCCACTAGGACCAGCTTTTCACCTGATGCTATAAAGCAGGTAACCAGTCCCTGCTTCATACTTCTGCTCTGGGGACTCACATTTCTACATTTCACATGCATGACCAAACAACACGCAGCAAGATTGGTGTAGTGGATAGAATACTGGGTCTGAAGTCAGGAGCCTCAGTTCAAATCCCAGATCAGGTACAAGCTCTGTGACCTTGGGTGAGTCACTTAACTTGTTTTCCTCAGTTTCCTCATCTTGTTGTTTTATAACAACCCTGTGAGGTAAGGAGTACAAAGGGGATCAATTATATTGAAATAGTTATCAAAACAGCCAAGTTGGTGGGCCCCAGGTCATGGGCACCTGCCCCAGCCAACCTGTGTCCCCAGGGCATATTGCCTGTCATCTCTGGCTTTGCTCAAACCCACCGCACTCCCTCCTCCTTCCCCTCAGGGAGGTGTACCTGCTTCTGCCCCTCAGCTGGAAGGTCAGTTTCCTCCCCAGATCCAGAGGATGGTGGGTGGACCAGAATGAGGCTTTTGTAGGCCCATAAACTGGCCAACTGGCTTGAGCAGGACAGACAATCTAAGAAAGTTTCACCTGTGGGTGACAGTCTTGGTGGGTGGGTAGGGCATCAGGTAGGCACAGAGGCCATGGGGGTCCCAGCATGCTGGTGGCAGCACTAGGAACCCCCCTCAAGGCTGCACTTACAGGCCTGGGTCTGGGTAGGAAAGGAGGGGAAATAAACAAAACTGGAGTAAGTAAGTCTGAGTACCCCTTCAGGGTCACAGGAGGGATCCCTGGTGCCACTTGGAAGCATTGCTCTGGAGATCTGGAGAGTCGCCTTGACCGAGGGCCTCAGCAGTCCTGGTGGCTTTTTCTTCCCCCTGCATTCCCTATGGAGTTTCCCCCTGGGAGCCACATCTTGGGCTTCCCTCCAGTCTGACTCTCCGTTGCTGGGACTAGCTTTCCCTAGAATGCCTGGGCTCTCTTCTCTGCTGCCAGGGGTCATGCTGCTTGGAAACACTTCTTTGCTGCCCTTCTCGACCTGTCTGCAGATGTATCTCTTCTCTCCACTTGATACACAAAATTCCCTAGCCTTACAGACCAGGCAAGCGAAAATCCCGTGCCCCAGGTGCCTGGAGAGAGGGAAAAGAGGAACCCACAGGCATCGTGGTGGCCAGAAGACCCAGGGGCAGGTTCAAATTCATGGCTCTTCCCAGCTGTGTGACCCTCGGCAAATCTTTAATCACTGAGGTCTCTGGGCAGTTGGCCTACAGTCAAAACCCAGCCCCAGCCCTCTTCTCAACTTTTTTTTATTAACAGGGGAAGGGGAGAGAGGGGGGTAAGGAGACCCACTGATCCAAGACCACTACCACCTCCACCCCAGCCAAGAAGCACAGGAATCTTAGGAAGGAGGCTTAACCCCCTACACCCACACCCACTAGCCCTGGGTGTGGTGCAGGTGCTGCTATTGCCTCTTCCTGCCAATCACTGGAGCAAGAGTGGCCAACAGGACCAGGAGGACCAGTGCCTGCCTGGACACAGCTCCCTCGGCTCTGGTCTCTTGGGCTCTCTCTTTTTAAAGCATCTTTCAGCTTGGCTTTGATTTTCCTTTACGAAGCAAGCTCTGATGCCCTGAGTTCTAGACCCAGGCCTACTTCCGCCAGTAAGACCCCTGTGGGAGGCTCCTCTTGCCCCTGCCCTGCTTCCTGCCTGCTTCAGGGAGGGCAAGATCAGATCTCAGAGATCTGGAGGCTGGGACACTATATAAACAATGTAATTGCCGGGATGGTAGTGAATCACTGTGCGGGACCTAGGAAGGGAGGGCAGCATCCTGGCTCTTTGTTTGTGGATTCTTCCTAAGCCTGGGACGCTCTTCCGGGATGCCTCTCCCCTCCCTCCTTTGCCCCAGGGTGATTGACAGCCAGGTGCTTTGAAAGACCCGGTTCCTCCCAGTAAGTGGGTAAAGGAAGCTTCCCACCCAATGGGTGGTATGCCCTACCTAGTACCCAGCACACCCATCTATTAACCCAGACTTAGTACCCCAGGCATCTATTAGGGGATTACAGCGCTCTGAACCATTTGGGGTTTGCTTGGCAGAGATACTGACATTATTTGCCATTCCTTTCTCCACTCATTCTACAGATGAGGAAACTGAGGCAGGCAGGGTTAAGTGAGTTGCCCAGGTCACAGCTAGTGTCTGCGGCCAGATTGGAACACAGGAACATGGGTCTCCCCAAGCTGGGGCCTGGCACTGTGCCACCTAGCTGCCTTTATAATCAGTGACTTGGGTGTGAACAGAAAGGGAGGGAGGTAAGGCCAGGCTTCCTGCTCCTGCTTCACCCACTGGCAGCCATGGACATCACTGGTTACGTCAGAGCCCCTGCCCCTCAGACTCTGGTTTGGTCTGCCATCACCCACCTGGCATTCTGGGACCAGCTGGAACCACCTGGAGAATGTGTGGCTTCCCTTGTTTGTTGGGCTTGCCCAGACTGACCGTGCATTTCTTATCTCCTGCTATGTTTGCCATAAGCTTGGGATGCTCAGAAACTGAGGGGTGAAATTGGACCTAGGGAGGAGGGGCTCCTATCCTTGCCCAAATCCCCAGGACAACAAAGGAGAATCTGTGATTACAATTCCCTGGGTGTGACTTACAGGGGGGTAGGGAGGAGACTGGAGTCCAAGGATCTGAGGACTGAGGACTTGGTCACTAGGAGCTGGGAGCGGGGCTGACCAGATTCAGAAGCCATTTTAGGGGTAAGGGCTCTAGAGGGGTGCTTTGTTGAGGGGAAGCTCTGTGCCTGTCCTGTGCTAAGCCTGCCCTCAAGAAACTTCCATTCTCTGTCAGAAATAAAATACGTGTGTGTACACATGCAGGTACCAAACACATCCCAAATGTGCTTCTGTACAGGCTATGTGACCCTGGGAGAGCTGGACCAGCTCTCCCCCCCCCTACTCCCTTTCAGAGCAGACCCATGATCTCTGTCTCTGGTCTTACTGGACCTGTCTCTGTAGCTAGAACCACTCGAGACCCCTCAAACTTCCTTATACTAAGAGTTTCCCTAAGTGGAGTGGGTGGGTGGGTGGCCTCTTCAGGGGGAGTTCTCCATCTCTGGAGGGCTTCAAGGAGAGGCTGAAGGATCCCTTCCAGAGATTGGAGAAGGCCCTCCCAGATCTCGAATTCTGTGACTCGGTGTGTGTAGAGAAGGCTTAGGGCTGCTTTCAAATATTTAAAAGGCTCTTGTGAGGAAGAGGAGGCAGATTTGTTCTGCGTGGCCCAGATGGTCAAGCAGCTAGCAATGGGGGAAGGAGGAAATCAGCAGAACTTAGGTTTGGTATGAGCCAAAGAGCTATCCAGAAGCCCAAGCCCAAGGGCTTCGGCAGGCAGAGGCCAGAGGATGACCCTTGTACAGTCAGTGGTCAATAAATATTAATGAAGCCCCTATTATGTGCCAGGACCAGGCAGGGAGGGTCAAGAAGTTGGGGATACAAATAAGAAAAAGTCAAAGAGGAGCTTACCAGCTAGAGGAGGAAGGCAGCGCACCAAATGGGGGTGAAAAGGGGGAGGAGCGCATGTTTGTGGACTCTGAACCAGCCCTACAGCCCATGGCTCTAGTCTGAGCCCAGTGAAAGGAAGACTTTGGCTGCCAGGCAGGAGGTGACAGAGCTCCCTCCCTTGTCAGGAAAGCTGGGGCCTGTCCCAGACACTCTCACTTCCACGGGAGTGTAGGCAGTCTTCTCAATTACCCCGTGCAGTTACTCATTGAACCAGCTTCCACCCCCAGGGCCTCCCTTTTGGCCACCCACAACTCACTGTGGCTCACACGGCCTGGGCTTAGAATTCAGGCCCCCCAGTCAACCTGTCTGTCCACAAATTTCCAGAAACAATTGGAATTTCAGCACAACGTGCTTGCTCAGAAAACTAGCCTTCCCTCCCTCCAACTCTGGCCACATCCTTCCTTGAAGACCTCCCATTCCCCCTCAGTTAACAACTTTCTTTGTGGGGGGAGGCAATTGGGGTGAAGTGACTTGCCCAGGGCCACACAACGCAGCTAGTGTCTGAGGTTGGAGTTGAACTCAGATCCTCCTGACTCCAGGGCTGGGGCTCTTCCCATTGCAGCCTCACCTAGCTGTACAGCCCCCTCAGTTTTTAAATGAGGAAACTGAGGTCCACAGAGAGAAGAGCTCTTGCGCAGGGTCCCAGGTGAAGAGCCAGGCTCCAACTCGGGTCCTGTGTCCAAGCTCAGGAATCCACTGCAGAGGATTTAAAATCCACCCTTGAAATGAGCCCCATTGTCAGTCCAGTCATCTGAAGGAGGTAGGACTGGTGATGATAGCACTCCTCCCCATCTCCCTTACTCCTGCAGGGTCTAACAGTTGCCTGGGTAGAGAAAGCTGTGCCCTCGAACGACCAGTGCAGCTGGGAGCCAAGGGCCAGCCAGCTGGGCATGCTGTTAGCACAAAGGACTTCTGGGCCAGAGTCTGGACATCGTCAATGCAGATGGAGCCTTCCCATCACCCACCAGGGCTGCTCTGAACAGCTGGGATCCATGCCCACCATCCTCAGGCCTCCCCACCCCCAGCTATGGGCCGAGCACATCTCCCCTCAGCATGTGCCCCTTCCTCATATTCAGGGGCCTGTGGTCCTGCAGGGGTCCAGTCACCTTATTCCGGTTCCTTGCCCCTCTAAGGCCTGGTCTCAGTCAGCACTCCCTCTTTCTGTGAAGATGAAGGGATTTTTCTGCCTACAGCCATGAACCCAGCCCCCCACTACTCTAATTTTATAGGCAGATTCTAATTACATTTATAGAGGGGAGCCAGGAGCCTTAGGGACCCACTGCAGGGTTCTAATTATTCCTTCCAATTATCTTGGCTAGGTATTTACCTGGGTCATTTAAACTCTCCTGTGACTCAGTTTCCTGACTTGTAAAAAGGTTACCAGGTAAGGTCAATCACGAGTCTGGCAGCCCCTCCCTTCAGGTGTTTGGTTCAATGAGGAAGTCAGTCCCAGGGATCTGGGAGCCAGTTGTCTGTCCCTTTCCTGTCATGATGGGTCTGGGGGTAGGGGAGGGGCAGAATTAGGGCTGAAACAGACTGTGCCCTTTTCTGAGAGACCTCCCATAAGGTGGTATACACCCAGGGACCCCACCCCACAAGCCCCTCCCTCTGCACACCATGGCTGCTTTCCTATGCCCTCAGATGCTTTATAGGTGGCAGAGTCCTGGCAGAGACCCCTCACTGCCCCCCAAAGCTGGAAGCTGCAGAGAGCTGATGCAGGGCTGAAAGCAGCTCCATCTGTCCCAGGCTGGCAGGGTTCTCCAGGCTTGGGCAGGCCATCCCTGCAGAAACGCACCACTAAGGACAAGCAAGAGTGGGGGGGAGCTGGGAGGGGGGGTATACTGTGTGTGCTGTGGGAAATGCCACCTGGGCATACATTAGGAATGCACGTGAGAATGTATGTATGCATTGTGAATGTGGGTATGTTTGTACACATGGAGAATGCATGCAACTGCATTAGGAGTGTATGCACGTGTGTGTGTGTGTGTGTGTGTGTGTGTGTGTGTGTGTGTGTGTGTGTGTGTGTGTGTAGGGTCAGCCTGAGCTCTCACATCTCCGTCATTTCCAGATGTTCTCTGGCTGCCCCCACACCCCCACCAGGGCACTGCAGCTGTCACTCCCCCAGCCCTTTGGCCAAGACTACCCTTGGTTCCTGGGACCCTGGGCCTCTGTGCTGCTGGTCTACCCAGAGGTGCAGCAGACAGTGCTGGCTTTAGCATCTCAGGTTTTGGGTTTGAATTCTGACTGCCCCAGCCCTACTGGACAAGCCCCTTCCCCTCTTTGGCCTCAGCCTCCCCCTGTGTAGAATGAAGGGCTGTGTTTTCATGGCCTCCAGCTCTGAGTCTCTCTCTCACGCATCAGCAGGATAGGAGCAGGAGTCCCCCTCGGGTGCAAGGAGGGGAAGGAAGTCAGAAGTTGCTATGGGTGTCCTTGAGCTTGGGCACACACGAGCAGTGATGCCACCATTGCCATGGACATCTGCCCTCTAGACATCCACTTCCAGGCATTGCCGAGGGCCCAGACCTCATGATCTGGGGGTGAGGACCGAGGCTTGGAGTTCCCTTGGAGCCCAGGAAGCATGGAGGCCGTCATAGGTGAATGTGGCAGGAAACTCTCCAGGCACAACCAGGCTGAACAAAAACAACCTGCTAACAAGCATTTAGTAAGTGCTTGCTGTGTGCTGGACCCTCAAGGCACAGAGCCCAAAGTCTGGCTGGGATTCTGAGAGCTTTATTTCTTTGGTTACTGTGGGGGGAGGGGGAGAGAAGACCCCAGGCAGGAAAGGGCTGATGTGGGGAGGGATAGGAGGGGTATGACCAGGCAGGCCAGGCTGAAGAGGGGGCTCTCCAGAGGGTCCCAGGAGAGCTAGAGGCTCTCTGCCTAGAAGCACTGCCCCTCCAAGCAGGTGGCAGCAGCCCAACCAACCCAGTGGCTGACTTCCCTGTTTGCCCACAGTGGTCCTGCCCACACAGACCAGCAATCGTTAGTGAGCAGAGAGATGGTAAAATGTGCTTAATGCTGGACATACTATGACCTGAAGTGAGTCATTCTTTGCTGATGGGATCTGGCCCGGCCTTAGGGGGTGTTACAGAATCACCAGCCAAGAGCTGCAAAGGCCTGTGGCCATCCCCATGTCCAACGTGCTGCCTGAGACAGCCAGTACCACAACTCCAGGTGCCAGCCCAGCAGGGCCCCTCAAAGCTCACTCCTAAGCTCACAGAGGCCCCAGCCACACCCTCTTTCATTCAAGTCCCATCAGTTGCGGGAGGAGCCCCACCAGTGCAGGCTGGTTCTGATGGTCCAGACACCTTGCCCAGAAGGCCATCCTGGGGCACATTCCAGGGCTGCTCCTGGGGGCTCAGCCCTCCGTCCATCAGGAGACACCAGAAGGTGGGGAAGGGTGGTGGAAAGGCCTCTGGACTTTGGGCCTGGGATAGGGATTCCCAGCCCAGCTCTGCCAAGCCAGTTGTGCAACCTTGGCAGAATCACAGCCCTTCGGGACTCAGTTTCCTCATATGTAAAGAGGTTGGAGCAGGGGATCCCTAAGGTTCTTTCCCCAAATCCTCTTGGATCCTGGGACTTAGAGCTGGAAGGGAAATTCCAGCTGTTATACTACTGAACTCTTTCCAGATGTTGCCTTTATCTTTTTGCTTTGGGCTCCTCTCATGGCGGAGAGGAGATCTGGCACTGGGCCATGAGTTGCTCTTGGCTGGCATCACTTGCCTTGGGAGAGTACTTCAGCTTCAGCTGTAGGACGAGGGCTCGAAGCTGGCCAGGATGCCCTGCCTAGTGCAGAAGGCGAGGCTGTCACAGGATCACAGGCCTGGCTGGCCTAAAGGACTCTGGCTTAGCCATGCCAACCACATTTCCCTGGCTTTCACCTCCTGTGCTCAGGCAGCTGGCACTGCTTTCCTAGGAACTTGGAGGACATACACACATACTCACTCATACAAACACACTCACATACACACAGAGACACACACTCACACAGACACATACATATACACACACACACACATACACACACACACACACACACACACACACACACACACACACACACACACACACACACACACACACACACACACTGGAACTGGCCCATCTAAGTCTCCTAAAAGTCATACTAGGAGGCTGGCTTTCTTTTCTCTCGGCCTCAAACCTGCTCAGGCAGTCTTCTCCCAGCTACAAGTCAGAGGAGGCTGGCACTCTGGAGCCCCTTGCACAGCAGCCTCCTGTTGGCGCCTATTAAGGACTTCTCTTGGTGAGGGCAGGTTCAGGGAAGGGCGTCTGCCCCAAAGTCAGCTCTGATGACCCCACATCACCCCGCCTTTTCGACACATGTTTCTGTGGTGCGCTTGAGATGTTCTCTCAGGAAGACAAAGATAGATCCAATAATCTCTGTTCTGGGTGCACAACCACAATTGTAATAGCTCCTATTGGCCTGCCTTGGTCCAGCTAGCACAGGATGTTTAGTGGGCAGAGAGGGTGTTCCCTTTCTACTGATGTCGGGCTAATGAATGCTTATAATTAAAAACAATTTACAGAATAATCACATCCAAGGTGCAGAGCAAGTTGTGCAAAGGTTAAGCCAGAGAGTTCACTGAGTCAACGAATGGCTTCCCCTTTGGGATGACTGCCCATGCAGAGCGTTGGCTGTGGGGGCAGGAAGGGACTCAGCACCTGGATAGATATGGTGGCTGGAGGGAGCAGTAAGAGTCATGAACCTGGCTGCTGAGGACGGTGGGAAGTTTGGAAGAGCTAGGGGTAAGGGTGGGAAGGAAGGGCAATGGTGCTTTTGGTTCAGAGAGAACATTGCCCCTCCGTGGAAGGAGCCCTGACTTAGGAGTCCCAGGACCTGCGTTCAGATCTCTCCTCTGCCCCTACCCACAAGACACTGGGCAAGAGACAACCTCTCTGGGCTTCATTTCTTCCCCTGTAGGGTCAGAGGGCTTCACTAAGCGGCTTCTAGGCAAGCAGAGCTTCCTCTGCTCCAGGGACTGCAGTAATACCTGAGCTGCCTATGGGACTTCTATGGGGAGCTGTCCAACAGTCTGACTCAGGACCCCGGGGAGAGGTCAGGGACACCACTTCCATAGATGTCATCAGGCCAGGGAGCCCCCAGGCTGGACACCGTCCCTCTACCCCCTATACTTAGGTCCAGCCCAGGAGTTTGGGCAGAACTGAAGGGATGGGGACAGTAGCTCTGACTTGTATTCACCACTGCTGATGGCATGACCAGAGCCTCTCCTTCCTCCTGGAAATGGCCCCGGAAGCCAGTGTCCAAGCTGGCATGCACTGGGCAGTGGTCTTTGAGCTCACGCTTCGTCCTGCTGTACCCAGGCCTGATACCTAGAAGAGCAGGAAAGGGGGAGAAAATGGAGCTGTCTTCGAGGGCCTGGAGGACTTCCATATAAAGGAGGGACTCTGTTCTGCTGGACTCTCTGAGGGCAGAGCCAGGAGGGACAAGGAGAATCTGTAAGGAGATAGGGACGTGGGCTGTCATAAATTCTTAACAGTGATGAGTTTCTCTTTCTCTGAGCAGAGCGGGGACGGGTCATTGCCTGACTGCCCTGAACTCCTTCCCTGTCTCAGATGCTGAGGCATGACCCCAGCCCATTCACCCTCTCCATTTCCCCCCATTGCTCCCACCTAGAGATGCCGTCTAGCTGTATGGATGGGCAATGATCGCAAGAGCGGCTTGCCCCTGAGCCTGGTCCAGAAGGCACGTTGGTGAGTGGTGCTAGAGGCCCACCAGCACCTCCTTCTTCTAGAATGATCCTGGGATGATCAAGGTCAAGCTTGAACTCCAGGCTGTGTAGCTTCCCCCAGGGAGGGAGGGGAAGGGCTGCTCTCTGGCCACAGACATGCCTGGCTCATACCAGCTAAACACTGGGCAACTTTGGGAAAGTCACTCAAAACTCTGAGGCCTGTTTCCTTCTTTGTGAGAATGAGGCAATGGGGGGTGTCTCAGGTAAATCCACCACATGGAATATGTGGAGGGATGGTAGAGGCAGTGCAGAGAAAGCCCTCTTGACCATTTCCAGCAAAAACGCTGGATATCAGCCATTGGGGCATTGGCTGCTGCACTGGGGACAAAGGTCAGTAGAAGGAATAGATGGTGGTCAGCTTGGCTGGTGGTCAGAGTGGCTCTCGGGCTCTGGCAGACCCCACTTCTGACCTCCCCCCCAATAATCCCAGGATCAGAGGAGGTGCCTAAACTTCTCCAGAGATGCTGGGTTTATTTCCACCAACTGAGAGACAAGCCTGGCCATAGGCTCTGTCCTGGGGAGGGAATTCATCCATGGAGGGCAGACCTTCACCAGGGGCATCAGCAGACGCTTCTGGGAGCTCTACCAGCACATGCTGAAAACCACCATGGACTCTTGGGGGCAGGCCTGGAAACCTCAGCTGAATCCATGAGCCAGGGAGGGCCTGCTTGCTGTCCCTGGGCCATGGGGGCTCCAGAAGCTGTCAACAAGCCACCTTATGGGAGAAATCACCAGGTATTTCCAAAGAAGGAGAAAGCCTGCCAGGGTTGAGGGAGCCCTGGTGCCTGGATTAGCATAGACTGGATTTGGGATTACTCTCATCCTGACATTCTTAAGGCCTTGAGGGCACATGGATGGGCACTGGAGGAAGAATAGGCCAGCCCCAGGGAGGGAGAGGACCACCTGTTTGGCCTTCTCTGGTCTCTCCTGCACTTGGCAGATAGCCAACAATGAATAGCAGCTCAGTGGTAGGTGGCTAGCTTATCTGGAGGGCATCCTCTACACAGAGCCCCTCCTGGGCTCTTCTCCTCTGCCCCTCCTTTGTAGATAGCCCAGAGCCTTCCTCTCGTGGGTGGAAGGGCCTTGGCCATAGCCACAGCTAAAGGACGAGCTCTGCCCAGGCCACATCCCAGCTGGGCAGAGGACTGTGCCACCCACTAAGGGCCTGGGACACAAGCAGGAGGTACATTGACAATCTCCTGGGGCTTCACTCACAACCACCTCTGGATGGTATTGCTGTCTTATCCCCGTTGGGCTCATGGGAAACAGGGCCTGAGCAAGACGAATGACTTCCCTGGCCCTCCACCAGCTAGAAAGGGTCCAAGATTCCAACCCTCAGTCCCTTGCAGTGTTCTCCCCACCTCTTAGTGCCCATAAGAAATGTTGCTAACTGTGGGATCTTGGAGAAACCCCTTTGACTTACACTTTTCTCTCTGTCAGAGCTGGAAGAGACTTCAGGGGTCACTGCCTGTGAGGGGCGATCTGGTCTTGTGGATGGATGAAAACCACGAGGAAGGCAGAAACTCACCCTGTTGGGAAGCTGCCCATTCCACCACGGACAGCTATCCTTGCTAGAAAGCCTTCCTGCTGTCCAGCTGCAGGGCCTCGCCCTGCTCCTGGCTCTACCCTCTGGGGCCAGGCAGAGCTCCCCAGACAGCTCTGAGGAACCTTGAACACATCTCTCATGCCCCTCCTTCTCTCTCAGTCTCCTCCCTCTCACGCAGCCCAAGTTCTTCCTTGAGCCACAGATGCCAAAGACTCAATTCCCTTCCTCTTGTGATTGCCCACTCACCCCTGCCTCACCAGGGACAAATGGTGCCCAGTGTGTGAAGGTGAAAGTCAGAGCCTGTCCAGGGCCAGAGCTTGGAGGCTGGATGCAGGCTTTGGGCTGAGCTTGTCCTCAGTCACTCCTGCTGCCCCTCCCTTGCCTCCTGAGAGGGGTGCTCCCTTCTCAGGCTCAGGCAGTGACCGTCCAGCTGTTCATCTCATGCTGGCACACTCAGCAGTGGGACCCCCTCAGCCTCTCTCATCTGCCTGCCATGAGGGGCCCCCATGGGAAGGCCAAGAGTGGGGAAGGGAGGTCTGGCATGGAGACCAAAACCTGAACACCCTGGTGTGGGGGTCAGCTCCCAGGATGATGTCATCTGGAGCCCTGCCTCTTGGCTTGGGACCCTCATCCCATTCTCTGGGGGCCCTCTAGCTTTACTTCTCCTACTGCGTGCTCCCTGGCTGTCAGGGAAGCAGAGGGACAGAAGTACTCAATGCTGAGACATCAGTTTTCAGGGCCCCCGAGCTTTCCCAAAGCTCAGCTGCCATGGACCCCCTGTGCAAGGCTGGCCAGTGTGGTGACCCCAAGCTCCGGCCCAGGCTATGCGAGCTTTCCAAGGCTCCTGAGAAAGCTCATAGGAACATTGTGACTACAAGCTGCCCAATGTCAGGCAGTTAGAAAGCAGGGGAGGCTTTGCTCCCTGGCCTTCCCAGCTCCAGGTGTGCTAGTTTCTACCTCCCCAGGAGCCAGAGCCCAGCCCTTCCTCAGGCTCTATGAGGTTGCCAGTGGCCAGCCAGGAGACCAACCCAAGCAATTTCATTTAGCCTGAGGTCACAGATGGGAAGGTGGAGTGGAGGGAGATGAGGTGAGGCATCCAGAGGTACTCATCTAAACCTAGCTGGCCCCCCAGGACGGGATCTGGTTCAGCGCCTTTCATATTCTCCTCAGATGGAGAGGCCACCCACACACTCCCCTCCCCGTCCCATCCCCTTCCCCCTGGAGCAGTCAGGTGGGGTAGGTGGGGCAGCTGCCAGAGGCACCTCCCTGGGCCTTCCCCAGGTGTGGGTGTGGGCCAGGATGGGGCGGCTTGCTAGGCAAACAGGCAGCCTGGCTCAGCCCAGAAGACCAGGAGCCAGCCCTTCTGATTGGGTCTTATCCAAGGCCAGGACCCCCGCTCCCTCCCCCATCTTAACCCCGCGCGCGCGCACACACACACACACACACACACTCACACACTCACACACACTCACACACTGATTCCTGAGCACTTGTAGGATGAGCCTGGAGGGAGAGTCTGCTAGCAGCCCCCAGCCCCATCCCTTTCTCCCACCCATTTCCCATCCACTCCCCACAGAGCTGCTCATGGAAACAACTGAACCGGGAGAAGCTCAGTGAGGGCCAGCCCCGCCAGGTCTCCCTGTGGGGGTCCAGAGGCTGCCCAGGCTCTGTCTGAGATCTCGAGGGGCTGCTGATGGCAGGGGCTGGTGGAGGAGGGGCTTGGTGGCCAAGGCTGCAGCTGCCCCCTTCCTCCTTCTCTCTCCCACCTCCTCCCAGTCTCCTTGCCTTGACCTCCCCCCTCACTCCTCTCTTAGTTCAGGCCATTCCCCCAACCCTGCCCTAGGCACCTCTCTCTACCATTGCTCACCCCACTCCCTCTCCCCATCACTGCCTCAAGGCCCAGTCTAGTTCTGGGTGGGAGCTAGGACTAGGCCCCCCTCCAGCCCACGTGCTCCCTGGGATTTCACCTGGACCCCCTCCCCGCCTTCCTAGTACAACAGCTTGAGCACAAGGACGCTCTCTCCTTGGGATAGCGGCAATGGCAGAGCCCTGGTGGGGAGAGGCTGCCACAGGGGGAGGGGGGAAGCTCTGCCTTTCAGCCCCAGGATCAGGGACCCAGGCTCTCTGTCCTGTCCTGTCCCAACATTCAGCAGCTCAAGGTGCCTTCTTCTCACCTGGATTTCCATGCATCAGCTGAGGATTAGCAAACCCCACAAAAGGATGGGTGATTCAGAGCCCGGATGGTTTGCAGTGAGGAATTAGCCTTTGCAGGTCCTAATTGGCACCCCGTGGCAGCTTTCAGCAGAGGGATATGGGCGCCCGCTGGGCCAGCTTCCCTAAACCAGGAGTTCTTGGGAGGCAGCAGGTGTGTACCCAGAGCTTCTCTGAGCCAGCCACAACAGGCCCCCGGCACCTCCATCCCTCTGTTCTGGCCTCGTCTGCCTGCAAGCTTGGCTGATGAGTGGGGTGCCTCTCATTGGTGACTGAAGGTGCCTGTGGAGAAGTGCTAGGTGACAGAGGAGAGAGTGGTGGGAGACCTGCCGCAGACAGGATGTGTGTGTGACCTTGGGCTAGTCATTTAACCATCTGCCTTCACAGAGAAGAGCAGCAGATACACTGAACTATCAGGAAGAACAATCAGGTGTGGGACAACTTCTTACGTGGCAGCTGACACCACGGGTGATGGCCACGGTCACTTATGGGGGAGGGCCAAGGAAGCCAGTCTGGGAGAGCCTCCTTGGGGTGGCCAGGCCCAACTCCTCTCAATGACAGCATCTAATAAACCCCGTGGCTGCTGCCAGGCACAGAGGGCATGGCCTGAGTCAGCACAGAGCCTGGCCTGCTCATGGGCATGCTGCAGCCTGCCGCCATGGGAAGTGGCTTCGGAGGTAATGCCTGGGGGCCCATCTTCCCTCGGGCACCTTCTGGCTGTGGGCCTTTGCCTGATTTTGGTCACCTGTACAATGAGACCAGGAGGCCTGAGCTCCCATCCCGTGAGAGCTGTTAGGATCAAGTGCACAAAGTTGGAGACCAGAGCTGTCTCTCAGAGCTCCCAGAATGGGGCAGGACCTTCCCCAGGTGAGCTGGATGCACTCCCCAGCACAGCCCCTGCCCAAGACTGGAACCCTGGGGGCTCAGGACCCGGGGGGTGAGCAATGAAGGGGGCCAGGATGCCCCAGAAATAGCCAGCCCACAGGTCCAGCAGCCTCTTCTGCACCTTTGAGATGTCCCCTCACTGAAGAGGAACAAAGCTCTCATCTGAGCATCCCTCTGCCACCTCTGGCAAAGGAAAGGAAAGCCCCAGGCCAAATCAGCTATTTCACACTGTCCAGGGATCAGCCTTTAAACCTCAGGCTGTGCTTTTGTGCTCGGTCTCTAGAGATAGAGTGAGGCCCCTTCCCAGGGGCCCATTGCGCACAGAGGCAGAGGCCTGGCAGGGAGAGGCAGAAGCCTCAGGCAGGGCCTCTGCCACCCTGCTGAGTCCCACCTGGTCCCAGGTCACTGACAGTCTTAGAGTGCCTCAGAGGTTGGTCGATAAGTACACGGGGCCCAGACCTTTCTTACCCACAGTTCAGGCTTTGGCTAGCATCCGTGTCAGTGCTCTATGGGTATACAGACCTGTGTGGGGAAAGGGCTGCAGCAGGGCTTTGGCCACACCATTCCCGTGGCCCTGCCAACCAGTGAAGAGCAGCAGGGGGGCAGGGGACTGTGCCCACCAGGATCTCTGACTCCACTACAAAAACCTCAGGAACAGAACATGGTCTTCTCTGTGCCTCCTCTGCCAGGGCATGATGTGAGGGACCACATCCCAGGGGCAGGGATGCCACTAGGGAACAGGCCCAGCTGGTGGACAGAGAGATGGCAGCCACCCTGAGCAGAAGTGAGGAAGGACAGGAAAAACAGGTTTAGAAAGGAGATGTCAAGGGTGAGTCTGCTTTCAACTGTGTGGAGATTAGGGCATCGATGAGACATCCAGAGGAAGGATCCTGCTAGCCACTAAGATTGAGTTTGGGGCTTGAGAGGGGGAGGCCAGAAGTCACCTGCAGCTGAATGAGATGGCCAAGGGAGACAGCAACAGATGGAAGAGGAGAGGGCTGGAGACATACATTGGGGTCAGAGAGAGCTCACACAAGGAGGGCCCCAGGCAGGAGGTTATCCCTCATGGAGACCCCACTGTATACAGGAAAGGGAGAGAGGACCAGACCAGGAGATAGAGCCCTGGCCTCTGGCTCTTTCTGCCCACAGCAACTCTCCCCATTCTCCCTCATCTTAAAGGATGTTTTCCTCAAATTTCAGTGGCTCCAATCAGACCAAAAGTGGTGGCTAAATTAAGTTGATGACGAAGTGTTTTCAGTTGCCAGTGTTCAGCAGGGTGGGGCACACCCAGACCCTGGAGTCAAATTAATTCATGAAACTAAAATGAACCCACTTATAATTATGTGTCCTATTGAAATGCCAACAGTTCTGCAGACAGAGTCCTCAGGGGCTAGTATGAGAAACCCTGTGGCACAATGGCTGGAGAGGTGGCTTTTTTATTTTCAAAATTTTCACTTTTTAAAATGTATTTTTAATTGTTCTTTAGAATCCACCCTCTCCCTGCAGGCAGAGAGCTCTCGTGGTCCCTTCACCTTTCAGGGTCTGGTCAATGCATTCACCTTAACGATGTGGCTGTTACTGTGTTCAGGGTTCTCCTGACACTGCTCACTTCACCCCAGATCAGTTCGGGTGAGTCCACCCAGGTTTTTCTGCAATCATCCTGCTCTTCATTTCTTATAGTACAATATCCTTCCATCACAATCATGTAGCACAACTTGTTCAGCTGTTCCCCCACATATAGACATCCCCCCAATTTCCAATTCTTTACCACCACAAAAAGAGATGCTATAAATATTTTTGTATAAATAAGTCATTTCCCCTTTTCTTTGATCTCTTTGGGATACAGACCTAACAGTGGTGTTGCTGAGTCAAAGAAGTATGTACAGTTTCATTCCCCTTTGGGCATAGTTCCAAATTATTCTCCAGAATGGTTGGACTGTTCACAACTCCACCAACAATGCAATGTCCCTATTTTTCCATATCGCCAGCATTTGTCATTTTTCTTTTCTGTCACATTAAACAATGTGATAGGCATGAGAGGGGTACTTCACAGTTGTTTTAATTTGTATTTCTCTAATCAATAATTATTTAGAGAATCTTTTCATGTGATGGTTGATAGCAATGATTTCTTCTTCTGAAAACTGCTAGTTCATACCTTTGACCATTTATCAACTGGTGAATGGCTCTTATTTTTATATATTTGACTCAGTTCTCCATTGTAAGGGCCCACCTTACTGGGCTGACGTCAAACTCACCTCTCCAGCTGCCTCTGCGGCACTCCAATCGCCTTCCATGACTCTGGTCGCCCCACTGTGACCTCTGGTGCACCCCCACGAACCCCTCGGGGGAGCCTGCTCCTCCCAAACAGACAAAGGAGTCCTGACAGCATCCTCTCCTCTCTCTCTCCTCCCCTTTTCACCTTGCCTCCCTCCTTTTATCTCCTTTCCCCTCCCCCGACTCTGTTCCCCCATGTGCCTCAGCACTAACAGGTTTCTCATGGCAGGGGAGTGCTCCCCTGTTAGCAATACATGCTCAATACCCTGAAATCACCGGACAGGACATACGCTCAGGTGCCTCTAACCCTAGCCTGAGTTGCTCTGTCATTTGCCTGAGTTTTCCATGGGTTCTCAGAGTTTGGGTAAAGTCTTAAAGAGCCCCAACACTCCATACATTTTAGAAATAAGGCCTTTATCAGAGAAAATTGCTATAACATTTTCCCCCATTTCCTTGCTTTCCTTCTAATTTTGGCTGCATTAGTTTTGTTTGTACAAAACCTTTTTAATTTTATGTAATTAAAATTATGCATTATACTTCACATAATTTTCTCTGTCTCTTGTTCGGTCATAAACTCTTTTATCCATAGATTTAACGGGTAAATTTTCCATGCTCCCCTAATTTACTGATATCACTTTTTATGTCCAAATTACGTGTCCATCTTGACATATGGTGTGAGATGTTGTTCTGTGCCTAGTTTCTGCCAAACTGCTTTCAAATTTTCCCAGCAATTTTTGTCATACAGTGAGTTCTTGTCTCAAAAGATTGGATTTTGGGGTTTATCAAACGCTGGAATACTCTGGTCATTTACTACTGTGCATTGTGTGCCTAATCTATTCCACAGATCCACCCCTGTATTTCTTAGCCAGTTTTATTTTGATTGTTTTGATGATCATGCTTTGTAACATAGTTTAAAATCTGGTACTACGAGGCTGCCTTCCTGCACATTTTTTTTTTTCTATTGATTCCCTTGATATTCTTGAGTTTTTGTTCTTTATGTTTTCTAGCTCTATACAGTAATTCTTTGGTAATTTGATTGTCTGGCACTGAATAAGTAAATTAATTTAGGTAGAATCATTAGCTTACCCATGAGCAATCAATATTTATCTGATTGTTAGGTCTGTATTTATGAAAGAAGTGCTAATTGTGCTCATATAATTCCTGAGTTTGTCTGGGCAAATAGACTCTCAAATATTAAATATGGTCTGCAGCCATTTTAAATGGACTTTCTCTTTCTATCTCTTCCTGCTGGGTTTTGTTGGTAATATGTGAAAATTCTGATGACTTGGCTGGGTTTATTTTAGATCCTGCAGCTTTGCTAAACTTGTTATAAGGTTGTTCATTGTTTCAGCTGTAATCTCTTTCTGAGATTTTTTCAATTTTCCAGTCCCCTTATTTGCCTCTGGGCTGAATGCTTCAGAACATTGAGCTGCTATCACCTCCCACCTCCAATCGAGGGTGTGGAATCACACTAGGCATGACTCAGGCTGGCCCTACCTTAGTGTCTCAGACCTCTCCTCCTAAACTGTTTTGGGCTAGAGGGATTTGGGCTAGAGGGAAAGGCTATTTTAAAGTTGTTTGGAGAGGAGTGGGGGAAGCTCAGCTGTAAGGCTTCCTCTATCCACCATCTTGGGCACAGTTAGGGAGGCCTGGATTCAGCTGCTCAATGGTCCTGGGTAAGTCACAGACTCTCTAAGTCCGTGACTGGGATGGAGTGACCTGGGCTTTGCTCCAGGGCAATTGTCTTTGGAAGGGTTTTCCTCTTTTTCTGGTAACCCATTGCCTCTCCACCAAGTTCTCATTATACCCTAGTGTTGGGAATATAACTTCTATCTGGCAATCTTGCCCCACTGTGCCCCTCTCTGGAAACCACCCCCTGTCCCTCCTACCCCTGGGTCACAAGATCAGGTGGCTTCACCTTCACTTTGCATTGCCAGAAGGGGAGCAGAATGTTTCCCCAGGCATCGCTGTGCCTAGTCTTGTACCCTTTCTGTGAAAGTCTACCATGGGGGATGGAGATGAGGGAGCTGTGATCCCTGGGCCTTCTCTCCCTGAGGTGATTTCTGCCCTGACCCAGCCACATTCTGCCCATGCTTCTTCTCCCAGAGGCAGCTTCCTTGGCATCTGCTTGGAGGGCTCCCCTTGCCTTCCTCCCCTCCCCAGCAGAACAATCCCTGCCATCAGGTGCTTACATGGTGGGGGGTAGCAGCACTCACTGCGTCCCAGGCTCTGGGCTCAGTGTTCCAGAGGTATTCTCTTATCAGGTCCTCACAAGGATAGCATCTAACTTCTTCTGGGGGCCCTAAGGTCCACTCCTATGAGCTCAGGACAGGACCTCCCCACCCAGTGTGACAGAAAGGATCTCGACAGAGACAGTGGCATTTACTCCGGGTGACTTTTGGGATTGTGATCCTCATTACAGCTGGATTTGTGTGGCTTTTTTTTTTTTTAACTTAGTGAGTTCTGGAGGTAATTTCCACTGACTGTCCCGGTATTGTGAGCCTGCCCAGCAGGTGGGGAGAGGCCAGCTGAGCCCCTGAAATGCATTTTTCCTGGTCAGATTTTGAGTGAAGTGCATTATTTCTCCATTTTAAGCCAATGGATGCTCACTTGCTTGTTTTTCAGAAGCTGCTAAAAGATTTACTTTCCCTAAATAAGGGCCTGTTCTGTGACTTCTAAGGACTGTGATTGTCCAAGCTGCTGCTCACTGTCCGGTTCATTGGAGAGCACAGCCATTTTCTAGACATTAGCTCACATCCCGAGGAGCACATAATGCTCTCAGCCCTCAGACCAAGACAGAGAGATTTTTCTCTAGGGAAAGAGAGCCTGGGTGGCATGAGAAGGGCCCTTGTTTCAGGCACCCTGGGGAGTGTTGGCCAAAAGGGTCTTGGGAATCCCCATCAGGGAACTGGGGGAGCAGACCTCAGCAAGCCCCAGAAGCCAGCAGTCACTGCCCTGCTCCACCCAGTCTTTTCTGCCTCCCTAGAGCCCAAGGACGCTTCTCTGGGGGCACAGGAGCACAAAGCCTGGCATTGTTCTGAGATGTGGCAGGCAGCTCAGCTGGAAGCTGCCCAGATGATTGTGGAAGGGGATGGCAAAGGTCTGAGCTGCCACGCAGGCAGCCTGGGGGAGAAAGTCACTGCCAAGATCAGACGCAGAGATCTGAGAGAACACGGGTCATGGGTCTCAGAGAACAAGGGTAACAGTAGGAAAAGCACAGGAACCAGGATCCTGAGGCCTCACTCAACAGCAGGCTAGGCCACTCGAGGCTGGGGGCCTTGGCTGAGCCCCGGCGCTCTGACTGTGGTCCTGGCTAAGCAGCCAGTGGTGTTGGCTGAACCCCACGGGGACAGCCTCCTGTTGCTTGAAGGAAGCGCCATTGGGCCAGCTCTGTCCGGGTGTCCCTGCTTCTGCAGGACTTTGGAGTGGCACACTCCCACGCTCAGATGCCCACCCCCACTATCCCTGTGGCACCACCACAGATGTTACCATAATCAGTAGGAATAGCCAGCATTTATACAGTGCTATTTCATGTGCCCCTCACCAGCACCTTGGGAGGTCAGTGCTCCTACTGCCTACAGTGTCTGGGGCAGCACAGGTCTTCCCGAATCTAAGACCTACATTCTATGCGCTGTGGTGTCACCTTGCTGCCAAGATAGGGGCAGGGGATGGATGGCCACTAATGATGTCCACTCTGCAGTGGTGGTCTCTGGCTTCTTTGTTTTCCCTCTGAGTTGTGCACAAGGGGCTGCAATTGCCACCAGTAGAATGAGAGTCCCCAGTGAGGACATCCCCAATCCATTAAGGGCTTACCATGTGTATTTGCATTGGATACAAAGTGCTGACATTTGAGGGGCAACAATTACTTTCTGTGGGGTCTCCCCTCTCTGGGTCTCAGTGTCCTGACCTATAAAATGAGTGTCTGGACAAGGCTTGCTCCAAGATCCCTCCCTGAGCCGGCAGGTGGTAAGTCTGTGGATCTCTGCCTCTTTCCCCCACAAGGCCAGAAGGTGGTCCGTGCTGAGCTCCCCTCCCTCCATGGTGACAATTAGCCAGGCTGCTCCAGAGAAGGAGCTCAGAGCCGCCAGCTCCAAGGTCCTGTAACCAGGCCCCACTGGTGATCTTTCACGGAGAAGCCACCCCACAGCCTCTGGGGACCCATGCTGTGCTTGAGCATACCAAATGCTCTCCCCTTCACTGAATTCGGTTCAGTTCCCTGAGCATTAATTAAGCACCACTGAATGCATTGTGCTGTGCTAGGCGACCCGCACACAATGACAAGCGAGACAAGTGCACAGGCGCTGGCATTAGTCATGGCCAAGGAACCCGTACTTAATGTTCGCACGCCGGAGTCTATCAGAGCAGCAGCTGCAGCCCCGGGACCTTTAGGAGCACTGCCAGTGGGATCCGCCACCCTGGTTAGTGAATACCCTGCTCTGATTAAATGGGGGCCCGTTGGCCTGAGGAATGCTCCCCCTCTCATGTTGGGTCTCGTTTTTAGGGAAGGACGAGTCTGCTCCAGGAGCTGGCCCCACGCGGTGCCCGCCCCTGCTTTCTCCGGCTTCGGATACTCGGGTGAAGCCTCCCCTGAATTCAGACGGAAGATCAGGGTGAGAGAGGCGGTGGGACACACGGGGGCGATGCTCACTAACAGCAGTTGGCACCAGTCCGGTGGCCGGCAGCACAGAGCCAGCCCCACTCCACCTCCACCTTAACGCCAAAGGGAGGGCGAACAAAGTGTGTTTCTGGTTCCCCTTTGTCTGCCTTCCCAACCCAATGGTCCGACTCAGAGTATGTTGGTCTCTCTGATATGCCTCATCTATTTCCTCTAACCTCCAACAACGTCCCCACAGGTGACGCCAGGGCTGCAGGTGAGTCTCTAAGGGCAGGGGGTGGGAGGGGGAGGGGAGAAACCAACGTCCTCCGCATCCCGCTCAGGACAGAGGGTGTCGGTCAGCACCCCCACCCCCACCTGGCCACTCACACACACACACACACACACACACACACACACACACACACACACACACCCCTTGTCTTCTTTCCTGTCAGGATGGACAGAATCTGTTCCAAGAGAGTCTTTCTTCGACCAAGGGGAACCTTCTCAATACAAAGCCCTTGACCCCATAGCCATCCGTGGGCCCGCGGACTCTGCTTGGCCACATTCTGACTATTTTCAATCCCTGCTCTCTAATGGGGAGAGACTCCAGGCTGGAGTGAGAGGGGGGATGGGGAGAAGAAGGGACCAGGACCCGGCTCCTGGGACCTCAATTGGTGACGTTAGACAGAAGCGCGAATAGCTTGTACGCGCGTGCCAAGAGGGGCACGCATCAGCTCAGCGTGCCGGCAACCTAGGGGAAGCAAGCAGGCAGACACGCAGAAAGGAGGAACGCAGCATCCTCTGGTGCGGGGGGGTGGCCCGTCTCCCATCCGTCCTCACCACGAGCCTCCTCACCCACCACTCCTGAGAAGCCTTCTCTGGCCGAGGGCTGGAAAGAAGGAAGGGGCGAACGCTGGCCAAGTGCCCCCAGGCGCCAGGCCCTGGGCTAAGCTTGCTTCCAGCGTCTTATGTCATCTGAACTCACCAGCCAGGGAGACAGAGGCTATTACGACCCCTACTTTACATGTGAGAAAACTTCTTCCTTCCTGGGCTAAGTGATTTGCCGGGGGTCTCACAAGCTAGCTAGCGATCCGGTCTGTGGCCGCATCTGACCAAGTCAAAGGAGGCCTGGCCACATACAGAGAGAGTCCACAGTGGAAGTTCAGTTATCAATGTCGAAGGGGGGAGGAGGGGCAGGAGGAGGGGGAGGAGGAGGGGGAGGAAGGGGAAGAGGAGGAGGGGAGGGAGAGGGGAGGAGGGAGAGGAGGGGGAGGGGGAGGAGGAGGGGAGGGAGGGGAAGAGGACAGGGGGAGGGAGGGAGGGAGGACAGGGAGGAGGGGGAGAGGGAACAGGGAGGGAGGAGGAGAGGGAGAGGAGAGGGGAGGGGAGGAGGAGGGGGAGGAGGGGGAGGAGGAGGGGGAGGAGGGAGGAAGAGGGAGGAGGAGGAGGAGGAGGGAGAAGGGAGGGGAGAAGGGGGAGGAGGAGGAGAAGGAGGAGGGGGAGGAGGGGAAGGGGGGGAGGAGGAGGGGAGAAGGAGGGGAAGGAGGAGGAGGGGAGGGGAGGAGGGTGGGAGGGAGAGGAGGAAGAGGGGAAGGAGAAGGAGGGGGAGGAGGGGGAGGAGGGGGAGGTCGGGGAGGTCTCCCTTCCAGAAAGCAGCCATGGCACTTTGGGCACCCAGTGCCCGTGTAACATAGGACCAGGGGTCTGCAGTGATTGGGCACGAGGGGGAGAGGCGTCCAGAGACAAGACCATTCCGGCTGTGAGTGGGGCCAGGGCGCCCTGCCAGGGGTGTCTGTTTTCCAGGCTAAGCAGGGTGGGCAGAGCCCCGGGGCCACTCACCGTTCATCCTCGGATGCAGGCTTTGCAGCATTCCTGTTCTCTGCTGAAGCGGTTGCTGGTGCCGCCGCAGCCGCTGTACCAGAAGCGGGCACACGCGTCCACCTCCTTATCGTAGTACCACCGGACGACGCACTCCGCACAGTCTCCGGGTCTCAGGGCCTCCAGGCACCGGGGGTCTAGGGGCCCGGAATGCAGCAAGTTAGCTTTGAGCTTCCTCGGTAGAGCAGGACAGTACAGAGTGGACCCGGCTCGGTGAACGTGAGCTAAGCCTCAAGTGTGTCAGCAAGGCCACCAGGGCTTCCTGGACCCATGGGGAGTACCCACGAGGAAGAGCCCAGGGCACAACCCGGTTCCAGTCTGGCCCTGGTGTTTGTTTGCTAGCTGTGTGACCCTGGGTGAGTCAACCCACTTCTCCATGACTCAGCTTCCACCTCCCTAAGTGGTGCCTCTGCTCCCAGTGATCTGAACAAAGCCCTTAGATAACTCTGGAGATGGAGAAAAAGCTTATGAAGTTCTTCCTAAGGGCCACGGCATTATCTAGGAACTGGGGTCCAGAGGGTTATTCAGAAAGGAGGGGCAAGGAAACAAACATTTATTTGGCACCTACTGTGTGTCCAGCACTGTGCGCTATTATTTCATTTGACCCCCAGAGCATCCCTGGGAGGGAGTGTTATGATTACTGCCATTTACAGTTGAGGAAATGGAGTCATACAATCATTAAGTATCAGGCCAGATCTGAACTCAGGCCTTCCTGACACCAGGCCCAGTGTTCTATGCTCAGTGCCATCAGGCTGGGGTCAGAGTTAAGAGTCTGTCGGGGTTAGGGATGGAATAGCTCCAACAGAGGTAGCTTTCTACAACTGAATAGCAAGGGTGGGATATGAGGGAAGCACCTTTGGGACAATTCCAGGAGGGCCCAGGATGACAGGCCCTTCATCTCACCTGGTTGTGATTCCTTCTGTGAGTCTCTATACTTGGGGGGCTTTTCCTTTCCCATAAATGGGAGTCAGGATTGTGAGTCAATATTCTATGGAGGGAAATCTGTTAGAGGGAATGCTCTTAATGCACTGGGGTCTCGGGAGGTGTCTGAGCACCTGTGGGCCATCAGCAGTTTTGTGGGCACTGCTACCATTCCACTGCAGTTTATTTGTGGGTTAGAATGAAGGGCTCACTTTTGCAGTGCAGGGATTTGTCCCCCGTTATTGAGTGAGGAAAAGCAAGCTCCTGGTGTCTGAATCTGGCTATGTCATTGTAACTTTCTAGGTATTCAGTAAGCAGTAAATATTTGCAACTTGCAGTAACAGGTTGCACAGTTTCGGGGGCTGTTCAAGAGCCTGGGCCCTCACTTTCTGTGATTTCTGCTGTGATGCCTTGTCTTGCATCACCAGGCCCACGTCTACTAGCAAAGCCACGTGACTCAGCACGATTTTCTTGGCAGTTTCCTTGCTGGTAATGGCCTCCTGTAGCTGTCACCTGGGCAGGGCCTTTTGATTCCACTCCTGGATGGAGCCATTGTGTGGCTCCATCTACTCACAGGGGATGAATGCGATGATGCCTGTCTCCTGGTGCCCTCTGCTGTTTTTCTGTGAAGCGCTGTCTATTTCAGGAATCTTCCTGTAGGTTTTTACCTTCTCCATCCTCCGCATTGACAATATCTACCAACCCTCTTCTCCCTCTCTGACAAAAGTCTCAGGTCTTTGGAAATGCACATAGGAAGATTATTAATAATGAGTTTAAGCCATCTGTCTGAGGCCTGTGTTTGGCAACAGGGATAGTGGGATCCAAGTCCAGACCCCTAAGCGGTCACCCCAACCTCCGTTTGCAAAGCCAGGAGGCAGGGAAGGCTCCTCACGCCTCATCAGTCCCTGCTTAGAGAAGAGGAGGGGAACGAGGACAAGAAATGCCCTGTATTGGTGGGAAACGTTTGCTACAGTGGCCCAGTGAAAAAGTCTAGGGGATGGCTCCTCTCCAGGAAGACAGGAATGAACCTGGCTTAGGGGTGGACCCTAACAATGGCCATAACAACGGTGATGAGGTGGGGCGTCTGCCAACCCCTCATATTCTGAGTCACTCCATGGACAGGAAGCCAAAGTAGTGTCCCAGGGGGCGGAGAGCCAGCCGTGGGCAGAGCTGACCCCCAGAGCTGATCCTCTCCACTGCCCTCACTCCCCCACCTGGAGGCCACCAAACAATGAGAGCTGTCCTGAGGGGATTTGGGGGCTGCCTGTGGCTCCTCCCTGGGGTTTTCAAACACAGGCTGGATGCCCTTTTGTTGGGGATGATGATCACACGTGGGCTGGACCGGGCATCCTCTGAGAGATTCTGGGGCTCTGGGAACAAGTTGCCGGGTCTCCTAACCTCTTGGCCCCAACCCAAGCCCCAGCCCCAAAACTTAGAAGCCAGAACATGGCTGCCTGCCCACCCCACTAAGAGAGCAGAGGTGAAAACTCTGTTCCCCTTCCCAATCCCGTTCAGGATGAGAGGGTTTAGAAGGCCCCAGCTCTAGACCAGCAGCGCTTGTTTTATAGGCAGCACCTGGTGTGGGGCCTGGCACACAGTCAGAAAAGGGTCCCATGACCAGCTGGTTCCCTTACCTCGGCGTGCAGTCTCAGTGGTGGGCGTGACAAAAATGGGCCAAAGGGTGCTTGTGTCCTCACCCCGAGTGCCACTGCCAGCCGGGTGGCTGCTGGGCTTTCTGTGATCCACAGGCATGCTGCTTGGCGGCGTTGCCTCGGAGACTCCACTCCTGAGGGATGGGAAATGTCCAGGTCCTTCGTCCTGGGCTCCTGGAGGACTGAGCTACAGGAAAACTGAGTCAGGCCCAGATGCTCCTCACTCTGTGGGAACTGAGCTTTCACCATCCAGGAATGTCCTCAGCACCTCCCTTTGCCCCCATCAGTCAATGACCACTTATAGGCATCTACTCTGGGTCAGTCCCATGCTACAGCAGCTGGCAGGACAGAGGTGGCACAGAGAGCCCCCTCTTAAGGGGTCCCACTCAAAGACCCCAAGGGCCAGCTCTCCAAGCCCTGCCTGCAGTCACAAGCACCTCCCAGGGAGACAGGGTCACAAGGATACAAGATAGAAAGAAGGGAGAGGGGCCGTTTTTACCCAGGAGTCATCCTTTGCTCAGGAGCCCCCCTGAACCCTATTTTCAAAGAGTCATTATGGCTTATCAATCCTACTTCCACAATGGCCTTCATGCTGTTGACCACTAGCCCTGCTCCATACCTGGGCCCCACAGATCTCCCCGAGATGTCAAAGGGGGCCTCCCTCCCATGGCCTCCAACATGAACTGCCACCCAGCAGGCAGGCCCAATAGCTGTGGACTCCCCTAGACCACCAGCCCTGCTCCTGGCCTGGCCTTCACAGACACGCTCTAGGGGTGAGATCCATCCCATCACTGCTACCACCAACAGGGTGGGCAGGCGTCCCAGCTAAGGCAGTGAGGAACCCCAAAGGAGAAGGAGAAGGCAGCAGGTTCTGGCAAGATGAGTGGCCACTCTGGCACCCGGCTGATCTTTGCCTTGGGCAGAATGTAAGCGTCCCAAGGCCAGGGCTGTTTCATGCTTTGTGTTCCTATAGGCAGCACCTGGTGTGGGGCCTGGCACACAGTTGGTGCTTAATAAATGCTTGTGGTCATTTGCCATCTCAAGGTGTGCCAGCAGGCACTCCTCAGTCTGCCAACATAACCCAGGGGAGTTAATCTTTCCAGCACAGTCAGTCAAGAGGCTCACTAGGATTTATTGAGCTCTTGCTGTGAACTAGGCATGATGCTAAGCCTTAGGGATACCAAGAAGGCAAATCCACAGTCCCCATCCTCAGGGAGATGGGACAGAAGGCTATAGAAGGAAGTCGGAGGGAGGGGCTAGCCTCTGAAGAAGGCGAGCTTAGAAACCACACTACCGGTGATTTGTGTAGCCCTCACAGCAGTACCCCCACATTTCTCCCAGAGGGGGAAACTAAGGCCAGGAAGCCCAGTGACTTGCCCAGGGTCACACTGGAAAGAGGCACCAAGATTGGAAGGCTGGCTCCACTCTCCAGCTGGGGAGGGGCTGACTCACCCACTCGGCGCTCTCCAGCTCCACCTGGGCAGTGGGGGTGTTCACAGTGCCCCTTAGCTCAGTGCCAAATCCAGGATGAAGGACTGAGGAGCCAAGAATTTGGTCGAGGTAAGAGTTAACGTCCTCACAGATTTTTTGGAACAGTTTATTCTCCAGGGCTGTCAAGAGAAACAGGAGGAGACCTGAGATATAGGCTTCCCCACTGCAGGCAGCTGCCATCTCCCTCCTCAGCCTTCCAGGCGGAGTGTCTCAGATGAGGTAGGGGGAAGTGAACGTGTCAGAGCTCCCCAGTGATCTCTCTGGCCAAGAAGTCTCCTTCCCAAGCAGCAACTCCCGGGGGCCAGAAGGCTTTGTGGAATGACTGCTCTGGTGGCTGAGGGCTCCAGCTGGCCACTCCCGGGGCCTCCTGGTCCTGGACCCCCATCCCTGGACTTTGTTTGGCATGAGATCTTGAGGATATGAGATATTCTGTTGACTATTTCAGTGTAAGACATTGCCTTTGTCACCCAATGCAGTTTATTCTGTGCTTTTACAAATTGGATTTTACTTACAACAGCTCTTTTCTGGTGATAAAGAATGAGAAGGTTAGGGGATGCCCTTCAATTGGGGACTGGCTGTGATTATGATGGAATGTCATTGTGCTATAAGAAATGATGAGCAGGATGCTTTTGGAAAAACCTGGAAAGACTTCCATGGACTGATGCAAAGTGAAGTTAGCTGAGGAGGAGCAATGCTACCCATCCCCAGCGGAGAACGGAGGGCGTCTGAATCCAGTGAAGTGGGCTTTCTTCTTTACTTTCTGTGTTTTTCTGGAGGGGGGTTTTGGTCTGTTTTCTTTCACAACATGACTATTATGGAAATGTTTTGCATGACTACACATGCATAACCTCTATCGAATTGCGGGTGGGTGGGGAGGAAGGACAGGAGAGAGTATGGAACTCAAAAGTTTTAAAAATGCATATTAAAATGGTTTTACATGTAACTGGGGAAAAATAAAATACTAAAAAGAAAGAAAAAAAGGGATTTTGAGAAGGGGCTGTCTATAGGCATCACCAGACTGCTCAAGGGACCCACAACATAGAAAAGATGAGGAACCCCTGGCATTGTTTAAGCTGGGATAAACCAGTGACCACTGGGCTAGGGAGGAGATGGCCATGGGAGGGATTGATGTACATGTGGCAGGGCTGGGGGGACTGAGGGAGAATGGAAGGTTCAGGTCTCGAATCACTGCTGAGGAAAGACAGCACCAACAGAATCACAATATGGGCTGCACTGGCAGGGTGAGGAATAGGCTGAAAGCAGTCACAGGTTCCTGAATAAAACACCCTTGGTGTTAAACCTACAAGGAGCCCCCCTACCCAGCCGGTGGCTCTGTGGTTGGAGTGCCAGCCCCAGAGTCAGCAAGGACTGAGTTCAAATCCAGTCTCAGATACTTTCTGGCTGTGTGACCCTAGACAAGGCCCTTCACCACTGTTTGCATCCATTTTCTTAGCACAGTACCAACATCCCAGGGTTGTTATGAAAACCAGACTCTGAGACTGAAGAAGGCCTTCAATGCCCAGTGAGGAAAAGGGACTTCCTTACCCAAGGTCACATCCCCAGCTGGGAGCAAATCTGACCCCAGAATCTCAATATACTTTGTGGCTCCACCCCAGCCCTGGTCTCAAGGAGCGTCCATTCTCCCAAGACCTCCCCAGGCCACTGATCACAGACTAGGGCTGTGGATCCTTCTTGGTTCCCTCCCTAAGAGTATGGCGCTGGTCATGTCCCCTCATAAAGGCCAAAGCTGGCCCCAAGGCAGCTCCCCGGACCTCCCCTTGCAGGCAGACATCCAGGTGAGAGCTCCTGTCTGATACTAGGATGGGCAGGTAGCTAGGAAGTGTGGCTTCTGTCCCCCAGAGCAGATAGCTCAGCCTGCCACCTGTGGGCAGGGTTGGCTCAGGGGGCCCTGGATGGGCACACTTTGCTTGACTGAGTGGCTAGTGTGGGTGGGTGGGTTGAACCTCAGACCTTTGTCCCTGTGGTTTCCCCAGAGATCACCATGGATTTGTGGACTCCTATGGTCTTCCTCACTCCCAGGTGTGCAGGGAGGCTGTGTGCTGTGGCAGAGCTCAGGATACCTGAGCCCAAGGGGGACATTGGCTGTGTGACCTTGGCTGAGTTTTTGCCCCTCAGAGGGGCCCCCTGGCTCTGAGCCAGAGATAGGCCTTGCCCTTTGGAAGCACTGCCTGCTCCCTGATGGCATGCATGGCTGGCCTGCTCCAGGGAGGCACTAGTATCATGTTTCCCTGCTGGCTCAACAGGCCCGGGGGTGAATGGGGGGGTTTGTTGGCACTCCCAGAGGCTGGCAACGACCCAAACTAAGCTAGCTCAAGGCTCCTCTCTTGTGCCCACAATGATGATAGGTTGGCAGGGCTTGGCCCGGAGCTGCAGAGTTTAATTACACCCATGAGCTAGATGGCCGAAGATAGAGAAAGGCCTGAGGCCTGGCAGCCTCCAGCTTGGACCTGCAGGCTGGAGGGCCCTGGGTCTGCATGGCACCAGAGGCCGGGGTTAGGAGCTCTGGAGATACAAGGTGGCAGCACCAGCTCCTTCCGAGGCAAAGTGGGCTTGGCTGCCTTTGGAGTAATGAGATCTCTGTCTCTGGGTGTCTAGAAAATGGCTCCATGGCAAGCACTTATTCAGTGCCTGCTGTATGCCAGGCCCTGTGCTGGGTGTAGCGGCCCCTCTCCCTCCCGCCTCTTGGACCTCCCAGCACAGGCTGGGGCTCGCCCTTACCTGGGAGGGTCAGGAAGTCATTGATCTGGTAGCCATGCTCGCTGGCGGGGTCAGTGGCGATCAGGCCCATCTCTAGGCAGAAGAGCTCGAAGTTGGGGTCACTGTCCTTCGCCACGCCGATCACAAGGCCTTCCCCACCTCCTGCTCCAGGTTCATCTCATTACGCGTGTCCGCCTGCCCATCAGTGATGACCATGGCCACCTTCCTCGCTGCAGGCCTGGTGGCCTGGAACATGGCATTGGTCGTGTGCAGCGCCGAGGCCATGTAGGTGCCTTCCCCCAGGTACTGCATGGCGTCCACTGCGCTCTGCAGTCGGTCCTTGCCCGAGAAGCGCCTCCACCTTGTGGCTGTAGTTGATGAGGCCCACTCAGGCACTGGTGTGCTCCACCACCACGTGGTCAACCAGCTTCTTGACGAAGTCTTTGACGAGCCCCACGCTCTCAGAGCTGTCGATCACAAACACCAGCTCCAGGGGGCTCTGCTTGCACTTGGCCCCACCACCTGCAGGACCAGATGGTACAGGTGAGTCTCCTGGGTAGCTGGGAGAGAGAGTCCTCAGGACCCCAGCCCTGGGAGCCTGGGTCCCTGCTGGCCAGCCCTAGACTGGACTCCGCCTGATGATGCAGAGCCCTGGGAGTCCGGACTCCGCCCTGTCCAGCCAAGTCTCCAGCCCTCAGCTGGACACTGTCTAACAGTGTAGCCCAGAGCCCTGGGAGCCCCAAGCCCCCCCTGACCAGCCCTGGACTAGACTGGACCTGATGGTGCAGAGTCCTGGGAGCCCGGACCCTGCTCTGGCTGGCTGGGCCTCTAGCCCTTCACTGGATGCTCCCTGATGGTGCAGCTCAGAGACCACTCCTGGTCAGCTGAGCCTCTGGCCTTAGACTGGACACTGCTCAGTGGTGCAGCCCAGAGAGGCCATGAATAAGGACCACAGGGCAGAAGATGAGGATGGGGGACCAGAACAAAGCCACGGCTGCTCCTGTCCACCCCCACCACACTCCCTACTACAGGGGGTGGCACCGGTCTCCATAGTGCCCAGCATGCCTGTCCTGCCCCGAGGCCCAAGCTCTGTGCCCCTCCCTGAGGCAGCCTTCTGGGCTGGGGAGGCGTCTGCTGATGCTGACTACCAGCGGGCATCCTCCAAGCCCTTCTGCAGCCCTTCTTGTCTGATCGGCATTGTTATGACCCCCATTTTACAGAGGAGGGAATGGGCAGGGTCACACAGAGAGTGAGTGTCTGAGGCTGGATTTGAACTCAGGTCTTCCTGACTCCAGGCCCAGAGCACTATTTCACTGGCAGCTGCTCATGTGAATATTTGAAGGTGAGGTATCACCCTCCCTTCCCCAGTTCAAATCTTACCACATATTTCAATAATCAGTTTGATAATTTCTTCTCTCTGGAAGGAAAAAAGAGAAAGCATCCCTTCGCTCAGAATGCCCAGGCACAGCTCTGCCATTGGCCACCGATACAGACCTATGGCAATGACTGTGGATACTCACACTGAGTCCAAGGTCCCCTTTGGGTCCTGGCAGCCCCTGGGGAGCAGGAAGAAAGCCTCCATGAGCACATGCTGTGTGCTTCTTACTTAGGAAACAGGTCTCAGAGGCCGCCCAAACTAGTTCACCTGTCTTCCTGGGGCTCCAGGCTCGCCCATCTCCCCCTTGTCCCCTTTCTTCCTCGCATCCCCTTGGCTTCAGGCTTGCCCTGATCAACACAGGAGAGAGCCAACCTTCAGAACAGAATGGGGAACTGCCAACCCTGGTAACAGCAACTCTAAAGCCCAAGGCCCAGCGGGCAGCCTCTCCCGCAGAGGGCCTCCTTCATGTGCGCAAGGCAACACCACACTGGGATGGCTTGTGGTGCCCATGCTACCTTTCAGGATGAATCCTGGACATGGGAGCTGGATTGGACAGTGTCTCTGAGGTGCCCTGGCCCAAGGCCTGGCTGGTGGACAGGAGAGCTGTTCTCATGATCCAAGGAAGCTCCTACCTCCTGCCTAGACAGGGAGGTGGGCCTCTCTCCCTCTGTGTCTGTCTCTCTCTCCCTGTCTCCCATCTTTCTGTCTGTCTCTCCCTGCCCCCTATCTCTGTCTCCCTGCCCCACTCTGTCTGTCTGTCTGAGTCCCTCTCTCTGTGTCTCCCTCTCTCTCTCTCTCCCTGCCTCCATCTCTCTCTGTCTCTGTCTCTGTCTCCCTCCCTCCCTCCTCTAGGTCCCCTCTTTCCCAGGCTCTGACATAGAAAGGCAGGATGAAGTTTAGCAGGAGCTTTGATGGGGAGGCATCTCCAATTCAGGCCTTGGGGTTTTGCTAAAATGGAAAAAGAGACCAAGAAACACAGTGTTGGCTGGGGTGACCGGCACTCACCTTCTGGCCCGGCAGGCCGCAGCCCATGGTGCCCTTCTGGCCCTGGGGGCCTTGGGGCCCTGCTCCCCCTGCAATGACAGAGGAAGAGCAGGTGTTCTCACTGTCCAAGGACCAGAGCTTTGTGAGCCTCTGTCCTTCTGGGAGACCGTCATCACGCCTTGCACACGGTAGCTTCTCCATTAATGTCTGCTGGATTGACTTGGACAAGAAGTCAGTCTTGGGGGAGGGGATGTCCCCCTCTCATTTAAACATTTCCAGGCTGTTTGATCATCAGTATGTGATACTGATGGGGGCCACTGCCGGGGCCTGTCACCTCTGCTGGGGTTCTAGAGGCCTCAGTGCCTAAAAGGGTCCCAGATACTGAGACCAGCTGGGCAGAGAGGCGACTAGGCCATTTGAGACCCTTAATACAAAGCAGGCCCCCTTAGAATGAGTTTAGGGGGCCAGGACACACATAGGGAGGCAACCTGGAACCACTCACAAGCTTTGGGTTGGGCCCTTCACTAAGCAGCTTGTGTCCCACCTAAAGCTGGCATTTCCTTCCCAAGCCAGGATGCCCCAGCCCTGCTAAGGGCCCTGTGGCCCCCACCCCCATCTCCATGGGCCCTGGGAAAGCACCCAGGCAGGAGACATGCTCAGCTCACCCACCTTTATACCTTGTGTGCCGTAGCCTGGAGGGCCCGGAGGCCCAGGCAGACCTTTCTTCCCAAGGGCACCCTGTTAGAGAGAAAGGGTAAGGGATTGAGAAACAGCTGGTCTCTGACCCCCCTCCCCCAACACCATCCTTGGCTCTGATCAGGACAAGCAAAGGAACACTGAGAAGGAGGCAAGACCCTGCACTCAGTCCCCTTTGCAGCCCTTCTCACCCATGAGTGTGCTGGACATCAGGGCCCTCACATTCTCCTCTCCCCCAAAAGGTCTGCTCTCAAGGAAGGGTTTTTCACACTAAAGTGTAATGGACTGATAAGGCCTAACTGGGCAGGAGAGGGGATTTCTATTTTAACAGGAGACTCAACCTTTCTCCATATTCCGCCCCCCAACACTCCCACATGGGAAGAGCCACCAGCCCATGCTATAGAATAATCAGGTGAGGGGGCTGGGGATGTTTAGCTTGGAAAGGGGAAGGTGGCCAGCTTCAAGTACGTGAAGACCTGCCATGGAGAGGCAGAGAGGCAGGGTTGGCCAGGATATCAGAGACAGTGCAGCAGCTCTGAGGGAGAAGGGACCTTCAAGGCCTCCCCAGGCCCTCCAGGCCCTCCCACCCCCAGCTGGGCATGCAGCTTCTGATGGGATGGGGAGCTCATCACCACCCCCAGCAGCAGCTGTATATGGGCAGCTCTCAGTGCCCCGAGCTCCCCTGGGTCTGGAGTGTTTCACCAGTGTGTGTGTACCTGACCTACGAGGTTATTTGGCTATTCTCTCTCTCACACACACACACTTGCACACACACACACATGCATGTGCGCGCGCACACACGCACACACACACTCTCACACACTCACACCTTTCCTTGTTCTGCTTCTTTGGAATAAGAACACCCCTCACTCCTCACCCCCCACCCCCACCCCCAGGTATTCAGCTTTGGGTGGGGGGAAAGAGAGAAGTCTCTTCGGTTGTCTGGTTAACTGAAGGCCCCCAGCCCTGCTGCACCAGGCTCAGGGACTGCTTCCTACAACAAACCAGATAAAGCCTGATGAAGAGTTGAGGAAAGGGGAGAAAAGAGAGCCCCCCTTCCCCATGTCTCTATTCCCCTCCCTCCCCTGCTTTCCTCTCCTCTCCTGTCTCTGTCTCTCTCTGTGTCTCTGTCTCTACCTCTGTATCTCTTATCTCTTTCTCTGGCCGCATTTCTGTGTGTATGTGTGTGTGTGTGTGTGTGTGTGTGTCTCTCTCTCTTTCTCTCTCTCTTTCTCTCTGTCCCTTTCCCTCTCTCTGTGTCTCTCTGTGTCTCTCTTTCTTTCCCTGTATCTCTGTCTCTCCCCTCACCCCTCATTCCAGGACTGACTGCCTCTGAGGCCCGTGTGATAGGCTGACTGGCCTTTCCCAGGCATCATCTGGGCTGAGCCTCTCAGGCCGCTCCCCAGTGGAGGCCAATGTAGAGCATCTCTAGCCACCCACAGGCCCCCTTCCTCCTCCTTCCTCCAGCGGCCCTTAGGGGTTGCCTTAGAAACCAAATCCAGCCAATGAAGGCGTCATTTTGACAGTATCTTGCCCACTACAGCCAATTTGTTTAAAGGGGCCTGGACTTACTGGGGTCTCTTTATCAATTCACTAAAGCTCCTGGGGGAGGGGACAGTCAGGGGCAGAATCTCCAAGTCTATTTTCTTCAAGAATTAACAGACAAAGACCCAAGGCAGAGTAAAGTGTCCTGGGACAAGTCCACAGTACTCTTCCCTGTGGGCCGCAACCCACGGATTTCCAGACAGTGCCCAGATCGCCCAAATGCTGACCTTTGGTCCTTGGCTTCCTATACCCCGAGGGCCGGAGGGTCCAGGAGGGCCTCTCACACCAGGTTCTCCCTGAAAAGACACGAGGACAGAGAGATATCACAGCACTTACTCCAGGCTGAAAGACATCTTTAAGCCATCAGGCTGAGGTTGCATCCAGATCTGAGGCCTGGCCCAGGCCAGGTTCCTGAGCCCTGACAGTGTGTGTTGTTCGCCCACTACATGCCCATCCCAGCCAGCCTGACCCCCCACAGCTCAGCAGCTGTCCCCAATATGGTTACAATGTCCTTAGGCCTGAGGGCCTACAGGGCCAGAGCTGGACCAAGTTAAACAGGTGTGTTGTTGTTGTTACAGATATTTTTTTTAGATCCCATCTTGTACACTCTCTGCATCCCCTTCCTCAGCCCTGCATGTACAAGGACTCCCCTACAGCACCCCGTGGACGGCCACCCTGGGAATGAGGGGCAGGCAGAAAAAGAAGGGAAATGCAGAAAGCTGTTGGTTGCTGTATGCTGGGCTCCAAGAGAAGTCTCCTTCTGAGCTTTATCAGGGGAGTGCTGCAGTCTGGACCATGCGCAAGAGGCAGGAAGAAGAATGGGTAGGGGGTAGGGGGCAGCAGGCTGCTCCCTCATATACCCACCCCTCCAATCCCAGCCTGAAATGAAGGCTGGGCTGCAGTGTCAGGTGGATTTTGTCCTTGGCCTCTTAGCTTCTCTAATGCCTCCCTCCCTGACCAGCCACATTATATTTGACAGCCTCCCTGGACCTTCAGAAAGTGCCCTGGCATGACAAGGTTGTGGAGCCACCATCATCCAAGAAAAGCATGGTCCAGGGCAACCACGAGGTCACTGAGACTCATATCTTGTCCCCAGCACATCAGACAGGAGAGTCTGGACATCGGCTGACCAGGAACCACAAGTGGAGAGATGAGGAGCCTGGAACCCAGAGCTGGGGATGGAGTTGTCCAAGATCACAGATTTTTGGGACTCCAAAGCGGGCCTCTTTCAATTGTACCAGAGTCCCAGGCTTGTCCCCTGCTGGCCAAGTCTAGGCAGCTGCATCCATCAGAGTCCCCCCAGGTGTCAGGCATTATACTAAGTGAAAGGGCTCAAAGAAAGAAAAAAGGGAAAGCCTGCTGTCAGGGAACTTTGAGTCTAGTGGGGGAGGCAACAAGCTGCGGAGGGGACAGATCAGGCAGACCAGAGGGAAAGTGCCAGGAGGGGGTGGGGGCTCAGGGAAGCTGGGGGGCAGGAGAGAGAGGGCTGGAGGAAAGGGGGGCTCAGGGAAGCCGGGAGGCAGGGGGAGGAAAGGGCCAGCACCAGCAGATCAGCAGTCAGCCTGTCATTTCTTCTCGAACTGGTTTTCGGGCGAGTTGTCTTTTATGTGAAATCCCTTTCATTTTCTTCACTTTTTTTTCTTCAATCTTTGATTTTGATTGGGGAAGCCCTGGATTCAGAAAGACCTGAGTTCAAATTTGACCTCGGGCACTCAACAGCTTTATGACCCTGGACAAATCATTCATCTGTGTTTGCCTAAGTTTCATCATCTGTAAAATAGAGGTGTGAGAGGTGGCAAAGGGTTAAGTCTCCACAGGACTGCAAAATTGCTGAAAGAAGGCTACTGAGAAGATCCAGGCTAGCGGACTAGACGGCAGCCTTGGGAGAAGCTGGATTCCCAGGTCCCACAGAATTCGGAACCAACATAAAAGGTGGAAAAGAAAAGGAGCTGGTGAGGGTGGGTTTGACCAATGAGGAAGCAGACAGCAGCCTTGGACCCTCAGGCCCAGATAAGGACCCAGGTCAGAGGAGTGCGGGAAGGGGGGGTGGGGTCAGTATTTCAGGGTTATCGCTGCTCTTGCTTAAAGAACCTGATGTATTATGTATATTATCTAACATGCCCAGCCTAGAATTGGAGCCTCCTTAGTAATAACATAGGATTATGGAGAGGTGCACCCAGAAGAGAACGAACCAATGCACCCTCCGAAGGGAGTGTCTGCACCAAACTTGCTTGGCTTTTGGACTCCTCACTCCTCCTTCCACAAGAGGGAAGGAGTCCACTTCTAGCCAGAAGTGACCAGTGGCTCCAACTTTCTCCCTAATCAGTTTTTTTTTTATCTCATTGTGTTTTTGCTTTTCCAAGTTGGCATTTCCAGCAGAAGTAATAATTGCTCCTTCTTCCCTGGTGTTCCAAGCCGTGCCCCACTGGCATGCATTCCAAGGGATGACTTGGGTCACATGTCTCTGTGCGAGCTGGGCCTTCTCTACACTCTCTTTTCTTTGGAATTTCTTTGGACGGCAGGAATTTTTCCTTTTGGTTTATAATTTTAGCTGAAATTTTAACTTTTTGAAGTGTGAAATAGTAACTGGAAAGGAAGATCCCGACGAGAAGTCTGAGGGACCTTCACAGAGCAGATGTGGTGGGAAGGCAGCTCGAGACAGAGGCTTTGTTCTCATTGTCTCTGCCTGGGCACACGTCTGTGTCTGTGTCTGTGTCTGTGTCTGTTCCTGTGTCTCTCTTGAGTCACTCTGGCCCTAACTTCTGGGTTAACAAGTCGTTTCTTTCTCAAAGCCTTGTTAAAAGTGTTTCCTTTTTTTGAAGCCATGACTGTCCTGAAGAATCTGGATGAGGGCCTGCTTCCCTCAGAGCTGTGTCCATCCCTCCCACTACATTCCTTTTCTTCTTTTGGAGAGGGCTCATTCACTGGGAAGGGGCACACTGGGAATGACTGGCATCCAAAAAAAGGGATCCATAAAAATGCAACCAAGCTCTTTGCTAGAACAAAGGGCTGAGCAGCTCATGCCTATCTTTCAGGCTCAGTTTCTCTGTCTGTAAAACTAAGGGAATTGAATAGAGTTACAGGTCCTTTTCAGGTCCAAACCTTGACAAACCCTCAAACGCAGTTCAGATAGCTGGGGTGCTATTCAGCCCTCCTGTGCTCTGAAAGGGCTTGATCCTTTGGGTTTCTTTGAGACGGTGACGTAGTATTTTAATGCCACCAAAGCAGCTCAGAGCAGTAAGACGTTTGGACATTTGTGGGAAAGGGAGACTAGGCATGTAGCTGGATTAGCACCGGAAGAATGCAGAGGAGAAGCCTGTTCCCGAGAGTCCTCAGGAGCCGGGCAGCTGCTGTGCCCTGGCTTAGACTTCCTCTATCAGGGCATTTATAGGGACAAGCTGGGCACGGCAGCTTAGACAGGTAAATAAAGTGGGAGGGTGAGAGGAACCCGACGTGTCTGAAATCGCTGCTGGGCAAGCTTGGAGGCTGCTCGGGCTGCCGAAGGAGTCTGTGGGAGGACGAGAAAGCCAGCCATTCTTGGTGGCGGCACTCCATCGTTCCCGGACGCCTTGGCGAGGCAGGGGGACCTCCCAGGGACACAGATAAGTTCTATAATCAGAAAGATCGATGTAAAACTGGTACCGGTGATAGTAGATAGAGACGCGCTGACGGAGAGGGACGGGAGGATGCACGGAAACAGAGAAGCAGAGGTAGATGGACAGAGCGCAGACGTCTTCCCCGGGTCGCCTGCCTGCCCCTGCCCATCTCTTTGCTCCAGGCCCTTGAGGGATGAATGTCGGGCATTTCGCTCCTCGGGACTGGCCCTTGAGGCAGGCAGTTCAACAGCATTGACTAGCCTCTCATCTAGCCCAGGAGAAGAAAGGCAGCCTCTGCTGCCCCTCAGCTCACCCCCGGGCATCGCCCTGCTCAGTGGGGGCAATTAGCGGAGTGAGAGGCGACGAGAAGAGGCGTGAGTGCAGGCTGCTCCCTTCAGCACTGGCTCCGGAGAGGGAACCTGCCCTCTCTCCCGACCCAGACAAGCCCCACTCAGAGTAGCCTTGGGCGTCAGGGGCGCTTATTTGAGGAAATGTTTTATTCAAATGTGAGTGAAGGTCGACGCATGGGGTGGATGAGAGAAGCATGGCTGGACTTCACGTGTGGACCTCGTCCCTCAGAAGTCAGAGGGGAGGCAGCCGGGTGGCCCACTGGTTAGGTGCTGGGTCTGGAGGCAGGAAGATCCGGCCTCAGACATTTACTAGCTGTGTTACCCTGGGTAACTCACTTCCCCCTCTGTTAGCCTTAAATCTCTGGAGCAGGAAATGGCGAGCGCTCCAATATCTTTGCCAAGAAAACCTCACCCAGGCTCTTGGGGGAGTCGGACCCAGCTGAATGACTGAACTACAAGCTCGTGGTGTGACTGCCCCACGGCCCAGGTTTACGAGGCATTCAATCTGCTGCCACAAGGCCACCGCAGCCAGAGCTGGGAGCACCGTCCTTCCCACGAAAACCTCGCCTGATTCCATCCAGCTTCCCCCCCCGCCCCGCCCCCGCACACACCTAAGCCTAGGACATCCCCAGGCTTTTGAGGGACGAGCCAGGAAGGCGGCGAACGGGCTGCAGGAAGGCCAAGAAAGGCGAAGTCGAGTGGGGGTCACAGAGAGCTGGCACCCGGCGAGGAGGCGGTCACATTAGAAGAGCCACACGGGCACTTGGACAGGCAGGACCCAAGCCTCAGCCCATGGTGGGGAGCCCCTGGGGGGTGACTGGGGAACGCGGATAAGTGGCCCACAGGACCCTGGAGGGGACGTCTGAACGCGAGCCCGCCGCCTTCCTTACCTTCGCTCCAGCGTCTCCTATGCCCCGTAAGCCCATGGGTCCGGGGTGGGGCCCGGGAGTCCTCGAGGTCCCTGATGTGAAACAAGGACAAATAGAATGATGCCTCCCCCCCAACCTGCTTCCAGCGGCTTAGTCAGGGACTGGCCTGCTTCCTGTGGGTACAGCCCACACTCCCTTTCCTGTGGAGTCCTGCCTCCCCTCAAAGCACCAAGGCCGCATTCATCGGAACATGGAGGCAGGACCAGACTGGCCTTAGAGCAGGCTGGAGGGATGGACAGAGCCCACCTGGATGGAAGGAGGGAAGGGCCAGGGTCCCCAGAAGCTGGGGAGACTCGGGGGTGGTCGCTGCAGCCTCAGTCAATCTAATTCCAAATACAAGAAATGATGACCCGGGGAACACAAGGTTTGTCCTGGTGGTTCCAGGCAGACCAGAGGGTCCATTGACAAACCTTCTGGCGGTTGGTGAGAGCCGGCCTGGAGCCTTTCCGTTCAGAGCTGCAAAGACCCATGTTCTCTTTGGATGCTATAATTTCACCTCACGATTGATAATATTTTCCCTTTCTTCTTAGGAAAATATTTTTATCATCTTCTCCATTTTATTTTATTTTTTAGAAAGTTGGCCACAAACAATAAAGGGCAACTGGGGATAGATTTAATTTAAAGGGATAGATTTAATTTGGAGCATTTACAGAGAGACTTGGGCAATAATCTCATGGCATGGGTGGTAGGGGGGCTAGGACAGAGGCAGAGCTCCCCCCAGGGGGCCTAGGACAGAGACAGAGCTCCCCCCAGGGGGGCTAGGACAGAGGCAGGGCCCCATGGGGAGGGGGCTGCTAAGAAAGAGGCAGAGCTCCCCCCAGGGGCTCCAGGAGCCATCCAAGGCTCTAGATCTCTTTGGGTCCAGCCCATTCAGAAAGGTGGGTTCTCTAGTTACAGCATCTTGCCCCCTCATTCTTCCATGTGCCTGCTTTGCTAACCCTAAGACCCTGCAGCCCTCAGGCCACCGAGGATCCCTTTTGGTTCCCACTAATTCTTCAGCCAGAGGGTCCCCCTCCCCTGCAGGATGAAAGGAAAAGGAGGTTCGGAACTTAACAGCTGCTCCAGGATAACCATCGCCTTTGGGGCCTGGGGCACCCTCAGGGCCTTGAGGACCTTGGACGCCCTGGGGAGAATTGAAGAGCAAACGCTCCATTAGTGACCCCATCATCAATGCTACTTTAGGACAAACCTGAGCTCCAGACAGTAAGAGTCTGCCCCAATGAATAATGTTCGGGAAGCACTGCCAAGGCCAGGTCAATGGGCCTCCTGGAGATGCCCCAAGGCCCCAGGTAGGCTCCTTCAGAGTCAATGGGGCAGGAGCTGAAATGGTCATGAGCCAGGACAAAAACAGTGCCAGAGAGTGCAGGAGAGCAGAGGGAGCCAGCCCCCAGGCCTCTGGGCTCTGATTATCCAAGCCTAACTGTGCTCTGGAACTTAGAGATGAGAAATTCTGAGTTGTAAAGTTAGATCTCAGAAATGCTAAAATCGAGGAACTTTAAAGCGAGAGGAAGGGCTGAAAAAAGTTCCAAGCTTCTGAGCCACAGGTGACACCGGGGCAGGTGACGGGTCCCTTCCAGAAGTGGCCATAGTCCATGTGACCCCTCTCTGCAGCACAGAACCACCACAGCCAGGCTCCCACAAACCGGCTGATCCAAAACTGTGATGTGAGCTGTGGGCCTCAGGCAGAAAAATGGCGAAGGGGGCTGGGGCAGTGCTGTGCCAGGCTGCCTGAGCCCCAGGCTGGGAGGGAGCCTGCCCCCCAGGTCTTACCAGCTGTCCCCTTTGCATTAGATGTTAGGGAAGGCAAAGGAGAGGGACCAGGGCTGGAACACACCTCTCTATGTTACAAAATGGCAGTGGGGGTAAGGGAAGGCAAAGCGAAGCCCATCTGACACCTCCCTTACCCTCTCTAAGCCTCAGTATCCCCATCTATAAAATGATACTAAGAACAGAGCCTACCTTCTAGGGTGAGGCAGCCAGGGGGCACCATAGTGTACAGAGTACTAGGCTTGGAATCAAGACTCATCTTCCTGAGTTCAAATCCAACCTCAGACACTCCCCAGCTGTGTGACCCTGGACAAGTCACTTCACCCTGTGTGCCTCAGTTTCCTCATCTGTAAAATGAGCCGGAGAAGGAAATGGCTAAAACCCCTCCAGTGTCTCTGCCCAGAAAACCCTGGATGGGGTCATGGAGAGGCAGAAGGGGGAGTGGAGGAACAAATTAAAAAACTTCTGTCTTGTTTGGCAAACCTCGAAGGGCTTAATCATAACTAAGTTCCACCCGAGGACTAAAAGCTTGGGAGTAGCAGCTGCCCAGGGCCTAGTAAGAGCACTGCTCCAGAACCTCCTGACAGCTCTGGGAGGAGCGAGTTATGCTGATGAGGCAGAGGTAACATAACTTATCCTGGGTCACAGAGCCAGCGTCCAGGGAGGGATTTGAACTCAGGCCTTCCTGACTCCTCTTTCCACTGTCCCCCCAGCACAGCACGGGGATGAGGGTGGATTTTCCTTTCCTCTGGCCATCTAGACAGATGAGCCCTTCTGCCCAGAACAGTGACATGGAAGGAGGAAGAGGGAATGGGGCTGAATGGTACCTTGGGGCCTCGGATGGAAAGTCCAGGTTCTCCTTTGAAGCCTGGCCTCCCGATCTCTCCTCTGTCTCCCTGTACACATAAACACACCCTGTTATTCACTGCCCAGGTGTCTGGGCCCCAGGGAAGATGGGCAGGGCCACATCCTCTGAGGCCATGAGCCTGGGCAGGCCTGAGGGCTGACCACAGCCTAGGAAGATGAGGTGCAAAGCAAGGGGCATCTATTGATGGGCTTGGGAAAGACCAAATGGGTTGCAGAGCAAGACCTGAGCCAGGGCCCAGAAGCTCCAGGCCCAAACTTAAGGGGCGAGGTAACGAAAGCAAGCCCTTTCTGGGCCCATTTCTCATTGGACAGATGGAGCTGCTGATGCTTCCGCTCCTGCCCTTCCAGGTGTGATGAGCTGCCAGGGGACTGGGGCCTCTTCACCCCACATCTGTCTTCTGTGGGCTCATAAAGAGTCAGCTGGATGGAGCTTACAGCATCACCCCCCACCCCAGGCAGGAGGGAGAAAAATCTCCCATTTTCAGTCTTAGAAATGGCCACAGTAAGCACCTAGGCCCCTGGAGAATCCACAGGCTGTCATCCCAGCAGGGGAGACCTCAAGATCCAGAGAGAGCGAGGCCATGCTTCAGGCATGCTCCCAACTGTCTCTGGGTCTCCTCAGGCCAGCTAGAGCCTGTGGTTGGGGGCAGCCCTTGACCAGCCCCTTCTTCCGAAAGGCTCAGACCTCCCCTCCCCTCCAACAACCAGGAGAACGTCTATACCTTTGGCCCAGGAGGTCCTTGGATTGATGCCCCAGGGATGCCGAAGGGTCCCATAACACCAGGCTCACCCTGCATGTGAGAAAACCAGAAGACCCTCCTTAATAAAGGTCTGAAAGCTCTGCACCAATGTGAGAAACTTCTGAGGGTCTAGTCAGGAGTGGGAAACCTTCGGCCTGAGGCCACATGTGGCCTTCTAGGTCCTTGGGTGTGGCCCTTTGGCTGAGTCCAAGTTTTACAGAACCAATCCTTTTATGAAAGGGATTTGTTTTGTGAAGTTTGGATTCAAAGAGCTGTACTTGAGGACCTGGAGGGCCCCACTCTTGGTCTAGATCTGGAAAGGACCTCGGAGGCCATCGAGGCCAGTCCTCCTGATTCGCTGTGCTGGGAAAAAGGAGGACTGAAGGTTTGGTCTGTGCTGTGTCTGACTAAAGTGGTTGACTAACTGCCAGGGACACTTGGAGAGGGTGGCTGAACTGTAGCTGTTGGACAAGGTCTGTTTCTGCCCTCCCAGGCCCAGAGAGCTGGGCAGGGCCTGGCTGGTGGAGCCAGGGGCCCTTGACTGAGCCAGGCGACCCTGGGCAAGTCTTTCAACATTCTGAGCCTGAGTTTCTTCTTCTGTAAAAGAGGGTTGAGCTAAAGTAGCACTGAGGTGTTCTGCCATTCAGCAGCACTTAGACTGGAGAAGGTGGACAAGCTGCCCATGTGTGCCTGTGGGTGGGGCGCACAATTCTGCCTCCAGCTGGGGAGCTTCTCGGCACCATGAAGTCTAATCTTGTCTGGAAGGCCAGAGACAGATCCCAAACTGGCCTAGCCCAAGGGACCCCTTCCTATAGACCCAAAAAATTCTGCTCAGGTCATGCAGGGCCAGAGCCAGCCTCGAAAATGCTCTGGCCCACCATAAGTACGTGTCCCTTGGCTTATGCTGCCTCCCCACCTTCCTGCTACTGGCCAGTATTTTCAGAGAACACCAGCTCAGTCTTGTTCCCCAAGGAGTAACTCTCTGGAGGCCTCTGACTGGTCCACACCTGTCCCTCTATGGCCTGACTCAATCTTCTTTGACTGGTAACAGCTCTGTCTCCCTGACCTGTCCAGGATGCCAGACCAGGTCTGAAATCAGCTCTGCCCTAAGCATCAGCCCCATCTGCCCACCCTGAACTATGGCCCAACAGAGGGGGGCAGGTGCCCAATGTCTAGGAGCACCCAAGCCATTTTACAGGTGAAAGCTTGGCAAAGGTTACAGATGCCCTGCCCACTTAACCATAAGGCAAAGGCAGCTCCTTTTGTCAGATAAGATCATTCCAGCTGAATTGTCAGGTAGTGAAGTCAGAGACACCCAGGCTGATGGTACAAAGGAAATGGTGTTTTGGAAACTCCCATTTTTCAACAGAAGTTTGGGTCAGGCCATGGAAGAAGCTGAGCCTATGGTAATTCTCTATCCTGCCATATCATCAGCTCTCGAGGCTTGAAAAACTCTCCAGTCCACTGACAGAGCTGAGATGTGTAGAATGGTGGGGGCTTTGTCCCTGGCCACTGACATGGTGGGAGCCAGGGCAACCTGTACCCATTATCTCTGGGGCCGCCCCCACCCAGGTCAATGGAGTCTGTCCCAGGAATCTGTCCCCAGATCTGGGTCTGGAACAGGTCATCAGAGGGACTGGCCACTCGTGCCCCTGCACCAGCTTACATGATTCTGCCTTTAAAATTCAGGCCCTTCTCAGGGCTCATTTGTACAGCTGGAGAGGTAAGTGGGCAGCGGCTGGCAGCCAAGGATCCCGGAGCTCAGACAGGTCTGCTGGGCCTCCATTAGTTTTGCCATGGTTTTCACCAGGGTTTGGGGTCTGGCCTCCATGCTTGTTAAACAGATCTGGATGCTTTGGCCGTTCCAGCCAAGCCAACCTACCCTTCCACTTTCCTCCTCAGTCTGTCACGGACCACCCCTCATGCCTGAGACACTCCCCTGACCCTGTGACCTCCTCCTGGACTCCCCCCCCCCACCAGGCTCAGCTCAGGCTTTGCTGTAGCAAGAGGCCTCCCCTGCTCCCCCAGCCCAGACAAGAGCTTGTATTGACTTCTCTGTTTTCCCCAGTGAAATGAAAGCTCCCTGAGGACAGGGTGGCCTGTTTCTCTGCAGTCTTTGTACCCTTCAGCACCCAGCAAGGAGCCCATAAGCACTTCACTAGGGAACGGAGTGCTCAGCCCAGCCATGCATCAGTCGGCTTGGAGGCATGGAGTGGGGGCTCAGGAGACACCAGCCATCTCTCAGACTCCTTATCTGCTTTTCCTTCTGTCCAATAGGAAGAGCTGTGCCTCAGTCCTGGCTCTAAAGGAGCCCCAGCTCTACCCCAAGTGCCAGACATACCTTGGGCCCCTCGGGGCCTGCCACGCCCTTCTCCCCTGCATTGCCCTTGCTCCCTTTCTTCCCCTCGTCACCCTGAAATACATGAATGAAAAGTGTGAATGTCCCATGACCAGCGACACCTGTGGACACACATCAGGCCTCTGCCCCAAGGCTTTCCCTCCAGTCACCCTCCACTCAGTTGTCAAAGTGACCCTGTGGCCAGGGCAGCCAGGTGGTACAGTGCACAGAGCACTGGGCCTGGAGTCAGGAGGACCTGAGTTCAAGTCCAACCCCAGATACCTCCCAGCTGGGTGACCCTGGCCAAGTCACTTCACCCCGTTTGCCTCAGCTTCTCATCTGTAAAATGAGCTGGAGAAGGAAATTGCTAAAATCATTCCAGTATCTTTGCCAAGAAAACCACCCCAGAGGGGGTCACCAAGAGTCATTCACGACCCAGCAACAGTGACCAAGTGACCTCCCTCATCAAGCAGTTCCAGTGAATCCTCATCACATATACACTCCTCTGGCATTCCAGGCCCTTCACTATCTCCCTGCTTCCTACTTTTCCAGTCTTTCTACCCCTTACAAGAGAAAGACAAAGAACAGAGAAAGGTAAAGAGAGAGAAATAGGGAGAGACAGTAGATATGGATGGATGGATGGATGGATGAATGGATGGATGGATGGACAGACGGACAGATGGATGGATGGATGGAAGGATGAATGGACAGATGGATGGACAGATGGACAGAGGGATGGAGGGAGGAATGGATGGAGGGATGGATAGATGGATGGACGGACAGATGGATAGAGGGATGGATGGAGGGATGGATGGAGAGATGGATAGGCGGATGGATGGACAGAGGGATGGAGGGAGGGATAGATGGATGGGGCCCAGACCTGAGCAGGATCAGGATAGAGGGCTGCATTGCTCTGGGGACTCAGGCAGGATTTTCAACAATCCCCAGCTGTTCCCTTAGCCCAAGGCCTTTCTTCTTTACACTGCTCCCCTCCAGGGATGCTCAGTGCTGTCCATCTGTCCATCTGTCCATCCATCTGCCTATCCATCCCTGTGTGAGGCTGAGACCAACATGGCAGACATCTCTCCAGCACACTGAGAGGATTCCTGAGAGAACATGGACAAAGGCCAGGAAAGGCAGGGCCAGAGGGAGAAAGAGGGGTGTGGGGTGGGGGCAGGGGGGTGATCTGCACCAGTGAAGAGAAGGGAAGTAGAAGAGGTGATTGTGGCTCTTTCTGACTCCTCCTTCCTCATCACTCCCTGTAGCCAACAAGAGGAACACTCAAATTAGCCCTGAGCAGCACACATTACTGGCGTGGCCAAAAGGCAGCCTGCGGAAACCTTTGGGCCAGGCTGTCCTTTGCCAGGGGCTCCTTCTGGACCTCTCACCCCTGGAAGTCCGGCTTCCCCCTAGAAGTAAAAACCTTGGTGTTAGGGGCTAACTCTGCTGACCAGGGGCCCCATCACCAGCCCCTATTGATGAGCGTCCTGGGCCAAGCCTTCACTCTGAATTTGGGAAAGTTCACAAATCTGGCCAAAGTAAAGTAAACAATGGGTTACTTTAGGCAGGGTCAGAGGATCCCAAACAGCAGAGGATGCTCTGTTGTGACTAATGTTGGGAAATAATCCTGAAATAATTCCTTTCCTGAATAATCAGGAAAGAAATCCTGAGCTTAATGAGTGATGGCTTTCTTTACCAGTTTCCACAGTGATGACCCGGTCCTGGTCAGTTCTTCCTTCTGCCTATTTACCCCTCCTCCTTTCCCCCACTACACTCATTTTCTCTTTCTTTCTTTCTTTCTTTCTTTCTTTCTTTCTTTCTTTCTTTCTTTCTTTCTTTCTTTCTTTCTTTTCCTTTCTTTCCCTCCCTCCCTCCCTTTCTTTCTTTCTTTCTTTTTTCTTTCTTTCTTTCTTTCTTTCTTTCTTTCTTTCTTTCTTTCTTTCTTTCTTTCTTTCTCTCCCTCCCTCCCTCCCTCCCTCCCTTCCTCCTTCCTTTCCTTCCTCCTTTCCCTCCCCTCCCCTTTCCTTTCCTCTCCTTCCTCCTCCACCTCCTCCTTCCCCATGATACTTAGAGTCAGAGGACCTCAGTTCCCATCCCAGCTTTGCCACATACAAACATGCAATGTTGGCCAAGACATTCACTGTCTTTGGGTTTTGGCCCCCTCACCGGCCGAGGCTAGAGCTGGACTAAAGGCCTGTGAGGTCCCCACGAACTGAAGACCTCTGATCTCATGGGGTCACTTCCTGTGGGGGGGTCACATAAAGTGGGGACCCCCAAAGTACAAAAGCTCAGGCCCTCCCCATGGGAGCCCCGCCTCACGTCAGAGGCACCTGGACCCTCCAGTGGAAGCCCTTGGCTCCCCCTTGTCCCTGGTGCCACGGAGCCTGCTCTTTGGAAAGTTGGGGTGCACTCCCCCATCTGTCACCTGGACCCTGCAGGCTCTCAGCTGGGCTCAGCTCATGGGCATGGCGGCCCCAGGGCCAGAAAAAGCCTTCTCTTTGGGCCAAGCCTTTGGCTGGCTGACCCCAGCTGGGGTTGGGGGCCAGGGCTCCACGGCTGCTTCCCAGAAAATAAGCTCCATCTTCTCCTGGGGATCCCGGCTGCCCCGGCATCCCCACAGACCCTGGCTCCCCCTAGTGGGAAAGGAAAGAGTTGCACCTTGAGCTCCTGATGGCCAGAGAGGAGACCACTGAGTCTGGGAGCCAGGGGCACCCAGCACCTGGGCCTCCCTCCTCCCTCAAGACCAGCCCCAGCCCTGCCCAGGTCTTCAATCAAATGCTGGCTGCCTGCTAGGAATCTTTAGGTGAGAGGTGGATGAAAGGCCCCTGGGCCCCTGCCCATTCCTTGGTTCTAGATTTTGTGACCTTTGATAAGCTTCGTTGTCCCCTCGTCCCCATCTGTAAAATGGGCAGAAGAGAGGGAATCGATGCCTACGGCCCCTCTGGTTCTAAATGTCTTCCTCATTAATAGACAATGGAATGAAGCTGCTGGGTGGCACTCTTTGGAAAGTTGGGGTGCACTCCCCCATCTGTCACCTGGACCCTGCCGGCTCTCTAGGGGCAGAGGGTGGAACCAAGAAAGCCTGCATCTAAATCCTGCCCTAGACACTTCTTAGCTCCGTGAACCTGGGCATTGAGGGCCTGGGAAAGTCTCTTAATCCCTCTCAGACTCAGTTTCCTCCTCTGTAAAGTGAAGTATAGCATCTCCTTCCTAGGACTGCTGGGAGAATCAGATGAACTTCCACGGAAAGTGCTTTCCAAATCTGAAAGCGCTATAGAAATGCATACTGGTATCATGAGGCCTATGGCTCAAGTCCCCAATCCCAGGGGTGTGAGGGTCCCTCCTCTTTGGTGGAGCTCAGTGCTCTGCACCTGGGGGATAGGAGGGAGAGTGTCTCCAGACCCTTCAGGCTCTAGGGTTGCACCAAGAGTGGGGTTAAGTGGGTTCCTGGTCTGTCTCTGATCGTCCTCAGCTATGGGACTATGGGCACGGGGCTCACCTAGAAGATGGGCCCCAGAATCTTTGCCCTGCCTCCCTCGTGGGGTGTGGGGAAGGTCAGAGGAGACCAACTGAGCCCACTTTCAGTTCTTAATCAGATCCCATCTTCCATTTGGCCTAGGCTTTGTGCCTACTACAAAGCTGAACCCAAACCAGGCATCTTGCCATGAGATCAGCCCTCTGTTCCTGGCCCCTCCCTGCCATTCAAAGAGGCCACTAAGATTTCGAGGCAGAAGACCCAGATTCAGATCTCCTCTGCTGTCTACTAGTTGTGTGACCTTGGGAAAGTCCCTTTCCCTACTCCAGGCCTCAGCTTGCTCCTCTTATAAGTCTTATAACACCTCTATAACAAGTAAGCCAGTCAGTAGCAGGCCTTTGATGACAAATAGGGCCATCTCCAGGGTCCTTGTGCCTAGGAGCCTTTGGACACATTCCAGATCTCAGGAGGGGAGCTGGCAGTAAGGCCGTCAAGGAGCAGAGAGGACCACTGACACTGAAGGCCTGGGATAGATCCTTGGATATCTCAATGCTGGAGGACATGCTCTAACCCAAGTACTGGGATAGCCCCTCTTCCACAGACCACATCACTATAGCAGATCATATTTGCTTTGAACACATAGGCAAAAGCAGTGGATTCCACTGGCACCATAAATAAACATGGCTCTAGGAAGGTCTGTGGCACCTGTAGATATGAATCAACCCCACTCCAACCCCAAGTGTGCCAGTGACCACTCTGGAAACAGGGAAGTCTGCTACACACTCACCTTTGGACCTGGGACTCCAATTCCTGCTGGTCCCCAAAGCCCAGTGGGTCCAGGCTGGCCTACTTCTCCCTGGAAAGGAAATAGCAGGTATCTACTGAGTTCTGGGGGTGAGAAATCAGGGGTCCCTGGGAGCTCCAGGCTGCTTTTAGCCTTATCTCTGAGTGTCTTCCAGAAGTCTCTGACAGCCTTCATAGCTATCATACAACATTCCTGTCTCTGATCTCCTGAGGAAAGAGAAGGGGTCCGAGTAAAGGCACTCACATGTTTAAACAAAAGGACAATTGTGATTCCCCAGCACACAGAAGAAGAAAAAGCCTTGTGTTTCTCTGCCTATAATCCTGACGACACTGGAGGGGCCTCAGACCCCTCTCTGACCCACACCTTGTCACCGTTACTGATCTCAGCCTGGGCTATAAGATGACTCAGTCAGGAGGAGCCCAGAGTAGCAGACCAGGCATCTTCAAGGGTCCAATAAAGGCAAAGCTTCTGTGGATCACAAATGCCAGCCTTTGGGTAGGCTCCACAAGGGTTCTGTGCCCAGTTGGGGAAGCTGCTGGTTTTAAATGGCTACTTCCTGCCTTCCCAGTTGAGTGTTCATGGGCACTGGCAGCTGGAAGCTTACTGACTTCAACTAAAATCTTCTCTTGTTTAGGACCTTACCTTGGGACCAGGAGAGCCCTGGCCTGGGGGTCCTTGGGGGCCAGGCGGGCCGCTTGGACCTTGGATTCCCTTTCAAAGAAAAAAAAAAGTGTTTAGGCTAAGAAGAAATGAATGGGCCAGTTTCCCCTCCTGTGGAATGAGTGCAGGCTCCAGAGTGAACAAATGACCTCAGAAAGTTGGCTTCATCCTCCTCCGAGGGGCCTGGGACAGTGCAGCACCTGTGAGGAGTAAAAGTCTGCCCCACTCCAGACAGGATGTAAGGCCAGCCAGACCTTCAAGGATGCTGGAGGCTGGGGGCTCATGCATGTCTTCAGTTGGAAAGATTTTCTGTATAGAATCCTAGAGAACCAAAGTCCCTGGGGCAGAGACAGAAAGATGCCAGGGGCTGGCAATGTGCAGGCTACTCAAGCCCATTCACCTACTGGGTGCTAGGCTGGGTGCTAAACACCTACTGGGTGCTAGGCTCTGTGCTACATGTTGGGGGATAGAGAAACAAAAGCGGGCAGGCCCTGCACTGTGGGAGTGCTAAGGGGACAGTGTGAGAGATATTGTGGGACAGGAAGATTTGCACTGACATAGCACCTACTATGCACCAGGCACTTGGCTGAGTGCTACAGGAAAGTGAAGAGGCAGGAATGGTTCCTTAGTTGCAAAGTTGATTGTCTGGAAGGGCAAACAGACAGCCTGGAGGGAGGGTTGAAGTTAGGGAGTTTAGGTGCCCTGGGAGGGATTTGGGGATGGAGCTGTCCAGCAGGCAGCTGGAGATGAGAATGGAGATACAGCTCAGGAGAGAGAATCATCTAAAGGCAGATCCTAAGCAAACCTATGGGAGTTTATGAAGAGAGAGACACACACAGACAGAGAGACAGACAGACAGAGACAGAGGGAGACACTGACAGAGATACAAAAAGAGAGACAGAGAGAAAGAGAGACAGGGGTAGAGACAGAGAGAGAAGGAGACAGAGACAGAGAGACAGACAGAGGGAGACAGAGAGACACACAGAAAGAGAGACAGAGGGAGACAGAGACAGAGAGACACAGAGCGAGATAGAGAGGGATCCTGCAAAGGAGACTGAGTCCAAAAGGCAGGAGAAGAACCAAGGAGAGCAGGGTCATGTGCATCCAGAGGTAAAGGGTGGTCAGCAGGAAGAAATGCCACAGAAACACCCAGGTAAGTGAGGGCTGAGAAAAGGCCAGTGGATTTGGCAATAATCAGATTGTGGGCAGCCTCAGAAAGGGCAGGCTCAGGGATCGAGGGGGCAGAGGCCAGATTCCAAGGGTTTGAGAAGTGAGAATGAGGTGGAACAGTGGAGGCAATGAACAAAGGTAAGGTGTGTGGAAAGGTTCTAGGAAAAGGGAGAGATGGTGGCTTCAGGGGATGGCAGGATTCAGTGGGGATTCTTGGAGTATAGAGGAGATGTGGATGTGTCTGGAGGTATCTGGGAGGAGCCAGCAGAGAAGAGGAGGCTGAAAGTTGGGGAGGGAAAGGTCGTGGTCCAGCAACAAGCTCCTGGAGAGGATGGTATCCAGGACACAAGCAGCAGAGTTGGCATGGGCAAGGATGGGGGGGGGGTGCCAGAGCCTCAGCCTCAGAGACTAGAACAAAGAGAGAGAAAGTCAGGCTGGGGCTGAGGTGACTGAGGAGGAGAGGGGCTCAGGAGGGATGGCCTCAGCTTTTTCAGTGAGCTACGAGATGAGACCATCTGCTGCCAGGGAGGGAGAAGAAGCGATGAAGAGTCTGAGGAAACAGGAGAAGTTTGGGAAGGCCATTGCAGGGAGCACAACTGAGAGAGAGACAAACAGGGAAGAACAAAAGGATGTTTGTCATACAGTAAAGATAAAAGACAAAAGGAAAATGGTCCCTGCCTTCAGGGGGCATCCATTCTTTTTTTTTTTTTTTTGGAGGGCAATTGGGGTTAAGTAACTTGCCCAAGGTCACACAGCTAGGTTTTTGTTTGTGTGTGTTAAGCATCTGAGGCGGGATCAGAACTCAGGTCCTTCTGACTCCAAGGTCGAAGCTCTACTCACTGCGCCACCTAGCTGCCCCAGGGGGCATCCATTCTACTGGGTCAAGATATCTGGGCAAAGGACACTTCACACAGCGCAGCCATTTCTACAGGAAAAGAGGAATGTCTAAAAAGAAAAAAGAAATTCAAAGAAGGGAATAAAAATAAGCCTCTGAGTAGGGGAAAACTCCACAGAAACATGGACCCAATTTGACAAGTGGTTCTGTCTTTGCTCCCTGAGAGGCCCATCAGCTGGGGGCCACAGAAGTAGGTGGCAGCCCTGGTAGGAGTCAGCACCAGGCTGCACTAGCAGGAGGAGGTTGGCCAGGCTCCCTGGGCTCAGAGATCAGAGGAGGTTCAGTGGCCACCAGGCACTCAGACTCAGGGGCAGGAAGTGAGAGTGGGAGGTCTGCAACACAGGCCCCGGAGCAGACCACACTTGGCAGCAGATGGGTTTCTGGCTTTGAGCTTCATCCATGAGACTCTGAAGAACAGGCCACCACCTCCAGCATCAGGGTCACAGAGCCTCGTTTGGGAACCGTGGGGACCCAGCTCAAATCTAGGAAAGGACTCCAGGGCTAGAGATTGCCCCAGGGTGGGTGGTCTGGTCAGTGGGGAATCCTGGATGGAGCCTGGCTCTAGAGAATCCAAACAGCAATAGGCAGGCCTGGCTCATCCCATCCGAGGCCCAAAAGCTTCTTGCTGACTGGCCAGGCCACTCTGAGTTTCCCTGACTTCTAGTAATGACAGTCCATAGTGACTCAGGTACAAGTCTCCTGAAGGGCAGGAGAGGGGAAGGGAGGCCAACCACCCATGGGCCCTGAAAACTCAAGACAAGAAAGCAAAGGGGAAGGGGAGAGGCTGGCAAAGTTTCTTTTAAATGAGATGAAAATGAGGTCCAGGACTCTGGGCTCCTTTCATACCTCCCCCACTGTCTCTGCCCTTCCAGCCATGCCAATAACCCCAGCTAGGCTCTTGGCATTTGGTCAGTGGATACAAAACGAAACAGCGGCTTTGAGCTCACCACCTTGCAGACAAACCGTCTGTCATCAGGCTTTCTGGAAGTCATGGTGGAAGAATGGAAGAACTCTCTCTCTCTCTCTCTCTCTCTCTCTCTCTCTCTCTCTCTCTCTCTCCTCTCTCTTTCCCTCCCTTCCTTCTTTCCTTCCTTCCTTCTTTCCTTCCTCCCTTCCTTCTTTCCTCCCTCCCTCCCTTCCTTCCTTCCTTCCTTCCTTCCTTCCTTCCTTCCTTCCTTCCTCCCTTCCTCCCTCCCTCCCTTCCTTCCTTCCTTCCTTCCTTCCTTCCTTCCTTCCTTCCTTCCTTCCTTCCTCCCTTCCTTCCTTCCTTCCTCCCTCCCTTCTTCCTTCCTTCCTTCCTTCCTTCCTTCCTTCCTTCCTTCCTTCCTTCCTTCCTTCCTTCCTTCCTTCCTCTCTCTCTCCTTCTTTCCTTCCTTCCTTCCTTCCTTCCTTCCTTCCTTCCTTCCTTCCTTCCTTCCTTCCTTCCTTCCTTCCTTCCTCCCTCCCTCCCTCCCTTCCTTCCTTCTTTCCTCCCTCCCTTCCTTCCTTCCTTCCTTCCTTCCTTCCTTCTTTCCTTCCTCCCTCCCTCCCTCCCTCCCTCCCTTCCTTCCTTCTTCCTCCCTCCCTCCTTCCCTCCTCCCTCCCTCCCTTCCTCCCTCCCTCCCTCCCTTCCTTCCTTCTCCCTCCCTTCCTTCCTTCTTTCCTCCCTCCCTTCCTTCCTTCCTTCCTTCCTTCTTTCCTTCTCCCTCCTCCCTCCCTTCCTTCCTTCCTTCCTCCCCTCCTTCTTCCCTCCCTCCCTCCTTCCTTCCTTCCTCCCTCCCTTCCTTCCTTCCTTCTTCCTCCCTCCCTCCCTCCTTCCCTCCCTTCCTTCCTTCCTTCCTTCCTTCTTCTGTGTCTCTCTCTGTCTCTGTCTGTCTCTCACTCTGGCTCTCTCACATTTAAGGGAAATCCCCCACTCCCCAATCAATGTGACATATCTCTGCCCCCACAGAGTGCGGACATGACTGTTGGCACTTCATTTAGAGACTACAGACAACTAGGGATGGGTGCCCAGTGATGGAAGTTGCCTCTGAGATCACTCGCTACCAGGAAATTAAGGGGTCAGGCACTTTTCATGTTCTGTGCCCCTGAGAGAGCTTAGCCCTTCCTGGACTCCTCATCATTCCTCTTATTCTGGGGGCAGCCCAGTGCCCTGCCATGAGGCAGTCAGTGCCTAGATACAGCTCCTACCCCCAGGTGCTCATTGGCAATGACTGCCTTAGGGCTGAAGTGGCTGAGAGTTGCAGGGATTTTTCCCACAAGCCAGAGGAGCGATACCACGGGCAGATTTGCTGGGCAGGACATGGCAAGCAGCCCTGGAGACAGAGGTTTCCTGCTGCTTCACATGACAGAAGCAGCAGTGTAAAGGGCACAGGTCAAGATGGGACTCATGGCCCGCCTTCCTGAACCCCAGCCCCATGTCTGTGTGTGGCTGGGCAAAGAGAGGGAGAGTTTCGACGTCCAGGGCAGCTCTATTCCAGAATCTAGCCTCAGGAGGGCCCTTTGGTGAAAGGGAATTTGTCCTGTCTTCTCTACTGAACTTGAAAAGAAAGATCACTGCTACCTGTTCACCTTGAGTCCCGAGTCCAGGTGCACCCCTTGGTCCTTGAGGTCCCACAGGTCCCAAATCCCCCTGCGGGGAAAGGAAGGCAATCTGTGTGTCAAAATAAGGTGGCCAAGGTTGTGCTTTTGCACACTTCTAGAATGTATCTCTCCACCCCAAAAGGGAAGTGCTTCAATCCCCCTTCCAGCTCCCAACACCACACATGAGGTGACAGAAATGAAGTGACTTATCCAAGGGCACACAGCTGGGAAAGGTCTGAGCCAGCATCAGAACCTGTATCTTCTGCACTGGAGACATGGGGAGAGAATGGTGCCTGAGTATGAAGCCCAAAGATGGGGGCTCAGGGCCCAGCTCTTCTCCCTGCTACCTGGGCCAGATCATAGCAATGTTGGGATGTATTTTTACTTCTACTTACTGACCTCTTGGGTAATGGGTACATCATTAGTCTCACTAAACCAAAACCAAATTAACGCCAGCCTTTCTAGGAAGGAAGAGCCAATGGACAGAGTCACACAAATCAGCACACAAAAATGAGACTCCTACTTCCTTCATCTCCAGCACCCTCTTCCCCCATATGCAGAGGTCAGGGGGCATGGTCTGATGACTTGTTAGGGGTGTGAGCATTCAGCAGCTACTTCCAGTGCTGGTGAAGTCAGGGTATTAGGTGGGGGTGGGGGTGTTGGCAGAGGAACACCCCAACAGCTAGACTCATCTTCTTTACTTTTCACCGTGATCTACACGGTTCTTTTGTGCCCTCCCAGTCCTGAGCTGCTGATGATTTGTCTCACCACCTCAGCTCTCCCCTGGAGCACCAGCCCTGGGTCCCAATCAGCCCTTGAGGGAAATCACACACCAAGTCTGTTCAGCCAGGAGCTGATTCTACCTGGTCCCAGGTGTCTGTCTAAGTGAGGACCCCAGGGCCCAGCTGCCCTTGGGGTGGGGGTGGGCTTCCTCCCCAGCTGGAGGCTGTGGCTGACTGGCTCCTTCTGGCCTCAAAGCTGTGCTCTGGGTGGTTCTGACAACCCAGTGAGTGGAGCATGGTCGGAGCCAACATGGGTGTGCATAGTGACCTTTCTAGTTTGACTAGAAACCATTGTGGGCACCAGTGGTACCAGCCTGGGACCCCTGCTTACAGTGGTTCCCATTCCTCACTTGTCTTATGACTAGTTTGTGGATTTCCAATAACACGACACCATCAATTTCACTCACTCACTCACTCATCCATTCATTCATTCATTTACTCATTCACTAATTCACTCATTCATTCATAGCAGCTTTCTCTGACCTGCGATCTGGGTGGGCACATACCTTGTCCCCTTTGATCGACAGACCTTGGAGTCCTCGGGGGCCAATAGGCCCATCAGAACCTTTTGCACCCTGGAAACAACATGGCAGACATCAGTGAATTCAGGCTAGGAGTTGGGAAACAGGTAGTGTCCCACCAAGTAAATGGCTGAAGAGGCATCAGGCTGACCCCTGAGGTGAAGCTGTCAAGGGCCTCCCACCCAGTGCTGGTGCTGTCCAAGCAACTCCCATTTGTGAAGGCTGACCTGGAAATTCTCTCATTGTCCCAGAGTGACCAACTGGGAACCAAGCAAGGCTTGGAGCCAAAGCCCAGGTGCTCTTCCTCCAGTATCTGGGCTGGGCCCTATCATGAGGCCTCATGTGTGCTGTATTTGTGTCTGAATGTATGTGTGTATATGTCTATGGGTCTATGTGTATGTGTATATGTGTGTGTATGTCGATGGATGTTTGTGCGTGTGCATATGTATGTGGATAATGTGACCAATCCACTCCTTTTGCTGGTGAGGTCTGTGTGCCCACAGCGCAGGACTCGGCTGCTCAGCGATACCAGAATACTGATACATCTGTCTACTTGAGGTCAGAGGGCCCAGCATCCCCAATGCTCTGCCCCAGCCATGCCCTCCCATCACTGGTATTTGCATGATGACATCCTCCCCAGACTGTGGCCCCCAGAAATGAGCACAGGGCTCCAGCTGAGGGGCATCTGATCAGAGCTGGGGCCAGAAAACTCTCCCCTCCTTGGCCCTGGGCTCAGGGACCCTCAGGGCAGCCCCTGAATGCCTTAAATAATGGGGCTACCCAGTTAGCTCAGCAAGGTTGTCCTCTAAAGCCCCCAGACCTTCAGCCACATCTCCCTCAGCAGAAGTGAGCTCCTTCACTGCAAGGACTGTTGGGGGCAGGAAGGGGATGCTGTCCCCTGTATATGACCCCTTCTCAGCCAGTCTTCTGCCTTCTTCACTCCCTCCAGACCTTGTGAAGTCTCCCTGGGGCAGACACTATGTAATAAGGTTAAGTCCTCTCAGTGGCAGAAATATCCTCCTGACCCATGACACCTCCAGAGGTCAGCATCTCTGGTGTCCTAGCCAGGGCAGCCTGACTTTTCCCAAAAGCAGACCTCTCTTAGAGCTGTCCCTGCAGCAGAATTGAGCCGGTCCCCTGGTTAACGGGAGAGGCCCATTACAGCCACCACCTTCAGGAGGATGGGATATTCCAGAAGGATTTCTGACTTGGGGCAGAAGAAACTAGGAAACCTTCCTGAGTCCAGCCTGCACACAAACAGGGGCCAGCTGGAGCCAAGTATCCGGACCACTCAGCTGACATTGGTGCGATGGGCAGGTACCCACTGTGCATCTGGAATGTCGGGGACCCTTGCTTTCATTTCTTACTCAAGTGTGTTGAGCAGTTTGGGTGTTACCTTGGGACCTGGAAGTCCTTCTCCAGGGGCTCCTCTCTCTCCTGGGGCTCCTTCAGGCCCCCGGGGACCCTGGTTACAGAGGCAGGAGGAGAAGAAAAGAGGGAAGAAGGAGAGAGGGGAAGACAGAGAGGAAGAGAGAAAGGGGCAGAGAGGGGGGAGAGAGAGACAGAGAGACAGAGAGGGAGGGAGAGAAATACAGAGAAATAGAGACAGAGAGGTGGAGAAGGGGAGAGAGACGGAGAGAGAAATGAGCACACCTTTGGTATTCACTAGAGGGGCTTTTGGAGTCCCCTGCATTTGGGGTCTTACTGTAGCCCATCTGTAAAAAAAAAAGCCTCCACAGAGGCAGGGGCTGAGGACCTTGGGAAGTCTCCCCAAGGAGGCATGGCCAAATGTGCCTGCATAGAGGGCTGAAATAACTAGGATTGCTCAGCCTGGAGAGCCCTCAGATAACAGTGAGGACCTCAGGCTGGGGCCTCCGGCCTCAGGAGACCCTTCGAAGCCACCTTCCTGCTCAATGGAATGACCTTTGCTATCATGTTTCAGAGATGGGCATCTGGTCACCTAACTTGAACTGCCCAGAGCAGGTGAAACAGGTGGGTGAGAAAGGAAGGGTGTGGGGGCCTCCTGGGGAGCTACAGAACTGAGAGACCCCACGGCTCCCAGGGAGGAGCCCCGGCCCCAGGCCCCACCACAGTCAAGGAGAGAGCCATGCCCATGGGGGCCTTCCCGACACCCCATCTGTCTGCCTGCTTTCCAGGGACCTTGTTTGGGGGCCTTTCTTTTCTTCTCAGACAGTGAGCCCATAGGCTCAGCTGTTCATGCTCTGTCCCAGGGCAGGGCACCAGGCCCCTTCCACAAGGAGGAGCCCAAGAATGACAGAGGAACTGAGCCATGTGTCTGAGGACACACAGCCTCAGGGACAGTTTGGTGATGGCATCAGATTGGGAGCAGGGTCCCATCTCAGATGTCCCCACCCATTTCCTGACACAGCAGCTGAAGCTCTGATGGATCCTCTGACACATGCCAGGAGGAGCCTAGCATCTGTTCAAGCCAGAGCCCAAAGCTGGCTTCCCTCTGGCAGTGGCAGAGCAACTCAGCCCCCACCTACATGCCCATGATTTCCTCTGCTCTGGCTCCTGCCTCCTCATGGACCCTCTTGTCCAAGTTCATTCTGCTCCTGCCCCTTTCAGGGGCACCCCGAACGGGCTGAGGCTCATCCCTTCCCTTCAGCTATAGCCTTAAGTCATGGGTACAGCTCAAGGCACTTACAGTTTGTCCTGGCTCACCAATCCCAATGGGTCCTGGAGCCCCAGGCCGGCCCTCCTGCCCTCTTTCTCCCTAAAAAGAAGGGAGAATATTGAGTCACTGCTGCCATTCCTGACTGTGAAGAACCCCAAAGCATCTTCAGGGATCACAAAAAAGGTGCCTGGGGGATACAGGACAGCCAGGACCTGGCAGGTGCTCAGCCAGGTGAGCAGAGGGACGGCCATGTTAGAGCCGCTGATCTGAAACTTCAAAACCAGGTACCTCAGCGGATGGCTAGCTTCAGCCTCTTCCACTCCAGGTCTGGCCCAGGCCCTCTAAGCCCTCTGCCAGGGCCCCAGTTCTTCTGGGTGCCCCCCTTGTCTGCCATAAAGCTCTGGGTGTGAGGGCATATTGGTACATGGGTGACCAGTTCAGTGGCAAACAGACCTCCTCCCCCCCATCTTTTACTGCCCCACTGATGGGAAGGCTAGGAGTGCTGTGTGCCCAGGTCATGGGCACCTCTGTCACTCCCACTGGTCTTCTGGAGGTAATTACAACCCAACCACTGAGGGAGACTGAGAAGGGCTTCAGGTCATATCCCACATCCCCAAAATGTGGAAGCAGGTCTGCCCAGTCCAGCCTGAATCTCTGAACAGTGCCCGAGGGCCATGGCCTGGCTGAAGTTCCCACCAGGGCTCCACATGGCGGGAATCCTTACCTTAAGGCCCTGATGTCCAATGCCAGGAGGACCAGGAGGACCATAAGGACCAGCAGGGCCTGGCTCACCCTAGAAGAAGAAAGTGCCACATTAGGCTAATTACTCTATTATCGTATTATGACAGTTTCCCAGGATTCTCTGGCTGAGGGGGTATGTCCATCCAAGGCTTCCATGTTCTAACTGCAGCCACCACAAAGCTGGATGTAGATTGGCAACAGGACATACCTTGGGGAGAGGCAAACTCACATCCAGTCTTGGGGAGATTGGGTTCTGAAGAAAACATAGACATGCCCCTTCCATCAGCTGTGGGTCATGGAATTGAAATTCAATTTTTAAAATCTTCCTTTGGAATCTGCTGGTGCAAGGCCTGCCCTTAAGGCTGGGAATCATCAGCACGTTTTCATTTAGTGGTCATCGGCAACGCTTCCAGAGCAGTGCCTACCCAGGATGTGGGCCCTGGCCTTGGGCAGTACTTTTACACTGACCAACAGAAGAAATATTAGGAGAGACCATGAAATTTGGAAAGAGGAAGGTGTCTGTATGGGCTCATCAATGCCCCAGTCCAATAAAGGGCAGAGCAGGAGAGACTGAAGCTGGCCCTCTGCTGGGGTCCTGCTGCCCAGTGTTCCCATCCCTGGGGTAGGCCCTGGGCCAGAGGCCAGAAGCCCTCCCTCAGTCAGTGACCCATTGGCCAGCTCCCTCTGCACAGGCCCAGCTGACCCCAGAAGCTACCCAAGGCTACAACGGACCTCACTCCTGCTGCCTCTGGGGCAGTTGCAGCTCCCCAGCTAGCCAGTGGCTCTCCTGTCACCTCCCTGCAGAACAGAATTCCCTTGGCTGGCCTCCCTCTCCAGTGCTGGGTGAGACAGGGGACAGGGAGGCAGCTTCAGGGAGTCTTCTTCCCCTCCCACACTCTCTAGGGGCCAAGGTCCAGGAGTCTGAGGGACGTGGCTGAATTCTGAACAGACTGGGGTTGAAGCCTTGGGGCCATTGTGAGGCTTGGCCATGTGTTCCTGGGTACTGGCAACCAGGGTAGGCCATACAGTGTCCCAGTGAGGTCCTAGCCTTTTGATTCTCCCTGGGATCCAGGAAAGGTGAAAGGACCAGTTGGTATGAAGTGAGCCTTTGTGCCAGGGTCTCTGCTCACATAAGGAAATGAGGGCAGCCAGCCCCAGAGCCAGCCGAGACTAGTGCCAGACAAGGTGGGTCAAGGCTCTGCTCCCAAGATCCTTTGTCTGGAGACTCAGAGAAAGCTGCTGGACCAAGCTTAGCATTGCTCAGCCCTGGGTTGGGCCAAAGGCAGTGGTGTTGGAGGAAACCAGGGACTTTCATGGGAGAAGGCAGAGTGAGCCCACCCTGGTGGGGTTCACTGGGCCCTGGTGAGCTGAGAATGACAGCTTGGGAGACTTTCCAGGGTGGCGGGACTGGAGCTGACCAATGGGGCCAAGGCGACCTGGTTCAGGGCTGCCCTGCCTGGGCTTGGGGGCTCCCAGCAGGTGGTGTTTCCACATACATGTGGGCATGACAACTATGTCTTATTCTGGGCCCCCTCACTTCACCAGGCTTCTGGTCAGAGCAACAGTAAGCTTGTAAGGAGATGCTATAAAAGGATGATCACAGAAAAGAGGACTTCAAAGGGAACCTGGACATTATATACACACTGTCCCAAAGCCCAAAGGAGTGTGATTGACCAATTGTATCTTCTATGTTAACTGAAGCTGCCAGAGGGCGCCAACGAGGCAAGAAGGATATTTCTGAGTTCAAACCCAGCCTTGGGCACTTCCTAACTGGGTGACCCTGAGCAAGTCACTTCACCCTGTTTGCCTCAGTTTCCTCATCTGTAAAATGAGCTGGAAAAGAAAATGGCAAACCAATCCAGGTTCTTTGCCAAGAAAGTCCCAAATGGGGTCATGACAAATTGGACACAACTGAAAGGACCCAATGACAAGAGCAGCAAATTAACCAAAACTCACGTCCTGGAGATCTGTGTGGCATCAGCAGAAGCCTCCGGGGGGGTTCTGTCGGGCGTGCGGTGCAGACATCCCATCCCACCCCAAGGGGAGATGACATTGGAAGATAGCCCCAGGTTGGCACAGGCAGGAACCCCTGGCTGAGCTTGACCTATTGACCACTCCTTGTGCCCTTGCATTGTTAACTAGACACCTTGTCACCCCTAAGAGGCACATGCACACACATGTGCACATGCTCACGCATACACACGTGCACACCAAGTCACACTTAGGGGCCCATCAGCCCATGGCTCACAGCCTCAATATCTAAAAGCCCTGGAGAACTATAGTTTGGGGGAGCCCTTTGTAAAGAGAAGGCCTTGTCTGCAATGTGACTTGCCCACTTCTCTATTGCTGTTTGCAAGTTCCCATGTTCACATCCAGGCTTTTCCTCATGAAGAACACCCCCAACATGGACCAGGGATGAGGTTGTCTCTCCTTCAGCACCTTGCTGCCCCTTGAATGCTTTCAGGCAGAAAGAGACAGCTGAAAAATCAGTTAGATGACAGCCAGTGGCTCCTACTATATGGCCATGGAAAATGCTGTTGGTGCTCGGGCTCCCCCAGGGTTGGGATCTGGACTTGGGGAGCACTGGGGTTGGAATCCTGCTGCTGGTTCTGACTGTGCCAGCTTGAGCAGACCACTTACTCTGTCCAGAAGCCTTGATCCAGGGCCATCATGTGCCAAGCACTTTATTCTTAGAGCGATCCAGGCACAGGACTGGAGGTGCCGTTCAGTCTAATTGTGAGGTGGTCTGTCTCATCAGTAGCAGAGCCATTTGGCCACATGCAGGAATTTGGCCTGAATCAGACCAGCTCTATTCTCCAGAAATAGCATCTTGAACCTTCCCAAACTTGAGAGAATGCACTCCTGGACAGCACCTGGGATGAGCTAAACTTGCTTCACTCTGGGAAGAGGGGGGCTCCATTCCTTCCTGCCCATGATAGCTTCATGGCCACCATGCTTGCACAGACCTCACAGCTTCTGCAAAGGACAGAATGACCTTTTGTCCAGCACATTGGAGAGCAGGAGGGTCACTGCCCCATTGCCTGCATTTAGTGGAGAGTGTCTGGGGTGTAACATGTGGAGTGAGTGGCCTAAAAGGCATCTTGAATGATTCCATAATCAAAGTATTAAAGAGAAAAACCCTCAACAGGCCCATGAGGTCATAGGACATGGGGGGATACTGAGTCCTCATTAGAGCCTTCTGGAACGGAAATAAGAAACTGGGAACATTTTTCTTTTTGGCCAAATGTCTCTTTCTGAGTGTTCCTGGGAAATCTGTAGGCCTTCAGAGGAGAGGGGTAGATGAAGGGAAGGATCATTATAAAGTGGTTGGAATTTCTGGCACCACATACACTATGTGCATGTGAATGTTACTGTTTGAAAACTAGGCCTGCCCCAAAGAAGTTAAACTCACAGCCTAGATGCTGTTTAGAAGGAATTTTAATGGTCAAAGAAGGAAACTCACTGCTGGAGGGTTGGCGAAGGGAAGCCTGCTGACAGTCTGTTGGGTGAGTTGGGGCTAAGGCCAGTCATTCTGGAAAAAAACTTGGAATGACAGATCCCTGACCTGTTCACCCCAGTGATCCTTTCACTGGACGTGTGTCCTGAGGAGGTAACAGACAAAAGAAAGGTCCCACGTGTGGCCTGGAGCTCAAGGAGCACTTTTGCTGGCAGCTTGAAATCTCAAAGAAAGTAGATGCCTTTTACTTGGGAAATGGCTGAATGCCACAGGAATATAATGGAATGCTCTTGTCCTGTTAGAAATTCTGAATATGAAGATCAGAAACACACACACACACACACACACACACACACACACACACACACACACAAAACTCCAAATTGATTCATACAGAGAAAGCAGCACCAGGAGATCAATATAGACAGTGACAGAAATCAGGAAAATGGGAACAAGCCTGACAGAAAGGGCTGGATTCAGGGGAGACATGTTCATCAACACTGGCCCCCAGTCTTCCCTCCTCTCAGGAAAGAGGTGGGGACCTATGGATGCAAAATGGGACATGTGCAGTCAGATGAGAACATAGTGCCCGTTGGTTTTCCCTTACTGATTCTCATGTTAAAAGGCAGTAATGAGTGTGTGTTAGGGGCAGAGACAACTGGAATTCTCAAAATGTCATAAAGGAAATCTGAGGAGAATCTTTGTTCTCAGACACAGAAGCACTTGATGCACACCTTGCCCAGGAACTGTGACAGACTTGTCAAATCCCCTTGGAGACTCAGAGCAGGTATGGAGAGAAGGATGGCCATGTGGGGAGTGGAGGTGCAGCCAAGGAGAGGGGGGCCTGGCACAGACACAGCTTCGAATCAGCACTGGTTCACTGGCCCTCCTTAGCACATGCTCCATTCCCGTTGGCTAAGAACCAGGGAGACCTCCACGTTTCCTCCAGGAGAAGCTGCCCGGTGCACAAGCCCCTTTACCCAGAGCATCATTCCAAAGATCGACTTTTCAGGTTTCCTGACCTGGGACAACATTTGAAGTTGCAGAGTAGCTTTGGAATGTTTTCTTTGCAGCTGTAGCTGCTGCCGGGGCAGTCCCCACAGGGCTGGTGGCTCAGGGTAGTGGGGATGATGCTGGCCTCTGAGAAGAAGCCCTTGGTTGAAGACCATGAGCTCTTCTTTGAGCCCATGACTCAGAGGGGGAGCACGAAGCTGCATGCACACACATGGCCCAGGCAACTGGAATGGACACTCCATTCCGGGACCTTCCTTTACTGCCCAAAGTGATTCCAGGTGCTGACTCTTCTTGGCTAAAGATCCTGAGTTGCTCTCTTAGCTTTCCAGGAGCTGAGCTGAGTCATGGGGCTGAGTCTGAGGTCCTCTGACAGAGGGGCTGGAGGGTGGGGAGGACTTGGATCTGGGTTAGGGAGGAGGGGGAGGCACTTAGAATAAAGATGGTGGGGAAACGGAAGAAGCAAAGCAGCATGTGGAAGACCATCTCCAGAAAGGGCAAGAGGCCCACATCTCACATGTGCGCCACAGTCACGGTGTGGACGTTGCCCTGAGTGTCTTAGCCAGGCTGGGGAGCTCCCCTGCATCACCTGACCCAGCCTTCCATGCACACACTCAGGCACAATGGAGGCCCAGCCCCACTCACACCGAGAGAGCCCTTGGGGAAGGTGGGACCAGCTGGACTTGGAGCAGAAAATGGCGCCTGTAGTATCCTTCTCATTATTTACAACGGGAAGGGGCACAGATGTTTGCAAAGCAATGGTTTGCTAGAGTGGATGCCAAGCACTTGACCAGGAGACAGAAAGAGCCACTTATGACTTGGGCGAGCTGTATGGCCCTGGATAAGTCACTGAACCTCAGAGACAGATGGCTTCCAGTGCTGCTGGAGGGAGGTCCCTCCCTCCCTTAGATCCTCCAAGGGCAGAAGGGGTGTGGAGGACAACGCATCCCATGACCTTGTTTGACCCTCACAACAGGCAGGTGAGGGAGGTGCCATGCCAGTGGGAGTGTCCCCATTTTATAGGTGACGTCACTGAGGTTCCAGGAGGGGACATGACTTGTCCAAGGCCACACAGCTAGTAAATATTAGGGCAAGATTCAAGCTCAGTCCTCTCCTGACTTAGAGCCTCAGTTTCATTCCCAAGTGAGCCACCCAGATATCTCCATGACCTATGTGGGATTATGGATTTGGTCAATTTAAACTGCAATGAAGGAGGAAGGAGTACCCCTTCTCAATGAACCCTTTCTGTGAGATCCAGCCACAAAACATTTCCTAAAGCAGTCTGCCTTCTACGGGTGATCATGCTGAGCCTTGGGAGGTCTGCAGTGGGCACCTCCAGCCCCCTGGGACTCACCTTCCTCTGTCCCAGGATAACCACACATCAAGCATATCAGGACCAACCCTTAGCCCATGGCATAGAAACTCACTCCCACTTCACGGTTCCTCTTTCTACACCAGAATTGGGCCCTGGGCCACTTAGCTGGGATTACCCAGTGAAGGCACTAATAGCCACACCTTCACAGGTACCACCAAAGATGCATCCAGGACAACCCTGAGGAACAGAAGGCATTCCTGAGGTGTGATCTCACAAGTTGGGAGACAGCTGACTTATGGTGCAAGGCACCAGCCTGCTGGGTGAAGCCCTTGCAGAATGACAGGGCTAGGGGCCCACAGGCTGGATATGCACAGGTGGGCTGGACATACACTATGCTCTGAAAGGTAGCCATCCAAACCCAACATCTACCATTCTCCAAACTCCAGGGGCCTTCCCCACCCACACATTCTTCAGGAGCCTCCTAGGATGGAAGATTCCCCATCATCAGGGAAGCTAGGCCCTGTTAAAAGGAACATCCATGTTTGGTTTCTCAGGCAACCAGACCATTTGAGGCCAAATGAGAGTCATTCCACATGTGGAAAATATTTCTGATAGAAAAGACTCAGAAATATGGGCCAGGATCATATTTTCCCAGATTTGACTCATGTTCCTTTTTGGCCACCTTTCATGCAAAACACTGGAGAAAGCCTGCAGCCCAGAGCAGGCCTGAGAAAAGCAGCTGTGTCTCCTGAAAGGGCCATTCATGACTCCAAAGAAAGGACGAGGCCACATCTCCCCCCACCCACATTGCTCCAAGGCTGATTCAGGCTTCCCAGTTGTGGCTAGGTTTATACCCTGGGGTTCCAGAGTCAGGAAGTCCCCACGTCCTGGGAAGCCTTCTTCCCATTGCAAAGCAAAGGGAAGACCCTTATTTTCTTAGGTGTTCAGGCAGATGATGGAACCAGAGCAGAATGCACCTCCCCAGAAAAGGCCCCAAGGCCAGGGGCCAGTGGACAGGCCACCATATCTGGAGGATGCTGTGTCTTTCCTGAGAACACTGTGAATTCTCTGTGTACAAAGGATGCTAGGTAGAGGGCAGAACTCCATAGGCCTCCAGGGAAATCCCAGACTTGTCCAGGCTTTTCTTTTGCAAAGAATCCCCTTATCTCCAAAGGTCGCTATCTCTGTCCTTCCAGGCCTGAAGCCTCAGGGTCCTTGTGCATCCCTGCCCCAGCCCCCAATGGACAGGTGGAGCCTTGTCAGTTCTGTCCCCCACTTTTTACCTCCATCCCCTTCCCTTATCTCACTGGTTCCATCCCCATGCGGCCCTCCTCACACCAACATCCTCACTCCTTTCGCTGTCTCAGTCCCTCCCTTCTCTTCTCCCTCAGCACACAGCTGTCAAAGGCATTTCCTAAAGCTAAGCTTTCACAGTCACTGGATAACTGTTTCTCACCCGGGCCTGGGAAACCTTTCACAGAGGTGTTTCTGCCAAGCAGGTCAAATGTTTTCTAGGTCTCTCCTTCATACACACTCAGTTCCACTCTCCAGCCATCAAACCCACGAATCTGTCTCCCCACTGTACGCCTAAGCAGGGTCTGTCCATCTGCCTCTTAAAGCCCTTCTCAGCCACCAGGCCATCTTCTCTCCCTTCATACATGATCTGGCATGGCTATGGCCTGGTAAGTGGGTTCTAATGCCCTTCTCCCCTTCTCCCCCTGCTCCAAGACAATGGAAGTTTCTTAAGGATTGTTGACAATCCCATCTATTCAGAAGATTCCTGGCTCTATTTGTCAGGCCCTACTCTCTCTCCTTTGCCCCTCACCATCTGCCCGCTGGGCACATTGCACTGGATTCCCAAAGAGAACATGTTGAGCCCAGCAGGTCCCAAACAGAAACTCATTCTATCCCCTCCCCCTCCCCAACTTCCCATCTTCCTAACCTCCCCATTACTGCCAAGGGCGCCATCAACCATCAGTCATACCCCAACAGTTCGGAGAGAGCAGAGGTCCCCCTGGGAGCCCCACTCCTTCTCGTTACAAAGCAAGTTGTCAGGTGGGAGGCTGTGTGACCAGGGGCAGAAGGAAGTCGGGAAATAGGGAAATGAAGCAGTGTGAATGAGTGTTTGCATACCCAGCCCCCAAGGCTTGTGCCTAGGATGTGTGGGACCTCCCCCACCCCATGGGCAGGGCGCTGGGTCCCCAGGTGCTCACACATGTCCAGTCTTCTTCAGTGTTTCAAGGGCCCCAACTCACACTCCAGCATCTCAAAGGTTAATGTTACCTTGTTGCCTTGAAAGCCTTTTGGCCCTGGTTCACCTGGTGGTCCTTTCACACCCTGCCCAACAGGAAAACCAAGAGGGAGTTAGGTCCTACAGGACATGAAGGTCACACCAGACCATAGCTCTGACTACGTGTGGCTGAGAGCCCTCTCTCAGGACCCAGAGACAGCCCTGAGCTGGCAGAGTTGGGGAGCTGCCGACTAGGCCTTTCTGGGCCTTCACTAGGCTCTCTCCTGGAGGCTGGGACTTCTGGAATGCTGCCTGAGAGCCAGAAGTATTCCCCAGGGATGCTGAGCCCAGACACAGCTAGTGAAGGAAACACTCTTCTAAAGGGAATGACCACACAGGGTGAGAGGCCTGCTGAACAGCTTCCATCCTCCATCAGAGACAAGGCCAAAGGCAGGTCACCTCCCTCTTGCTCCCTGAAATGGCTGCCCAACTATTTCTCCCAGGGCAAAGCTCTTCCCCAACCTGGATCTGATTTCAGTCTCTTACCTGAGGTCCCCGGGGGCCCTTGGGTCCATAGAGGCCGGGAGGTCCCTAGGGGACAAGAAGAGACCACAAGTTCAGGGGACAGTGTGCCTAGACCTGATGTCGGGGCAGTGACAAGCGAGCGCTGGTGTGGGCAGGGGGGCCTTGGTCATGGGGCGGCACTACAGTTTGGGAGCTGGTCTGCTTTTTCAGTTGAATTGAGTTCACTGGCCATGGTGCTAACAGCCACCAAGGGAGCTTTTTCTTCCTTTTCTGCTCAGGCTGGACACTTAGCTCCCACTGTGTGCAGAGCAGCTTGAGGACAGGAGGAAAGAGAACAGGCATTTATTAAGCACCTTCTATATGCCAGGCGTTGGGCTGAGGCCTTCACGAATGCTCTCACTTCATCCTCACCACAATCCTGTGAGGTTGGTGCTGTTGCTACTCCCATTTTATAGATGAGAAGTGCTAATTAAGCCCCCACTGTGTGCCGGGCACCAGTTCAGAACTGTCCCTCCTGCCCACACTGGGGGTTTGTTCCTCCTTCTGGAGAGTTCTCTGGCTGTCCCTCTGTCCCAGTAAACGTCTTCAAGGTCAGGGATGCCCAGGTTCTCCTTGCCACACCACTGCCTTTATGTAGTCCCCAACCAAGTCTCGGTGCCCACTGGTGCCAGTTTAGCCTCTCTGACCAATGCCTCCTCCATCACCCGAGCCTTGGCTCCAGTCCAGCTCGGTGGAAGCCAGGACTCAGCTCAGTCAGGATGGTGATGACAGTCTTTGAGTAGCACTTTAAGGTTTACACATCTGACCACCTTCAGAGGAGAGAGGCCATTGGTCCCTTAACTAACCACTCTGTAGGAGCCTGCAGGCCACTGGCCCAGCTCAGCCCATAGGAGAGCTGGCAGCGGGGCCCACTGGCAGCAGCCACTCCGTCCTCCTCAGCTCTGCTGGCCTCATCTGGCCCCAGGTAGGGAGGGGTGCCCTGAGCTCTGCAAGATGGACTCCCCCACAGATGGCTGCCTGTATGGGGACCCCAATATTGTTACTTACTTTGGCGCCCTTTATCCCGGGGGTGCCACACACTCCTCGTTCACCCTGGAGGAACATGAAAGGTATAACATTGATCTTGGCTCAGCCTTGGCATCATTACTAAACTGCGGTTCTTTAGCCTGGAGGCTGTGGAGAGCTCTCCCTTGCTCCCTAGCATGGCCTTCCCCAACCTGGCCCTGAGGGAGATAAAGATCATCCTACGAGGTGCAGGTCCCCCACAGCTCGGGGAGATGAGACAGACAGATCCAAGGGCTAGGAGAGCTACAGAGGATGGGTGAGTGAATTCGGAGCTGGCTTAATGACAAAGACACTGGAGCAGATCCTCCCTGGAGGCCTGCCTTGGGGCTCTGTCCTTGCCTTCTGCGTCCTCCTTAATGGCTCTGTGAAAGCAGAGATAACCCAGCCCTGGCATGTGAGTGGAACATTAACCTAGTGGGGCTGGAAGCCACTCGTTTTGCTGGCCAGGACACTGATGCCAGAGAGTCACTGACTCAAAGACAGACAGAGAATGAAAGTAGAAATCTGAGGTGGGAAGGTCTTTCCAACCATGACAGTCAGGATTCAAAGGATGACCCCGACAGCCTCAAGCTGGAGCCACATCTAAGAGACCAAAGTGAACAGGGGACATAGATTTCAAGCTGAAGGCAACCTTCAAGGTGCATCTTGGAGTTCAGGGCCTATGTGACCCTGGATGAGTTACTTGACCTCTCTAAGACTCAGTTTTCTTATCTGCAAAATGCGGATAATAGCGCCCACCTCACAGGGTTCTGGTAGGCTCAAATGAAATATTAATTAGCCAATAACCATTTATTAAGTGCCTACTGTGAGCTAAGCACTGTGCCAAGTGCTCTAAGATGCTGTCTTGTTACTGTTTTGTAGACAAGGCTCAGAGCAGTTAAGGGAGCTGCCCCTGGCATCTCTCTTCGGCTGGTGGTGGGCCTGAGAGAGGAGGGGTGTGGGGCAGGCCGAGTGCCCAGAGAGATCAAAGGAAAGGGGAAAGGACCTATTTGTACACAAATGTTTATAGAGGCTTTCTTTGTGGTGGCAAAGTGAGGGGACACCCATCAACCACGGACTGGCTGAACATATCACTATAATGGAATATTATTGTGCTATAAGAAATGATGAGGGAAATGCTCTCAGAAAACCTGGAAAGACTCCATGAACTGATGCGTGGTGAAGTGAGCAGAACCAGGAGAACGCAGCCACATTATAACTGATCAGCTATGAAAACCTCAGCTACTCTGATCAACACAATGACCCAAGACAATTGCCGAGGACCCGTCTCCAGAGAGATGAGCTCTGAGGGAAAATCCAACCAGCTTTTTTCACTTTAGCTTTCTCGCCTCTTTGTTTTTGTAACATGGCTAATATGGAAATGCACTGCATGACTTCACATGTGTAATTGGTAACACACTGCTGGACTTCTCAATTTTTAAATGAATGTTAAAAGTGAATGATATTTCAAAAGGAAAGGAGAAGGAGGAAGCCGTCCCAAGCATGAGAATGTGCCAGCTCTGCCCTGGCCAGATGGGGCCCTCTGCACCACTTACCCCCATATCCCCTGGGGAGTAGAGTTGAGAGAAATCTGAATGCTGGATTCAGATGGAAAATGTCTATCAGAAGAGAGGGCCCCAAAGCAAGCGATGGGATCATGGGGGATGGGAACCAAGTGAGTCAGCCTCCAAAGTGGGCAGCACAAAAAGATCAGGGCCCAGAAGGACTCATGAACCGTTGGCCCGGCATGCATATTCCACTCAGTCCAGCAGATCTGGACACACTGGCGCCCCTGAAGAGCAGCTTTTGTGTTAGAGGCTAATTTTGTGAAGGAAAAGATTGTCCTCACATCTTTTTTTACTGTTAGAAGAGGGCCCCCCCTCTTTGGGGTGCCATCCATCTTGGTAGAGTGTCCATGGTTATGGAGGGTCAGTGGAAAGGCAGTGGACTTGGATGCAGAGGGCCCTGTTAAAGTCCCAGATCTGCCACTTGCTGTATGAGTGACCCTGGGCAAGTCACTTGACTGTTGCATCTTCCTCTGTAAAATGATGGTGTTGGACCAGATGGCCTCTGGGGTCCCTTCCTACTCTCCTTGGGATCCCACAGCTTTCCCTAGGAGGATTATGATCACTTTTCCTCCTGCATGCCAAGTTAATTTATCACATTAACATCTTACCTTGTCCCCTTTGTACCCAGGATCTCCCTGAGGAAGAAAGGGAAAAGGGAGATTGTAAGTGAAAGCCAACACCAATCTCCTTCCAAGCCTGTGTTTGTTAAAATGAACCAACAAGGTGCCTGATGGGACAGTGACCAGACACCTGGCATGAGTGTCCAAGGAGAAAAAGGAGGGATTGTCCACCTCCCCTTCTTGCATTTTTGCCTCATTCCCAGACCTCACATCCCCAGGTCTTGAACCCCCAGATCACTGAATGGAGTGACCCTTTGGCCTCAGGAGCCTCCCAGCCCCCAGGACAGCACGTGACACTGTGCATGCTGGGACTTACCCCCAAGCCTTTCTCTCCTGGCTCTCCTTTCTGAGCATCACCCTGTCACATAAAAAGCAGCCTGGTCAGAGATGACGGTTCAGAATGCCTGCCTCCCTCTCAGCCCTCTTTTCCAGCAAGACAAGCTTCAGTCCCCACAGGGCACCCAGTCACCCTGCTGCCCACAAAGGGCAGGAGCCTTCTACTAAGAGCAGCCGTGATCTTTTGAGAAGAGCCATCCAAGTAACCCTGGACAGTCACAGGCCAGGCAAAGGCTTTGGGCCTGGATGACCTAGTGCCCAGGCACTCCTGCATGGTGTCAGGCACTTCCTGGCCTCTGAGGACCTTTGCAGATAGCTACCCCCAGGCATGGTACCATGAGGTCTTCCAAGGACCCAGGGAAGGAGTCGATCCACATCTCTGTGGCCCTAAGTTAGGATCAGCATTCAGGACCTAGGCCCGTGGGCACACCCACACGTGTGTACGTGTGTAAGTACATGTGCATGCATGAAGGAATGCACATCCTGCTCATGTGCCCAGTCTCCCAAAAGGGGAAGGGGGAAACCCTGAGTGTTGCACAAGGCAGATGCCCAGACAAAAACCCTTGAAAAAACCAAGTCCCGGCTCCCTCTCAGTGGGCACAAGGAGAGTTTGTAGCAAGTAGCCTTAGCCAGCAGGGGATGGCAGGGCTGCATGCCACCTTCCCGGCTCCCGTGAAAGACCTGCTAAGGACGGGAGGGAGACAGCTGCCAAGCCTGGGTTTCCCAGTCGGCCCTTCCTCAGCAAGCCACCAATCACTTTCCAATAACCCACTTCAGCAGCACCAGGAAGCCAGTGCCTGGGGCACTCAGGAGAGACCAAGCTGGGCTGGGGGGGAGGGGTACCAAAGCAGGTGCCAGGGCTCTCCCAAAAGGCAGCCAAGTTTTGGCATTTCCAAGAAAATGTGGGCTTTTTCTGTCCTGGGCTTTTGTGTTTAAAAAAAACAAAAACAAAACTGGAAGAGAGGATGGAGGTGAAGGAGGAGAGGACAGAATGTGAAGGAAGACTCACTGGCTGGCCTTTTGGGCCTCGGTCACCTTTGCTCCCTGGATAGCCATGGGTGCCCTGTGGGGGGAAGAGATTCATCATGAACAGCAGTGCTCCCCTTGCCTGGCTGGGTGCCGGACTAATTCTCACACTGAGCCAGAAAGGGCTTGGGGCCTGTTTATCCAATAGCCTGCCTGAAAGATGTGGGCCCCCCCAGAGGGCAAGAGGTCCCACAGCAGGATGATCTTCCCTCTGGACTCAGGCTTTGATCAGCTGAGCGTTCAGTAGACCTGAAGCCAAAAGCACAAGTGTGGGATTCCCCAGAAAGGGAGGCTGGTGGGCATGGCAGGGAGGGAGGGCACCAGAGCGCAGAGGGCTGTCCTAGACTCGACTCCCTCCCCCTAGAGGGGGGAAGCAAGCTCTTGAGGGTCTGCCCTCCCTCCCCAGTACTCCTACTGCCCCCCTCCAAGTCCTGGGTGCTCTGCTCACGGAGCCAAGAGGGACACTTAGGAATAATCTGGATCAACCCTGTCATGTTACAGAAATGAGAACTGAGGCTTACAAGGGGGAAGGGACCTGCCCAAGGTCACCCATGAGTGTGGTCAGTGGCAGAGCCAGAATCCAAACTCAAGTCCTCTGATTTCAAATCTGGCTCCCTTTTCACCAGCATCCCTGGCTGGACACAGACTCTCTGGTCAGGAAGGCCAGGATATTCCTGCAAAACACTTCCTCTTTGGCTTGAGTCTAACTAAACAGGAAAAAGTTTACCTTGTTTTAAAACTCCAGCAGGGGCGGTGGGGGGCGTGGCTGGGGGGGCTGTCTAAGGCGCTGACGCCAGCTGAATTAGCTTGGTTTATCATTCCCTTGGTGAGGCCGGGGAAGCCCTCAGCCCCTTAGGAGACGTGGCACCCCTTTCCCTCACGTCTGCCCCGAGTTCAGTTCTATGCAAACGCCCCAAGCTCTTTGCGCAGGCTGGGGACCTTTCCCAAGAGGAGCCTCGCAGCTTCCTCGGCCACTAAAAATCCCAAGCTGGGCGGCATCCCTTGGGTTCCATCATTCCTGAGCCTCGGCCTCCCCCAGCCCGCCTCCGGGGCCAAAGCAGAGATACTCACGGGAGGCCCTGGCTCTCCGGGATCCCCCTTCTCACATTCGCAGGCTTTCTGGCTGCACTAAAACACAGAAGGACCTCACTGAAACGCCGAGAGTCGCCAGCATTTATGTTTGCAAAGCTTTTCAAAATGTCATTTTCATGCGTCACAAGGGCACTGGGCCCAGGGCAGGAAGAGCCGAGTTCAAATCCAGCTTCAGAGCCTTATTGGGTGTGTGACCCTGGCCAAGCCATTTCACTTCTGTCCGCCTGAGTTTTCTCTTGACAGCCTCTACTTCCCAGGTCTGTTGTGAGGATCACAGAGATAACGTGTAAAGCACCGGCCATGCTTGGGCTCAGTACTGTCTTCAGTCTCGTCTGACCCTCACAGCACCCCTGGGAGACAGATGTGGGCGCTGATCTTCCACAGTGGAAGGAGCTGAGGCAGGGGATGGTTGAGTGGCTCGCTCAGGGTCACCAGGCAGAGTGAGCGCCTGTGGCAGGATCTGAACGCAGGGATCCCTGGCCCCAGCCCCACCTCCTATTCCCATTCTAAGGGATGTCTGGCACGTCGTAACTGGAGGTCAGCTTGCAAATACCTCTGTGTCCCCTCCCGCTCTTGGGCTGGTGCAGAGCGATGGATAATGTCTGGGTCCCATGCACTGAGCTCTGTCCCCTTGTCAGGAGAGCCCTGCGCCACGAACGCCCTTCCGGGGCTGCTTCAAGTGCCTGCTCAGAGACCCTGGTGAGGACAGAGGCTCGTAGCGCTGGCTGGGGGTGTGCAGAGCAGCTGCAGTGCTCTGGGAGTCCTCACAGGTTTGTGTGTGTGTGCGCGTGTGTGTGAGTGTGTGTGCATTGGTGTATGCATGTATGTGAGAGTGTGTACAAGAGTGTGTGTGTGCAAGTGTGTGAGAGTGTGCGTGTGTGTGTGCATTGGTGTATACATGTATGTGAGAGTGTGTACAAGAGTGTGTGTGTGCAAGTGTGTGAGTGTGCATGTGTGTGAAAGTGGGTGTTCGTGTGTGTGCATAAGTGAGTGTGTATCTGTGTATGCATGTATGTGAGAGTGTACAAGTGTGTGCGTGTATATGTATGTGTGCAAGAGTGTGTGTGCATGAATGTGAGAGTGTGCACGTGTATGTGCAAGTGTATGAGAGTGTGAGTGTGAGTGTATTGCATGTATGTGAGAGTGCGCACATGTGTATGAGAGTGTGTGCGTGTGTGTGGGTATGCTTACGTGTGTGTGCATGTGAGAGTGTGTGCAAGTGTGTGAATGTATTGCACGTGTGTGATTATGTGCATGTGCATGAGAGAGTGTGTGTGCGAGTGTGCATGAGTGTGTGCATGTGTGTGCATGTGAGAGTGTGTGCATGAGTGAGAGTGTTCATGTGTGTGAGTGTATGTATTGTGAGAGTGTATTCATGTGCATTGTGTGAGTGTGTGCATCTGTGAATGTGTGTGCATGAGTGTGTGTGCATGAGTGTGTGTGTGCATTGTGAGAATGTGTGTGCATGTGTGTGAGTATGTGTGCATGAGTGTGTGCTTGTGTGGGAGAGCATTGTGCATGTGTGAGTGTGTATGCATGTGTGTGAGTGTGTGTGCATGAGTGAGTATGTATGCATGAGTTTGAGTGGGTGTGCACTGTGTGAGTGGGTGTGCATGAGGGTGAGTGTGTGCATGTGTGTGCATGAGTGAGTGTGTGCATGTGTGTGAGACTGTATCGAAGTGTATGTGTGTGAGTGTGTGCATATGTGAATGTGTGTGCATTGTGGGAGTGTGTGCATGTTGTATGAGAGTGTGTGCAGGTGTGTGTGTACATGTGTGTCAGAGTGTGTGTGTATATGTGATAGTATTGCATTATGTGAGTGTGTGCGTGTGTATGAGTGTGCATATGTGAGTATATGTGCATGTGTATGGGATTGTGTGCATGTGCGAGTGTGCATATGTGAGTGTATACATGTGTGAGAGAGTGTGTGCCTGTGTGTGACTGTGCATGTGCATGTGTGTGACTGTGCATGTGCATGTGTGTGCATGGTTCCGCTGTTCTCCAACATTCTGGCAGACATGGCCAAGAAAACAAGTGGGGTCAGGGTCTTTCTTCCTTGATTGGTTCTGTGAGTCTGAAAATGTGGCTCTCTCTCCCTCTGCTCTTTGGGCCTTAGAAGAAGCTTGGCCCAAGATGACCCCAGAGAGCATCTGAGAACACAGGGGCTTCCCAGGGGATCTTGGCCTCTCTCTCTGCGCCCACCCTTTCCCCTCTTTCCTTCTCTGCCCCATCAGGAGAGGCCAGAATCTGTTTGTGAAAAGGGTGAATAGAAGAAAACTCTTCCAAGTCTTCAGTGGAAGACTCCCCTTGGAGGAAGCCCTTTCTGGGAGCTGCCTGCTGGGCAGTGCCAGCCTGCTAAGGGAAGGCAGAGGAAGGCAGGTAGGTCATGCTTACCTTCTTATTAAAAAGGGTTTCCTGAAAGGAAAAAGAAAAGGAAACATATTAGCCTGGGCAGTGGCCCAGCAGGTTCTTGAATTAGGACCCATGCTGCCCCTGCCCATGCAGATGGAGGGTTGGTGCTATAGATCCTCAGCCATGTGGTGGGTAGACAAAGACTCCCACTTTCCAGTTCTTGCTCTGGGTCTGGCAGGCTTGTCCTATCTCAGCTCACCATCTCTGTGACTCCCCAAAAGTCAGCTCTCTCCCTGGTCACCTTTTCCCCATCTGGGCTGTCTTCTCCTGTTAAATCGTAAGCTTCATAAGGGCAGGGGCTGTCTTTTTCTTATATTTGTATCCCTGGCACTTAGCACAGGGCTTGACACATAGTAAGTGCTTAATAATTTTTCATTCATGAATTCATTCATATCCTGTGACTTCCAAGAACAGTCTTCCTACTTTCCCATATTGTTTCCATTCCCTGCTCCCATCTGACCCCTACCAGAGGCTTCTCAACGGAAAGAGTGGAGGAGGCAATGGCCATGGGGACACCAGGTACTTGGAGAGCCCCCCAGGAAAAAGCTTCAAGGCCCCAGTCACTTCCTGCATGGTCATCACCCCAGCCTGCTCTGTCCAGACTTCCTCACCCTCTGGTCCTGACTGCTCGGGAACCGGGGGATATCCATTACAGGGGACTCACTTCTTACTCTCCAGACCCAAGCAAGGGAAATTCTAGATGAAATCTATGTTTGAGGCCAGAAAAACACATGCAGACCCCTTTGGTCCACAGAGGCAAGCAAAGATCTGCCCTCCTCAGAGACTCCTTGTCTCCCTTTATCAGACGGAGACTCCACAAGGCACTGACCAACCTGAGGCTTCTCCCTCTCTCTGTCTGCTACAGTCAAGGCCTATGCTGAGAGATGGGCCTTGGCTGGTAAGTAGAGGCCTTTTTCCCCACTGGGGTATCCTGAGCAAACTTGGTCTTGCCAGTGTCTACCCGTCATCCATGACACAGGGCTGAGCAAGCCAAAGGCCTCCTAGTTAAAATTCTTATTCTTTTAAATCAACTGTCAAAAACAAAAGAAAACTCTCAACATGTAACAGTGGATATTTTAAGGTCTGTTTCTAAAATGGCTGACCAATCCATTCTATCACCAAGGGTGGGCTCAGAAGGCTGGCAGTTCCTGTCCCCCATCTGCTATTTTTTGGAAGCTTCTGCTTTCACAGAATCCTGGGTCTTATGCTGGAAGGGGCCCCCTCATCCAACTCCCTTATTTTACAGTTGAGACCCAGAGAGGTCAGGTCACATAGTAACATCTCCATTCAAAATAGAGATTTCAAATATAGCCCCTAAAAGAAGTCTTAGAAAGTTCTCCACTTGGCTTCACAAAGCCAACTTCCCAGGGACAACATGGGCCAGGGAAGGCTTGCCATGGTTCAGCTGAAAGGGCAGAGAGGCTCAGCCTGTGGCAGAAAAGGCCCCCAGGGAAAGGGTGGAGGTGGGACACCAGAGAATCAGCTTCAAGCCTTTGAAATCCTGTCCTGTAGAAGAGCTGTCTGGCCCCCAATATAGAACCAGGAGCCCTGGGAGGTGACAGTCCAAGACATCGGGAGAAACTCCCTGCAATGGAAAGGCAAGGATCCAGAAGCCACCTGGGCTGCCTGGTGAGGGTGGGCCTCTGGCTCTCATCCTGGGCATCCTGGAGACTTCTTGTTTGGGACTGGGTGGCCTCTGGGGCCCTGCTGGGTCTGAGGGTCTGACTCTTTGGTTTGGAAAGTTTGCAGTTTTGCAGTTGAAAGAAAGCATAATAGTAGTGACCAAATAAATATGAAAATCCCGGGGTCTCCTGTAGGTTTGAATTCACCATCTCCATGACAACACCATTGGTCTTAAGGTACACAAGGGCCCAGGAATTTCCAACAAAGCACAAAGTCCACCAGCTCCAGGATCCCTGGGCAGTGGGGGTGGGGGGATGGCTATAGGGCCCAGATGTCCTGTGGAGATGGCTCTGACCTAGCAGTCAGAGTCTAAAGCCCAACCCGGGCTTTAGAGGCCGCTTCCTGGAATGGGTGGGTTTATAGAAGCTGTTTGAAAAGGGTCAGTGTCTAAGAGAGAAGGAGGCTAACATGGACTAGCAGACAAAGGGAGCAGGAGGAGGAAGGTGGGGAGGAGCCACCCCACAGTGATGATGCTATGGAGGGGTTCTAGATCAGGTGGAAGCAGAGGGGAGAGTCTGAAGGGAGATGGGCGATAAAGGATGAAAGGGACAAGGGAGAGCCCCAGCTTGAGACTCATCAGTTTAGGGCTGCAACGGTCTATGAGGACAGTGAATCCAGACCCTTCATTTTTACAGAGGGGGCGACTGAGGCCCAGAGAGGTTGTACAGCTTGGCCAAAGACCCACAAGCAAAGCCAAGATGTGAACCTAGGTCTTCTGACTCCAGATCCATGACTTTTCCACTTGAATTAGGATTAGAGGTGTGCAATAGTGAATTAAATTAATTTATATTATCAACTAAGTGCCTGCTCTAGGCAAAGCCTAAGAAGTAAACACAGGTCCCCCAGGAGTGAATAATTTAGCACAGGGTTATAAGCTCAGAGCCAGGCCCAGCTGGGGTCAGGGAGGCTGTGCACAGAGACTCTTGGTTCCCAGAGTCTAACAAGTGGTCGAAGGTAGTCGGGTGGGATGGAAGGAATCAGAAATTCATCTGTTTTTCCTGTCCAAACCTGACCAGAAACCATGAAACCAAGCAAAGCATACAGAGTGAGCAGAATGCAGTCTAGGGTCCTTTTGGGTGAGATATACTAAAAGCGGGGCTTCTTCCGGGAGTCCTTCCTGGATTGTTAACATTTCTGTGAAAGCATTTACACCTCAGAAATCAGCAATGCTGCAAATCTGGGCTGGAGTTTTGTTCTGTTCGTGGTCTAGACTTTAAAAAGCGATGGAGATTACATTTCATAATGTACCACATGTACATTTGGGGGGGTGTTAACATTCACCAGCACAGCATGGGTAGGGGCAATGCAAAGGCTTCAGGCAGGCACCCCTTCTGCTCAGGAAATGAGCCCAGAGGTGAGCAGCTCATGGCTAGGGGTTCATCTCTACAGGTTTCCAGCTTAAGCAACACTTTGGAATGAAGGGTCCAGTGCTGCCCAGCACAGCAGAGGCAGAGAGCAGGTGATAGAGGGCCAAGGCCAGAGGAGTGCGCAGTGAACTAAAGGACAGACAGAGGGACTCGGGGAGCTGCAGTTTGTCAGGAACAACAAGTTAGGCAAGGTCCTTAACACTAAAGAAAAGGAATGGACCTTGAGGGGGAATTAAAAACTCCTGGGATGCTTTAAGGGTAGGCTATGGAGGAATCCTTTGGGATGAAACAAGCTCCCAAGTTCCCGAAGATGTGATCAGGGCAAAGACTGACTCGTCCAGCTAGAGCCGAGAAAGACCTGAAAGTCACAGTGGAACACAAGTTGACCCCATGTTATTCCCACCCGAACAAAGGTCAATACAGTAGTAGAATGTGCTAAATAACAACAGGATCTTTACAAGCACTGATTGGGGGCGGGGCGGGGCCAGGTTCTGAGGACAGACAGACCCTGCCCTGTGGGGACATGGTCTGAGAAGGGCCCTATGGTCTGGGAAGTCCCAGAGGCCACAGAAGTGACGCTTCTACGGCACTGGCAATGCTTACACCTCCGGGAAAGCCGGCGGGAACCCGGCCTGGGCAGACCCTGGTTCACACACAGTCCAACCGCTGTCACACCTCCGAACGAGACAGGGCCCCCTTCTTCCCCCTGCTGCCAAGGGCCTCTCCTGAGCTCACACAGCGCGGCAGTCCATCTTTGACTCTCGGGCCCCTCCCAGAGCAGAAGAAGCCCAGACAATAGAATGAATGCTAACTTACCAGCTGATGCTGCACATTCTCAGTAACGTCGGGGTCACTCAACAGTGGGATGGGCTTGCCAGAAGAGTCCCCCGAGATCAGCCGAAGTTTGGCTTCATTGGCCGCCCGGGAAAGGCCGACGGGGACAAAGGAGATGCCCAGACTCCGGGCTGCGTCCGAAACGCCGTGGACATCGGGGTCCTTAGGGTGGTCGACGCCATCGGTCATGAGCGCAGTCACCTTCGCGCCGCCATCACGGCCCTCTTTCTGAAAGAGGCGCGTGGCCTTGGAGATGGCGTAGGAGAAGGTGCCTTGCCCGGACCCCCTGCTGGAAGGCCGGCAGGCCTCTCCAAGAGCCAAAGGGCAGATCCACTTGGACAGAGCTGCTGAGCTGCAGAGCCGCCAGCCTGGCATCGTGGCCTGCCGCGGAGCCCAGAGGCAGGCGGGGAATCTTGTCGCTGGGACTGCTGACAAACTCTTTCTGTTTGTCGAAGAGGACGATCTTGGAGCTCTCCGAACTGTCCACGACGAAGAGCGCGTCGATGAGGCAGGTGGAGCCTGAACCAGAAGGCGCTCGTAAGGCCGGAGAGCGCGTCTGGGAGGGAGGCCGCTGGGCTGTCTGAGCCCGGCACAGCCCTCTACGCACAGAGGAGACCCGGACAGCGGCGTCAAACCCCGTCCAGGCACTGAGACTCAGCCCTCCTTCCCCTGCACCTCCCCAAAGAAGGCGGGGCACACCAAACCACAGTCTGCGGGGTCTCAGCCACCGGTCAGTCCTGCTAGAGCGGCGAGGGACGCCCAGCAGGACATGCTCCGACGGCAAACCCTGGTGTGTCCACTTCTCAAACCACAGCTGCTGGGAGGTTCTCTTTCAGAAGTCACTGGGACAGGGTGAAGCCGAGGAAGTCCGTGGGGCAGTGCAGACTGGGCAGCCCAAGGAACAGACAGGGGCCAAAGCAAGTCTGTGCTTACCCTGAGACTTCGCAAAACCTCCTGGCGTCCTGCTACCTAGCTACAGAAAGTGATAAGATGGGGCGGCCAGGTGGTGCAGTGAATAGAGCATCGGCCCTGGAATCAGGAGGACCTGAGTTCAAATGCAGCCTCAGACACCTAACACAAAACTAGCTGTGTGACCTTGGGCAAGTCATTTAACCCCCCTACAAAAATAAAGTGATAAGAAAACTCACCCTGAGGGCCACCTCTCCTGGATGACGATGTCGGGTTTCCCTTTGGCCCCCTTCTTCCGCTGGCTGTGCACTTGGACAGTCACCACAGCCACCCAAAGGAGTAGGCACAGAGTAGGGCGGCTGGTCCACATCATGGCGCCTGACGCAAAAGCATCTGCTCCACTGCTGGGAAATGCGGGCCAGGCTATGATCCTCCTGGGAACGAAGGAGCAAGGTTTGTCCAGAGCTGGCAGCTGACCAGAGGGAAGGTCTCTGTAAAAGAGGCTGCCACCTGGCATTCCTCAGCTGCAGCAGGAGACATAGGCATCCCTGGGCAGCCCAGGTCAGCAGGAGCCCCGAGGGGGCTTTCTTATCTTGTTCAATAATTGGCAGCTTGGCCAGGGCTGCACCTGTGAGCCCCGAAAATGAGGCTCCACCCCCACCCCTTACTCTCAATGCACCCTCCCCCCACATACACACATGCCCCCATATACACCAATACACGTATACACATGCACACGTACACGATGCGCTTGTACACATATGCCAAACACATGCTGTCATGCATACATGTGCCCACACATCACAATGTAGACAGATGTGCACTGGCCTCACACGCCAACACAATAATGCACATGCAAAATGTGCGTACACACATGTGCGCCTATATTAACACACGTCTATGTGTGCACATACATATACAGACACGTGTGTGCGTGCATATACACGCAGAGGACTTTGTTTCTGACTTCAATTTGGTTTCCTCTTTAAGCTTCTCTAAGGTTAAGCTCATTAAATTCAATGCAACAGCAGAGATTTAGCCACAAGTATGTACTTTGTGCACTGTACAAGGTTCTGGGGACACAGAGACAGAGGCACAGTGGCCCTGCCCTCCAAGAGCTTCCGTTCTACATGTCTGATATCAAGTACAAGATGGTTGGAGGAGGGAGCGGGGCAAACTGGATAGATGGAGATGAGCTTTGAGGGAAGCCAGCTCCCCAAGAGGCAGAGGGGCAGAGAGATGGCTCTCTAGGCTCAGAGGCAGCCAGGACAGGACTTTTCAGCCAGTTTGGTTAGAATGCTGAGCAGATCTCCTGGAAGGATAGGTCAAACGACTATGTGGCAAAAGCTTGCATTTTATCCTGGGGTAATAGGCAGCCACTGAAGGGTTAGGATCAGGGAAACAACATTATCACCATGACTGGCATGTACATAATGCCTCCAATTCTGCAGAGTACTTACACACACGATCTGTTTGAATTTCACCTAAATCTTGTGATATAAGGGCTATGATTAATCCCATTTTACAGATGAACAAACAAAAAACGGGACCAGATGGATATATAAATTCTATCAAACCTTTACAGAATGATTAATTCTAGCATCATCCAAACCACTTACAAAGATAGGAAAAGAAAGAATCCTATTGAACTCCTCATGATAAAAATATGGTCTGGATGTCTAAAGCAGAAAGAATCAAAACAGAGAAGGAAAACTTTTGACTAATATACCTAATGAACACTGATGCAAAATTTGTAAATAAAACATTAGCAAAGAATCCAAGGAATTGTATCAAAAAGATGATAAATTCTGACCAGGTTGGATTTATACAGAATTGTAGGGTTGTTCGATATCTGGAAAACTATAAACATAATAGACTATATTATAGCAAGAACAGCAAAAGTTATATAATGATATCAATGGTTGCAGAAATGAACTTTCGAAAAAATACAATATCCATTTCTGTTTTATATTAAAAACACACTCACTAGAAAACACATGAATAGATAGACCTTTCCTCAGCATGGTGATATTTATCTAAAACCATGAGCAAATATTTTATGAAATGGGGATAAAGTAGAGGCTTTCCAGTAAGATCAGGGGCAAGGATGTTATTACTGCTACTATTTGACAGTGTTAGAAATGCTAGATATAGTGATAAGAAAAAAGAAATTGAGGAGATAAGGATAGGCAAAGATGAAGGTTTCCTCCTCCAGATTATATGATAGTTAACTGAGAGAACCATAGAGAGTCAACTAAAAAATAAATTAAAATAGGGTTAATGACCTGCAGGAGAGGGGGAGGAACCAAGATGGCAGCTAAAAGGCAGAAACTCACCTGAGCTCCCCCTAATTCCTCTCCAAGTAACTTTAAACATGATGCCTCAAAACGAATTCTGGAGTGGCAGAACCCATGCAGAATGAGGCAAAACAATGTTCCAGCCCAAGATAACTTAGGAGTTTGGAGGGAAAGGCCTGGCACATTGTCACACTGTCACACAGAGTAGAGTCCCGTCCATGCAGGCAATGACCAGGCAAGACAGCAGCAGGTGAATCAGCAGCAACTCACAGACAGTAAGAGGGTCAGGCAACTGGTCAGGAGGAAATTGCAGAGGCCCCTTTTCTGGCACTGAGTACAAGACTATTGCATTGCTCATACATGGATCTGGGTCACAGTCCCAGGAGGGACTAGTACACCAGAGCTTGTAACCACAGGAGAGCAGGGATCATGGTCACAGTTCCAAGGTGGAAAATACTGTTTGTGATCACTCATAGAAGTCAGGAGAGTGGTAAACACATCTCTCCTCAGTTATGGCATCATAGAAATTTATGCAATCAACCAGGCAATAGTAGTCTGTTTAAAACAAATCCAAGAAATAATTGTTTTTGTTTTTTATATAGCTTTTGACAATTCTTGAAAATAAATTTCACTATAGAGTTTTTGCCATTAGAATGAAAAATCAGACATAATCTTTCAAGAACTTATTGAGGAAAACTGCCCTGATATTTTAGAAACAGAAGGTAATAGAGAAATTGAAAGAAAACACTTATCACCTCCTGAAAGAAATCCCAAAATGCAAACTCCTAGGAATATTATAACTAAATTCTATAGCTCCCAGGTCAAGGAGAAAATGTTGCAAGCAGCCAGAAAGAAACAATTCACATATTATGGAGTTGAAATGAGGATCACACAAGATTTAGCAGTTTCTACCTTAAAGGATTGGAGGGCTTAAATACGATATACCAGAGGGCAAAGGAGAGAGTATCACAATCAAGAATCACTTACCCAGCAAAACTAAGTATAATCCTTCAGGGGAGAAATGGATATTTAATGAAAATGAGGACTTTCAAGAATTCCTGATGAAAAGACCAGAACTGAACAGAAAATTTGACATTCAAATGCAAGACTAAAAAGAAACATAAAAAGGTAAACAGGAAAGAGAAATCATAAGAGATTCAATACTATTAAACTGTTTCAATTTCTACATGGGAAGATGATACTTGTTATTCCTAAGAACTTTATTATTATTATTAGGGCAGTTAGAAGGATACAGAAGGGCATAGGTGTGAGTTAAATATGATGGAATGAAATCTAAAAAAATGAAATGAAGGGGTGAGAAAGAGAAATGCATATGGAGAAAGGGAAAGGGAAAGATAGAATGAGGCAAATTATTTCACATAAAAGATTTATATAAGAGCTTTTATAATGAAGGGGAAGATGGGGAAGGGGGGGGCAGTGCTTGAACCTTATTCTCCTTGGAACTGATTCAAAAAGGGAATAACATGTACCTAGTTGGGTATAGAAAGCTATCTTACCCAACAAGGAAGTAGAAGGGGAAGGGGATAAAAAAAAGGCGGGGGGGGGGGCAGGGCTGATAGAAGGGAGAGAGGATTGAGGGAGTCAGACTAATACAACAGAAAGGAAAAATGACAAGTGTTGGAAGGGATATGGGAAAATTGAGACCCTAATACATTATTGGTGGAGTAATGAACTGATCCAACCATTCTGGAGAGCGATTTGGATCCATGCCCAAAGGGCAATCAAGCTTTGTACATCATTTGGCCCAAGAATGCCAGTACTAGATCTGTATCTCAAAGAGGAAAAAAAAGGAAAAGGACCTATATGTACAAAAATATTTCTGGCAGCTTTTTTTGTGGTAGCAAAGAATTGGAAGTTGAAGGGGTGCCCATCAATTGGGGAATGGCTAAAAAAATCATGGCATATGATTGTGATGGAATATTATTGTGCTATGAGAAATGACAAGCAGGATGCTTTCAGAAAAATCTGGAAAGACTTATATAAACTTATGCAAAGTGAGGTGAGAAGAATCAGGAGAACATTTTACACAGTAACAGCAATATTATAATTGTGAATGACTTAGCTGTTCTCAGCAATACAATGAGCCAAAACAATTCCAAAGAACTTACGCTGAAAAGTGTTATCCCCCATGGAAAGAATTGATGGAGTAGACGTAGATTGAAGGATATTTTTTATTTGTTTATTTTTAGTTTACAAGATTCAATTGCAAAGTTCCTTGAGTTTCAAATTTCCCTTCCTTCCCTCTCCCCACCCCCTATGACGGCATATAATCCAGCATAGGATCTGCAAATACTTTCACATTAGACATTAGTCAGGTTACAAAGGCGTATTGTACTAGATGGAATGAAAAATGGTAAAGAAGAAATAAAACCAAACAATGAAAAGAAAAAGATAAAGTAGTTTGCTTCCACCAGGATTCAGGCTCAGTTCTTTCTAGTTATTTCTCTGGATGTAGACATCTCTCTCCTTCATGAGTCTTTCGGGATTGACATATCACTGCATTGCTGAGAAGAGTCCAGTCTGTCATAGTTGGTCATCACACATATGTTGTGTCTGTGATTGTATACAGATTTCTCCTGGTTCTACTCTTCTCATTCAGCATCAGTTTGTATAAGCCTCTCCAGGTAAATATGAAATCCGTCTCCTCCTCGTTTCTTATAGCACAATAGTATTCCATTACATTCATATACCACAACTTGTTTAGCCATTCCCCAATTGATGGGCACCCCCTTCATTTCCAATTCTTTGCAACCATGAAAAGAGCTGCTATAAATATTTTTGTACAAACGGGTCTTCCTCCCACTACTATGATCTCTTTGGGATATAGCCCTAGAAGTGGTATTGCTGGGTCAAAGGGTATGAAATTATTTATAGCCCTTTGGGCATAGTTCCAGATTGAAGCATATTTAAAAAAAAAAACTTTATTTTTCTTGTTTGGGTTTTTTTTTTTGATCTGTGACTAATGACTAATATGGAAATATGTTTTGTATGACTGCACATATATAACCTATATCAAATGGTTCAGCTTCCCAATAAAGAGGCAGGGAAAGAAGGGAGAGGGAGAGAGAGACAGAGAGAGAGAGAGACAGAGAGAGAGAGAGAGAGAGAGAGAGAGAGAGAGAGAGAGAGAGAGAGAGAGAATGTGAAACAATTTTTAAAATGTTAAAATATATTTTTACATGTAATTGTAAAAGAATAAAATATTAAATAAATAAGCAAATGAAAAGGAGAAAAACACAAACAATAGCACCATAATGCTGTGCAGCTCAAATTAGTGTCTAAGAGCTTTATAAAATATTCTTTATGGTAATCAAGACAGAACTAAATAATTGGAGAAATACTCATGGCTCATGGGTAGGCCAAACCAATGCAATAAAATGATAATGCTACTTAAGTTAATTTACTCAGTCAGTGCTATACAAATCAAATGACCAAAAGATGGCCTTATAAAGCCAGAAAAAAAAATATTCACCTAGAGGAACAAATGGTTAAGAATTTCAAGAGAAATTAATGAAAAAATGGGAAGGAAGGAGTTTAGCAGGATCAGATTTCAAACTATGCTACAAACAATCATCATCTAAATGATTTAGTACTAATTAAGACATAAGGAGAATGATCAGTAGAATAGATTAGATCTACATCATATAGAAGCCAACAAACTCAGTAGCCTGGTGCTGGATAAAAGACCCTGCCAACTGAGGTAAGTACTCACCACTCAACCAAAAACTTCAGGAAAAATGGAAGGGAATTTGGCAGAAGTAAGTTTACTGACACCTTATACCATGTATCAAAATTAGCTCTGAATGGACATATGACTTAGACATAAAAGGTCATACCATAAAAAAAGAGGAACAAGGAAGAAATTACTTTTCACATCTATGGACAGAGGAAGAGTTCATGACCAAAAACCGGAGAAAATAAAAGGAACAGTTTTGATTATGTAAAACTTACAAGGGTTTACATAAATGAAAACAATGCAGCCAAGATTAGAAAGGAAACAGTTTACTAGGAGAAAAATCTCTTCAGCAAGTTTCTTTGACATATATCTAAAATATAGAAAGAACTGATTCAAGTTTATAACCCTAACCCTAACTCTAAATAACAGCCATTCCCCAGATAAAAAATTGCCAAAGGATATGAGCAGGCATTTTCCAAGGAGAGAAATCCAAGCTATTTAACAGCCATGTGAAAAATATTTCAAATGAATAGCTCCATAACTATCAGATTAGCAAAGGTGACAAAAGTGAAAAGTGACAAATAGTAGACAGGTTTTAGGCAAACAGGTATATTAATGAACTACTAGTGGAACTGTGATTTAGTCCAGCAGTTCTGGAAAGTAATTCTGGACTATGCCTCTAAAGTTACTAAATGAACCCACCAACACTATTACTAGGTCTATACCCCTAAGAGATCAAAGAAAGAGAAAAAAGCCCATTATACACAAACGTATTTATGGAAGCTCTTTTTGTAGTAGCAAAACCTGGAAATAAAGTGGATGCCCATCCTTCGGGGAATAGTTAAACAAATTATGCAATAAGGGTGTAATAGATAGTGTTGTGCCATAAGAAATGATGGAAGGGATGGTTTCCGAGAAACCTGGAAAGGCTTGTGTGAACTGATGCAGTGTGAAAGAGAACAGTTCATACAAACCAACAACATTGTGAAGACAAACAACGCTGAGAGACTTCAGGATTCTAGTAATGCCATGACCAACAATGATTCCAGAAGAACCCTGGTGAAAAAAATCCCCTCACCTCCTGAACGCAAGGCGCAGAATAAACCTGTTTGTGGACACGACCACCATGAGAATGCTCTTCTTGGTTGTGCATATTTGTTATAAGAGTTTTGCTTTGCTTTTTCAATGTTGACGGGGGGGGGGGGTGATGATGGGCAAAGTTGGGAAAGAAAAAATAAATGCTTGTCAATTTAAAAAAAATTTTAAAAGAGAGAAGGGGATGGATGTTCAGTGTTCATGTGAAGGTAGAATCCATAAGACATTGTTAGCAAAGTGGAAGGGGAGTTGGGGGACCATGGAAGCATAAAGAGCAACTCTCAGATTACAAATGCAGACAACTAGCACCAGGGTGAACCAGCACAGAAATAGGGAAGTCTGGGGAAAAGAGAATGGGCTCTGTTAGACATGGTGAATTTGGACCCACCCCATCCCCAGGCTACAACTTGACTGCTTCTTCTTTTTCCCATCCTCTCTGGCTCTTTGGAAACAGAGGCTGGAGGTCAGAAAAGTGGCCGGGAGCTGGAAGGTGAGAAGGCTGCCTTGCTTTAAGCAGCTCTGACATGAGGAAGGGTCCAGGCAGAAGGAGGGGGGCCTGGCACCTACAGAATCCTGAGCCCCACCTCTGCTGCTGGCAGGGGCCTGGTCGGGCAGTTTTGGGAGCAGGACCCTACACCCTTCTTTGTGTGTAGATCAGAGAGCCCATGGAGGGCTCCCACTAAGACAAATTTCACCAGCTTATTATAGTGTGTTTGAGGATATTCATTACACTGCCCAATGCCATCTCTGATATTTGCAGTATCTGAATGGGACGACTTTGATAATTTAGTTGTCTACTCATCCCAAACAGCTCAAGCCAAGTGAGAGGGGTAGAATGTGGAGAGCAGTGGGTGGGGAGCCTGAAGCTTGGGATGGAAGACCAGCTCTGCCTCCCATGTAACCACCAGTGTGACCACTGTTGTGACCAGCACCCCACTCAGTATAACCCCCAGTGTACCCCACTCTGTGAGCCCCTGTGTGACCTCCTGTATAACTGCTGGTGTAACCACTGGTATGGCTGTGCCCCAGCCCAATGTAAACCCCTGTGTAGCCTCAGGAAAGGTCCTTTGCTTCTCTGCCTTAGTACCCACAGATGAAACGCATGCTGGCTGGGGGCTTCTCAGCCCTCTTCTAGCCTTGGAGTTTTCAGATATGACCCTCCCATTACCCCTGCTGTCTATTTCCCAAGACCTAAGTTTCCCGAGTCCTTTTTTTTTCTTTTCTAGGGTGGCATGAGTTCAGGCTAAGTGTTCCCCTGGGCTTTGGCTCATTGTCCCTTTCACTTTCAGGATGCTCTCCACATTCCCAAGTATTCCAGCCCTTGGTTGAGCCACAGAACCCAACAGCCACAGATCTCACTCCATCTCCCTCTGGGTAGGTCTGACTAGGTGCCCTCAGGAAGCCTCAATCCAAAGTCCATGCTTTGGTTCCTGGAGTGTGCCAGCACTTGTTCAGGCAGCTCCCCAACCTGTGAAGGAGCTTCCCTGAGGAGGCCCCTTGGTCGCCCCATCCCTGGGTAGGGCTCTGCCAGGCTCTGTCCTCAGCAGGAGGCTACAACCTTCCCCTGCTCCTGTGCTGGAAAGAAGCAGCTCCCAAAGGCAAACCTCTTTCCTTCTGGAGGTGTTGGGATGGGTTTGGGTTCCATACACTAACAAAGTAGAGCCCATGGTCAGGCAATTAAAAAAAAAAGACCTAGAGTAGCCCTCCTTGACTGCCTCAGTCCACATCCAGCTAATGAACTTGCAGGAAGGGGAGAGAGCACTCCTAGAGACTCAAGAACAACCCCCCCTCAGGGCTCAAGGGAGGGCACACCCCTGGATGCTCTTTCTTGGTGTCAAGCCACTCAGCTGTCCAATTCACACATGTCATAGGCAGGGCTTACCTAGCTTCAGCAGTCCTATCTTATGTGGGGCTGACCTCCAAGCAGATATCAACAGTCAAGAGGGGAGGAGGAGGACACATGGAGAGACAGCCCAGGCACAGTCTGGTCTGTTGGAAATGAGAATGAGCTTTGATTCTAGAGCCTTGGTGAGCCTGGAGCAGGCTCGTTAGCCTCAGTCAGATGCTGAGTGGTCAGGCTTGGTGCCAGGGTGGAGATCTGGGTGGGAGCACGAAGCCACTTAAAGGCACAGGGCACTCCCCAGCTACTCTCTCAGTTGACCAGAGGGTGTTGGTAGGGCATCTCTGCCTGGACGTTTGGCCATGGTGAGCCTGTGGCTGAAATCTGTTTTGTGGGGCTTCTGCTCAGATAATAATTAATAATAACAACAACATTAACTCTCTTAGCACCTTAAAGTTGGAAACTGCTGTGACATATTCTCATTGGGTCCCTGTAGCAGCCCGGAGTGCTGGGCATTATTGTTATCCCTGTTTTACAGATAAAACAGGTAAGGAAGGCAGAGGTTAAGATACCTGGCCAGGGTCACACAGCTAGAAAGTATTCGAGGGAACATTCGAACTCAGGTCTTTCCCCTTCTGGTCCAGTGCTTTATGGATTGCACCACCTCGCTGCCTTGTTGGAAGCTAACACCCCCCTAGAGAAGGACACAAGTTCATTGTGTCTAATGCTTGTTAGAGTTTTTCTTCTGCCATGAACACCCTGGGCACCAATGTGTGGGGCTTCTTATTCTTTAGCTCATGCTGCCAGAATGTGGCCCACAACGTTCTTGAGTATGACCCAAACCAGAGTAAAATGTAATTCCTTTCTGGTTTTAGTGTGGTGATGTACTGATTTTTTTTTTTTTTAAGTCTATAAACACGTGGTTTTCTAAGTCAGAATCCAGCTCTCAGGGAGAGCTTATGTACAGCTTGATATGGCTTAATATGGCCCCTCATTCTATTTGAGTTTCACACAAATGCTCCAGCTTCTTGTCCCCACCCACAACTCCTGAAAATTTTTTGTCTGATGCTGGGATGCTGTCACCAAGTCCCCTTACAAGCATCCAGCTCACAAAGCTCAAAAAAGAAACCCATGAACTGACAAGTTGAAGAACCTGTTCACAAGATTCATGTCCGAGCCCATCAACAAGCAAAGCCTTCCCCAGAGGCTGGTAAGCCAATGGCTTCCATCTCTCCTATGGCCTCCCCCTGGGGGTCTCTCCACCCTTTAGTTCCTCCTCCTTGCAGGTTTCCTCATTGTCTGGTGCAAATCCACCTGAGCTGTCTCCTCTGCTCCTGACTTCCCAGTGCCCAGGGCAGGCAGTCACCTCTCAGGGAGCTCTCCCTCAAAGGAAGGGAAAGGGCTTCCAGAGCCCTTGGTCCCATCCAGGGCCTGCGCTCCCCCATCCATCTCTCTTGCTCTGGGTAGTGCCTCTGGGTTTCTCTTCATGGGTTCCAATTCTTCCATCATTTTGCCTCATCAGGGGCCGGGGAGAAAGTCCAGCCTTCAGGAGAACCTGCCTTGCCCACAGCCTCTTACAACCTTGCTTCTGGACTTTGGAGCTCCCTGGAAGGAAGTGCACCGGAATCCCATTTCGTTTTCTGTGATCCCACCATGATCCTGCCACATCTGGAGAGATCAGAGGGGAAAGCTGCCCACAGCATCGCAGGCAGAACAATTGGGGTTTTGTGATTCCTACCTTCCCCCACATGTTTGTTCTAGGATAAAAGGGGGCTGACAATGGTCTCATTTTCTCATCTATGTGATGGAGTTCAGTTAAAAATCACCTGGGGACAAGTCACTAGTCTGCTGTTATTTCTCTTTCTTAGTGTTGGCAAAGCTATTGTGGAGCTGGAGAAGACAGCTGCTATTTTGTAACTACAGAAAGCCACGGTCTGGGAGCCTTCCTTTCTGGGCTCCCGACAGCCTCTCCAATGCTCCTCCCATAGCAGGTAGGATGATGTGTTCCTCATCCGGCTCTTGGTGCTTTTAACGTCATTAGCTGAGTCTCTGTGCTTTGTAGTTCTCATCCCATGTAGTGTAGAAATTATGAGTGTTCAGTATGGTAACGTGGAGCGATTAAGAGAGGGCTGGACTGGGAGTCAGAAAGGTCTGAGTTCAAATTCATCCTCAGACTTTACTAGCTGCAAGGTCCTGAGCAAGTCACTTTAACTCCCAGTCTCAGTTTCCTTATCTGCAAAATGGGGCTAATGAAAGCACCTACTTCTCATAGTTGTAGACAATATTTAGAAAGTGCTTTGTAACACCTTAAAGCACCACACACATGCTAGCTATCATTATGGCAGGCAACATCTATTTAGAATGTTGTTTCAAATAGTGTATCCAGAGGACGTTTGGCAACAATTTAGTTGGTGATAATTGTCTCAAACATAGAGATTGGAGCCAAATTTGCAAAAATAAGAGAACTGAGAATTGACCAAAAGATATGAGTAGTTTTCAGTAGAAAAAATCAAAGCTATCAATAGTCACATAAAAAAACCCTCTAAATCACTAATGAGTAGAGAAATGTAATTTAAAATAGCTCTAAGATATCACCTCACACCCATCAGATTGGATAATGTGACAGAAAGGAAAAACGACAAATGATGGAGGGGATGAGGGGAAAATAGGTACACTAATGCACTTTGGGTGGAGTTGTGAACTGATCTAACCATTTTGGATAGCAATTTGGAACTATGCCCAAAGGACTATAAAAATGCACATACCTTTGATCCAGCAATACCAGTGCTAGGGCTGTATCCCAAAGAGATCATCAAAAAGGGAAAAGGATCTATTTGTAAACATATCTATATCTATATATGTATAGATATAGATAGATATAGATCAGCTCTTTTTGTGATGGCCAAGAACTGAAAATTAAGGGGATGTCCATTAGTTGGAGAATGACCGAACAAGTTGTGGTAAATGATTGTGATGGAAAACTATTGTGATATAAGAAATGATGAATGGAAAGGTTTCAGAAAAACCTGGGAAAACTTATGTGAACTGATGCAAAGTGAAGTGAGCAGAACCAAGGGAACAATTTATACAACAGTATTATAAAGACAAAAAGCTCTTTAAAAAAATAATTTAGGAATTCTGATCAACACAATGGAGTCAACAATTCCAGAGGACTTAAAGATGAAATACACTGCCCACCTCCATTTAGAGAACTGAGAAACCCAGAGGACAGACTAAAGTACACACACTCACACATACATTCTCACATATAATCCCCCCATATGTATATATATATGTGTGTGTGTGTGTGTGTGTGTGTGTACACACACACACGTGCACATGTATACAATGACACACACGCACACACACCCCAGAGTTGGTTGTGGCCAATGTGGTGATTTGTTTTGCTTGGCTATAAAGATTTGTAACAGGTTTTGTTTTTCTTGCTTTCTCAATGGGTGGGAATAGGGAGGAAGACAATGCAGAACTGAAAAAAGAAAATTGAATTTAAGAGAAAGCCTCTGAGCTGCAATCAAGGTTAGCCTTGGAAAAGTGAACTATTTCTGAAAGTATTTATGATATCTAATATAATGAATACAAATGTGACCCTCATGATGAAGAATTTAGGAATATGTGTCCAATTCTGGTGGGATCAGTGCCAAATTATGTAAACAAAGTTACAGCGAAAGGAGGTTATAACATCACATATTAAATGTTCTTAAAGATACGTCAATACATTGAATTGTTTTTAAAATTTGGTAAAATAAATATTTAATAATTTTACTGTTTATCAGCTATGCAGATGACTTAACAGGAGAGAGGTGCTAACAAAGGGGACAGTGGGCTCAGGACTTCAGGGTATCCACCGGCCAAAGCTCTGGGTGGAATCTAATGAGCGGCCAGGTCACCCCCTTCCTGAGGCTCCCCACTTCCCAAGGAGGTGCCTTGCTTTGGCAACCCAACCGCTGGTGGCGGGAGTGCCCCTCCCCCTTCCCTAGACTCGCTGGGAGGCTTTCTCTGCCTCCATTTACACTCCATAGGGCTCCTGTGGACTTGTGCTGTTTCCCCCACTAGACCTAGTACAATGCTGGGCATGTAGTGCGCGCTTAACAAACACTGAAATATGTGACGAATCAGAAGAGACCCGCAGCGGGAGATGAAGGAGAGGGAAGCCCCGAGATGGGCTGCCCTGGTGGGAGCAGCCTGGGGATGCTGCACTCAGTTCTGGGGAGTTAGCCCAGAAAAGCTGAAGAGGAAGGGGGAGGGAGGGGAAAACAATGGGACTGCTGTCCTCATATATTTGAAGACTAGACTAAAAATCACAAACAGTCTCATGTAGCGTTTTAAGATGGAGAAGAAAGCCCTTCACAAATTGTCCATTTGAGCCTCACAAAACCGTAGTGGGTGCTATTGCCAAACCCATTTTACAGATAAGGAAACTAAGGCAGAAGGTAGGTGATTTGCCTAAGGTCACTTAGCTGGGAAGTGAATCCTGAGACAAGATTCACCCTCAGATCTTCACTGTGCCATCTTCCTGAAGAAGGAGCTCCCACTGGCAGAGGCTGGGCCACCAGCTTGCAGGGAATGTGCCAGGGAGGCCAGACAGACCCTCTCTGAGGTCCTTTCCAGCCCCTGGTGACTCTCAGAAAGAGGCTGACATCACAGGGAGCCAAGGGTGGCTTCATGGGGGGGGGGGGGGGACCTCTGGGGCCATCCTCCAAAGCAGCAGCCCTTCAAGAGAGTGCGAGGATGGTTTGTCCCTATTCTACAGATGAGGAACTGAGTGTGCTTCACCACCATCTCCAGGGCCGGACTTGGAGCGGGGGAGGGGTCACGGGGCGGGGCTGGAGCGAGGGGGTGGCCCGGTGGGGCGGGCACAGGTCCGGGCTCTGCCCCTACTCTCGTGAATCAGGCAGGGAAACAGACATGCGCGGAGGGGCGGAGTTGGGCGGGCGCCCGAGCGAGAGCCCCTTCTTCCACTCGGCTTCCGTAGTGGGCTGTGCGCGTGCGCAGAGACCCCGCCGGAAGCTCCTTGGACAGGGAGTCCTGGCTGTGGAGCCCAGTTCTCCCAGGTCCAGCGGGATCCACGGGCTCTCCTGTCAGGTGAGTCCGGGAGGATGGCAGAGGCGCCCCAGGGCCACGGAGCTCTGGGGCCGGGCCCGCTGGTCCGCTGGGGCTCCGGAGAGCCTTCTGGAGGCAGCGCTCCCGGCCTGGCGCCGGGTGGGGGTGGGGGCCCTAGCTCCCCAGTCCGGCTTTCCCTGTCCGAGCTGCTTGTCTCCCGCCACCATCCCGTGTGCCTTTGATCTTGAGTAGAAGCTCAGCCGGGGGCATTTAGTAAGCGCCTGCTGTGTGCCCACGCCGGTGAGGAGCCGAGGCCCCGGGGCGGGCTGGCCCCCCGTGCGCTGGGGCCCCCGGGCGGGCTGTCCCCGCACCCTCTGGCTCTGGCCCCGGGGCGGGCTGTCCCCCCCGTGCGCTGGGGCCCCCGGCGGGCTGTCCCCACACACACCCCCTGTGCCCTGGGGGCCCCGGGGCGGGCTGTCCCGCACCCTCTGGCTCTGGCCCCCGGGGCGGGCTGTCCCACCCCCCCGTGCGCTGGGCCCCCGGGTGGGCTGTCCCACACCCCCTGTGCGCTGGGGGCCCCCGGGCGGGCTGGCCCCGCACCCTCTGGCTCTGGCCCCCGGGGTGGGCTGTCCCCACACACACACACCCTGTGCGCTGGGGGCCCCCGGGCGGGCTGTCCCCACACCCCCCCGTGCGCTGGGGGCCCCCGGGGCGGGCTGGCCCCGCACCCTCTGGCTCTGGCCCCCCGGGGTGGGCTGTCCCCCACACACACCCCCCTGGCGCTGGGGGCCCCCGGGGCGGGCTGTCCCCCACACCCCCCCACCCCCCCCGTGCGCTGGGGGCCCCCGGGGCGGGCTGGCCCCGCACCCTCTGGCTCTGGCCCCGGGGTGGGCTGCCTCTGGGGGCCGCTCTGACCACCCGCTTCTCTTCCCAGGCCCGCCTCCTGCAGCCATGAGCGGCTCCAAGCCTGACATCCTGTGGGCGCCCCACCAGGCAGATCGCTTCGTGGTGTGTGACTCGGAGCTGAGCCTGTACCAGGTGGAGGCAGCGGGTGGCTCCGAGCTCAAGGCTGGCTCGCTGCGCCTGTCCGAGGCCACGGCCGCCACACTGCTGTCCATCAACGCCGACACGCCCTACATGAAGTGCGTGGCCTGGTACCTGAGCCACGAGCCCGAGTGCCTGCTGGCCGTGGGCCAGGCCAACGGGCGTGTGGTGCTGACCAGCCTGGGCCAGGACCGCGGCGCGCGCTGCCGGGAACTGCTGGGCAAGGAGTTCGTGCCGCGCCACGCGCGCCAGTGCAACACGCTGGCCTGGAACCCGCTGGACAGCAGCTGGCTGGCGGCCGGCCTGGACAAGCACCGTGCCGACTTCTCCGTGCTCATCTGGGACATCTGCAGCAAGTACAGCCCCGAGGCCTCGGCGCCCCCGGAGAAGCTGCGGCCGGCTGGTGATGAGGCCGGGCTGCTGGTCACCAAGCCCCTGTACGAGCTTGGCCAGAACGATGCCTGCCTGTCCCTGTGCTGGCTGCCCCGCGACCAGAAGCTGCTGCTGGCCGGCATGCACCGCAACCTGGCCATCTTCGACCTCCGCAACACCAGCCAGAAGATGTTCGTTAACACCAAGGCGGTACAGGGCGTGGTGGTGGACCCGCACTTCCACGACCGCGTGGCCTCCTTCTATGAGGGCCAGGTGGCCATCTGGGACCTGCGCAAGTTTGAGAAGCCCGTGCTGACGCTGACCGAGCAGCCCAAGCCACTGACCAAGGTGGCCTGGTGCCCCACCCGCACGGGGCTGCTGGCTACCCTCACCAGGGACAGCGACATCATCCGGCTCTATGACATGCAGCACACGCCCACGCCCATAGCAGATGAGACCGAGCCCACCATCATTGAGCGCAGCGTGCAGCCCTGCGACAACTGCATCGCATCCTTCGCCTGGCACCCCACGGGCCAGAACCGCATGATCGTGCTGACGCCCAACCGCTCCATGTCCGACTTCACCGTCTTCGAGCGCATCTCCCTGGCCTGGAGCCCGGTCACCTCCTTGATGTGGGCCTGTGGCCGCCACCTCTATGAGTGCGCCGAGGAGGGGAGTGACCCTTCTTTAGACAAGGACATTGCCACCAAGATGCGGCTCAGGGCTCTGTCCCGCTATGGCCTGGACACTGAGCAGGTCTGGAGAAACCACGTGTTAGCTGGCCACGAGGACCCCCAGCTAAAATCCCTCTGGTACACTCTGTACTATATCCTTTGAAATGGATGTCCTGGCAGTGCAGTGCCCGGGGTCTGGTGGGCGGGGCCTCGCCAGTCACCTGCTGGGAGGCCAGACACAGTGCCGCTTTTAGTGTGGGGGAGGGAGAGGGGTCCTGGCAGGGCCTCACAGTGGCTGTGGCCCTGACACAAGCCAGCCGTGCTATTTCCTATGCATTTCAATACTTATGAAGCAGTATACAGAAGATCTGGACCCGAAATCTCCAGGCCACAAAGGGTCACTGGTTTATGCAGGCATTAAAACCATTGTGAAGTCATCTTTGGGTAAGGATGGCCTTTCATCTTACAGGCTTATTGAAGTGTTCTGGGGTATTCTCTACACAGTGGGTGACATGGGGGGTTGTTGATTTAGCTGCTTTAGTAAATGATGCCAAGTTAACCAAAAGATTTCTTCCCAATCAACTTTTTGTGGGGGGTGGCTGGAGGGTCACCCCTTCACCTTGATAGGCCCCTTCTGGAAGCACTGAAGTGCTCCCTCCTTGGCAGACCCCAGTCTAGGCTCCCTTACTCTGGGCTGGCTGAGCTCCCTCCTGACTAGCCTGGCAGAGAGCCCCTCTACCCACCCCCCCCCCCGGGCAGGTGTCCTGCCCCTTCCGCCTGAGGGGAAGTTGTTTTCTACATGAGAATTTTAAAATCATTTTCCTTTCGTACTAAGAAAAGAACAAGACTTTGTGTTTAATCCTAATTGAGGCTTTAGCTTTTATGGAGAGAGGCACAGAGAAGCATCAAGTCCTGCTCCTAGCACATGGTGACTGTGTCAATTCTTGTGCCCCCAGGGATGGGGGGAACTGTCCTAGCTGCCTTTTTTATTTACTTTTTTTACATCAGTGAAATAACAAGTTTGTCCTGGGGAAGTGGTTTATTTTCTAACAGTAGTCCCAGCTCCCCCCCTCCCCCTGCCCCATGCCCATATGGCTTCACCACAGAAGGGCTGACCCCTGAACCCCCAAGCTCTTGGTGTGCTGGGACCTTGCCCTCAGATAGCCGCTGGAGTTGGAATATCAAAGGTCCTGGCAGCCTCATTACAAGACCATTTCCCACCCCCTAATAACAGGGTTGCCCAGGGTTCCAAGCCTCTAATAAAGAAAGGGCCCGCCCTTCAGAGAAAGGCTGGCATGTTCAGCCTTAGAGGGTTTTCAGTTGTATAAAAGTGTTCATTATGCATCCTGGAGAGGCCAGGTGTCTTCTGTGGCCTGCTCCCCCTCTCACCTGGCCCTTCACCCTGAGCAAGGCAGGGACCACCTTGGCAATGCTTACACGGGGACCTTCCCTGTCCTAGCCTAGTCACTCAGATATGTGTCAGCATGTAAACGTTCACGAATGAGTTCCTTGGGTACATCCTCCCCCCAGCTCACACCTAGCAGACACACACTTTCTCAGCTACCCACCAGGCACACCCTGACAGCAGTGCCCATCCTTTCTTAGGCATGGTGGAAGGCGGCAGCAGACACAGCTGGAGTGGGGTGTCTGAGAAGCCGAGTGAGGTCCAGAGTCTGAGCGAGGAGAGAATCTTGGCCTTACAGCTCTGTGGCTGGATCAGCAAGGGGACAGATGTGGACGTGGGCCCCTTCCTCAACTCCCTTGTGCAAGAGGGAGAGTGGGAGCGAGCCGCTGCCGTGGCCTTGTTCAACCTGGATATCCGACGTGCTATCCAGATCCTGAATGAAGGGGCCTCTTCTGAGAAAGGTACCAGGGCTTGGGTTGCATGGGAGGACCCCAGGGGAATCAGAAAGGCCCTATGTCAGAGCAGCCCCAGACTGCTGGGAGGGAGGGAGGTGGGAGAACAAAGACATTGTCCCTCACTTGGGGCCTGTGGGGGGGTCTGAGAGTGAGAAGGGGCAGAAGGGTAGGGGGCCATAGGGAGAAGGAGCTCAGAGTTGGGAGGATGGGCTGACTTTTCTGTGGCAGAGAGAGCGATTGGGAACCAGAGAGGATCCCCACTGCCACCCATTCCCTGAGGTTGCTCCCCCCGGGGACCCCCAAAGGAAGAAAAGAAATGCCCTGAACCAGTCGGTGACTGCCAGCTTAATTTTAGAAAGGCCTTTGTTAGCCAGCACACATCTGCCATGCTGAGAGCTTCTGATGAGCCAAGGCAGGTGGAACTGGAGCCTCCAGGGCCTCACTGGGTCCTCTCTACCTGGTGCTCTTGTGCTGGGGGCATGGTGGACTGAGGGGGCCGACCAGGGGCCCCTCATGCTGATGGGCTGTTTCTGATATATAGGTGACCTGAACCTGAATGTGGTGGCCATGGCGCTGTCGGGGTACACAGATGAAAAAAACTCCCTCTGGAGGGAGATGTGCAGCACTCTGCGTTTACAGCTCAGCGACCCCTACCTATGTGTCATGTTTGCCTTCCTGACCAGCGAGCCCGGTTCTTATGACGGCGTCTTGGTAAGCTCCTTGCAGCGCCCACTCAAGCCTCCTTTTCCCTGCCAGAGCTCCCAGGGCCTTGAGCCATTCCCTTTGGGGGGTCACCCATTCACTTGGTCACCCTTATCTGGTGTGATAGATGTCCATCCTGGAGCGAGCTTATTATAGCTCAAAAAAACTTAAAAAGTGATGCAAATCATATGGCAAGTGGGTCTCAAGTGCTCAGCTGGCCTTGTCTCATGCTGATGACCCAGTCTGTATACCTAGCAGGAATCAAGACCAGCTCCCATAGCCCAGGGACTCTGGGGGCCCAGCCCAGCACCTTGTCACACTACTTGGGTTTATGCCTGGGGCTTCCTCTGCCTGAGCCTACCACCCTAGAGTTCCCCTAGAAATGTCCTGCAGTTCTCCTTGACTCAGGGCCCCCCAGAAGGGGCAACCAGGCCTTTATTAAGTGCTTGCAGTGTGGGAAGTCCTAGGCTCTATGTTGCCTAGGAGCTACACAAAAAGGCAGAACCCAGAGCTTTGCGCCTCTTTTGCCCCCACGCATTTTCCAGGGGTGCAGAGTATGAATCTTCCTCTTCAAATTCATGGCCTTTTTGGACATACCACGGAGGGGAGCCAGTATGAAGGGGGTGTCAACTCCCGACCAGTCCATCTGCTCACATCTGTGCAGTGGTCTTCTCAGAATTGGAGGCGTTGGAGTAGAAGTTGGCCCTGCATTCCCCTTTCAGAGATAGACCGCCCCCCCCCCCCCTTGACACAGCCCCATAGCAGCCCTTGCCTGTCTCTGTTTCAGCCTAGTGACTCCTGATCTCTTATAGGGGCCTTTTGACTCTCGGCACTTACTTGCCCCCTCTGAGCCTCAATTTCCACACCTGCAAACTGGGCATGAATAATACCTGTAGTGACCTTGTCTCCTGTGGTGCTTTTAAGGCTTCTCAGAGGTGAGGTCTTTAAAAGGCTGTTGAAACTATGAGCCCTTGATCACTTAGGACCCCATCTATAAGATGAGGAAGGCACCACAGGCAATGTTGCCCTGATCTCTTTCAGCAGCAGAAATGTGGGAATTGAAGGATTCGGTCCTATTACAGGGAGGGCAAATGAGCCCTCACCCCAAGGAAAACACATAAAACCTTCCCAGAACGTCATGTGAAAAAACTAGGCATCTCAGGATCTGAAGAGTGTTTCCCCAAATGGTGACTTAGGTGGGGAATTCTGCCCTGTTCTGATGGGCTCCCACTCTGCCCTCCTTGTCACGTTAAATCTGTTCCTTTTAGACACAGAATGTGCTAGAGCATTTGTACTGGTTTAACTATACATCTTGTCACTGTTTGGAACCCTCCAAAACATCACTGTGTAGGAACCAAAATACACTTTGTGTGTGGAACCAAAGTATTTCAGTTTCATATGCCGCACCTTGCCCCTAGCCATGTGTAAAGCTTCCTGTGAAAGTGGTGGTGGGAGGCAGGCGACACAGGAGAATTATGTAGGTCAGGCCAGCAGTGTGGCCTCCATCTTCACGGGGGGATGAGATCTGCAGTCATCTGCCTTAGCATTGTAAGACACTGATGTGACATTTCTTCTCAGGATGCCGGGTTTAAAGGAGGCGCCCTGTATTTCTGATGAATGTTTAGCCCCAGCTCTATTAACCAATTCACAGGTATTTTTTTAAGGAGCTCCCAAGCTAGTGTTGAAGTAGGGATGCGTAGACATTGTCCAAAGCTAGTATTTTGCTGGCAGTTGATTACCACACTGTATGTTGACCATTGTGTGCTGCCAGGATGATTCCCCTGTGCCGTTGGGGGGATTCGGTGTCTGGCATTTGGCTCCAGGACACTGGACACTGGCACCACCAGCAGGCGTGGGAGGAGAAGGTTTGTCCTATTGACTTAGTGGTGCGTGGGAGGTAAAAGTGTGAGCCTCAAGGCGTGGCTTTGCAGAGGGCAGACTCCCCTGTAAGTAATCGCCTGCTTTTTCTCTCTCTTCTCAGTATGAGGATAAAGTAGCAGTGCGAGACAGGGTGGCATTTGCCTGCAAGTTCCTCAGTGACGCTCAGGTGAGACCTTGTTAAAGGACGTGACTTATCTAAGTTGGTGAATCCCTTTGGCACGGGGTCCCTGCCACAGGGCACTTTGTGAGGAATTCTCCCAAAATGCAAAGTGGACTTCACTAGAGCAGGACATCTTTAATAGGTGATGCTGCCAAAGCATTTGATTGAAATAGACCTTAGTATAGGGTATGGCTACTTGGCTTCCATTCCATGCATAATCATGACATGTGGATGTAGCAGTAACCACACTGGCATCCCCAGGACGGCTGCTAGCACAGGTTCTTAGATCTGCTTCCCTAGGAAAGTTAGCTGTTCAAGGGTCAGCAGTCTTTTTAGTTACGTTCTCTAGTTCAGAGAAAAGGTCAGCACCCTGAACTTTAGAGAAAATACAAGCCAAGAACTAAAGACCACCTGACAGGGTTTCTAACTGTCTGAGAAATTAGCACAGATCAGCAGACAGATCCAACTCTCTGACCAAGGCAATACATCCATAATTACCAGAGAGGGAAGCACCAACATCTGGGCCTCCTTAAACAGCTGCCCAGAGTCTCATCCAGTCAGATTACAAGAACACTCTTCCAGTGAATGAGCTCCCGAAGCAAAAAGCTAACCTCAGAGTATATGTACCCTTCTTCAGGGTCAGAGGGCATTGCAACCCTTGTGACCCTCTACCTAGTTACAAAGTAACACAAGGTGTGACAGCCTGAAAATCAAGCCTCGCCTAAGCAAGCTTCTCCTAATGGGCAGGATAATCCGATGTCCCATAGACATTGTAGAACCACTGGGGTGCATTTCTGAGGACCCAGGTTCTGCTGTGCTCTGCTCCTGATGAGCACTGGAAACTTGAAATGATTCGCTTTGATGATCCTCGGTCTGTCTTTCTGGAAAATGGGTGTGTTAGACTGGATGGCATGGCCTTGTCCCGCTCTGGAGTCAGATTCTCTAGACTCTTGTTTTTAGACTGATTCTCCTTTTTTCCAACTACTTTCATACTTTCCTTTCCCTTGAATTATCAGCCTGCCCTACCTTATTGCCAGTTGTGTGTCCTAAATAGCACTCGTGCCTAGGGGGTACTGACAGTGTGACTGCTTCTGTTGGTGCTGTGACTGCAGAAACTTGGTCAACTGTTGAACCAAGTAAAGTTGGTCTGCCTTCTAAAGAATATTTAAACCTCAGGGGCGGCTAGGTGGTGCAGTGAATAGAGCATTGGCTCTGGAGTCAGGAGGACCTGAGTTCAAATTCAGCCTCAGACACATAACACAAAACTAGCCATGTGACCTTGGGCAAGTCACTTAACCCCAACTGCCCTACCTTCTCCTCTCCAAAAAGCTAAAAAAATAAAAAAAGAATGTTTAAACCTCATCTCAGATAGTTTCCAAGCACCCTCTCTGTGGAGGTGAGGCCGTGGGCTTAGGTGTGGTTCATATAGCAGGAAGCCAGACTAGGTGGGCTTCAATCTCTCCAGATCATTTGTCCAGAGCAGATTGAAGTTTGAAGAAGCTCTTCAGTGGGACTGCCATTGTCAGAACAAAATTAATGAAAAATAACTTTTGAACTTTTCAAGTTAAATAGATACATTGAAAAGCTGACCAATGAAATGAAAGAGGCCGGAAATCTAGAAGGAATCTTGCTGACGGGGCTAACAAAGGATGGAGTTGACTTAATGGAAAGCTATGTTGACAGAACTGGAGATGTGCAAACTGCGAGCTACTGCATGCTACAGGTCAGTGTGGTGACCTGCTGCCTTGGGCCGCGGGGCTTTGCCTCCTCCGTGGGGAAGAGTGCAGAGTGGACACTTAGATCTTCATCGTGTTCACTTTGCCTTGTTTCTTCGTGGGATTATGCCAACCAAAACATAGCTTTTCATCGAAGCTAAAGCCAAGAAATGCTTCAGTATATTTTAAAGAAATTCAAATGCTAATGTTTGTTTTTCCTTTATTAGGGTTCTCCATTAGATGTACTTAAAGATGAGAGGGTCCAGTACTGGATTGAAAACTACAGGAATTTGCTAGATGCATGGCGCTTCTGGCACAAGCGAGCGGAGTTTGACATTCACAGGAGTAAACTGGATCCCAGCTCCAAGCCCTTAGCGCAGGTAAATGACAAGCAGTTTTGATATAATGTCATTTGAAAGTTTACCTAATGTTGCAGCCAAAGAAACTACTAAACCGCTCATACTAGAAATTAAAGGATAACGTTAAGGAGTAGAGCACCAGCAGCATTTTTACTAATGGCTGCTTTATCCTGGATTGCTTGTCTGCACGGCACTGTTTTCTGGTCTTGTTGCTTGGCTGGCACTATCATGTAACAAAACAGGATACTTGAAAGTCAGTGACTTTGAATCCTACTGCCAGCTTCATTCATATGTGTTGGCTCACCCATCCTTGGCCTATCTAGGGGCTGTGGGTCCAGGATTTGGGGTTTTCTGTGGCCCAGAACACTTGGGAAAGCACAATTAGGCCTTAGGGTTTGTGTCTGGAAGTTCTTAAGGAGATGGGGTCAGTACTGAGGCGCCTTCTCATGATGAGATTATCCCCAAGGGAAGATTTTGTCCTGGATATTGAAATAGGAAACAATGTCGTGTTTTAAGCAGAGCATTGTCTGTGGGTACACATGCATGTGTGAGTGTTTGTCTACCTTTTTGAGATGGCAGGAGGCACCGCTTGGTAGAGTGCAGAGAAAGGCAGCCTCGGAGTTAGAAGACCTGTGTTCAGATCCTGCCTCTGATGCGTACTGGCTTTGTGACCTGAGCTATCTGTCTAAGATTATATTCTGCAGAGAAGGTGTAGGCCTTTGTTGGCAGAGGGAGTTTTTCCTCACTGAGAGTTCCTTATGACGACAAAATCACAAGTTTTAACCCTACCCTCCGTTTTCTTTTTGGCTTCTTTAATTTTCTAAAATACATTTTTGTTAATGTCTTCTGGTTCTTATGGCGCCATGGTTGTTCCCAGCCTCCCTCCTGCTCCCCCTTCCACAGAGTCATCCTGCATAGTGAACCATATTTTTTAGAGAATAAATATCAGCACAGATGAGCGGAACATTGAAAGCCTGTCCAGTGTGACTGCGCCTCCAGAACTCGCGCTCTTGGGGGGTGGGGTGTGCGCGTTCCTTCCATTTCTGTGCTGGTTGTTACTGTGCATGTTTTTCTTGGTGCTTCTGACTCCAGCTGCATCATGTCCTAGAGGTCTTTCCAGACTTGTCTGTGTTTATCACAAGCAGCCTTTCTTACAGCACAGTCCTTTTCAGTTATGTTCGTGTAGCGTGTTTGGCCATTCCCTGATTGGTGGGTATCTGCTTCATGTCCTGGGGATACCCTTCTTGTCACTGGCTTCACTGGGATATGAGCCCAGTCAGTGATGGAGTGTCTTAGTCACTACTGGCAGAATGCCAAATGGCTCTGTCACTTCACGGCTCCACCAGTAGTGTATTAGTGTGCTTTCCCTCCACAACATTGACTGTTGCTGCTTTCTGTCATTTGTGCCAACATGCCGGCTGGGAGAGGAAACCATGGGGTTGTTTTCATTGGGATGTCTCTCATCACCAGTGCTTTGGAGCATTTTAGCATTGATTTGAAAAGATCGGCATACTCTGTAATGCTCTGGATTTAAGCCATTGCTTGCATTTGATCGGTGTGCTGACTGTTGAAACCAAGTAAATCACAACTCTTCCTCTCCTCCCCGTCCCCTGTCCCAAATCTGGAAATAACAACTCCTTTCTCCTTGACCTGCTGACGTTTTCTGCCTGGTTTCTCAGCTCAGGTGCTAAGTAAAGGGTATTTCTTTCTCATGACTCCAGGAGCTTTTCATGCCCTTGTTTCTTAGGAAGCTGGGCAGTCTACAGCCCGTCTCCCGCCAACACCTCTGGCTGGCAATGTTCTCACACGTCTACAAGGATTGATGGGGTGTGAGGCTTCCTGGGCTGAGCAGTCACCAGTCCTACTAAGATTCAGGCCTTTTCTCACTCAGTCAGCAGCTCCTTTGCTTGGAGGAAAGTCAGGTGTTTGGAGTCTCCAGTGTGGTGATCAGGGCACACCCCCAGGGCCCTTCATTTCTTGGTTGTCATTGCTGACTTTATTTTTTTTATTTTTATTTTTTATTAAACAAATGCTTTATTGACTTCTGGTTTACATAATTCATTTCCACCAAATTTTGAGTTACAATTTTTCCCCCATTTTTTCCCTACCCACCACACCAGAATAGCAGTCCCACTAGATATCCCCTCATCCAATCTGCTCTCTCCCATGTCTTCTCCCATACCCCCTTCGACTTTGCCATTAGGGCAAGGTGAATCTCTGAGCCCCAATGCCTGGACATCTTATGAAACATTTAATTTTAAAACTTCGATTTTCAGATCCATTCCCTTCCTCCCTTGTCACCCACTCCCTCTGAGAAGATAAGCAATTCAGTATGTGTTGTACATGTATAGCTATGCAAAACATTACCATAGTAGATATATTGTAAGAAACTGCTTATATTTCCCTCCCACCCGTCTCACCTTCTACCTGGTCCATTCCCTACTTTGATCCTATCCCTCTTTGATAGTGGGTGCTTCCAACTTCCCCTCCCCCCTCCCCCCTCTCATCCCCTTTTCCCCTACTCTCCTACAGGGTGAGATATCCCATTTAGTATGTATGTGATTCTCTCCTTGAGCCAACTTCAATGAGAATATGCTTTTGCCTTTTTGCCTTCCTGTTCTTCCCCTCCCTGCAACTACTTCCCCTTGCCTCTTCTACATGAGATAGTTTACCCTACCCTGTCTCTCTCCATCTCCTCTTGCCACTTTCCTCTCTCACCTCTTGACTTCACCCCTTAAGAATCATCCCTTCCTTGGGGTGCAGCGAGCAGAGCACCAGCCTCAGAGCCAGAAGGGCCCGAGCTCAGATCCGGCCCCAGACACCCAACACACAAACAGAAACCCAGCTGCGCGACCCCAGGCAAGTCACCCAACCCCAACTGCCCTCCAAAAAAAAAAATCATCCCTTCCCATCAAATTCAACCTGTGCCCTCCATCCATGTATACCTGTGAACATATGCCATGTACCCTTCTTCAATTATTTTCATAATGAAAAAGGTTTCATCAAACACAGTTATTGTTTTTCCATGTAGGAATGTAAATAGTACAACTTTGATAAGTTCCTTTTGATTTCTTTTCCTTGATTACCTTCTCAAGCATCTCTTGCTTCTTGAGTCTGAATGTCAAATTTTCTATTCAACTCTGGTTTTTTCCTCAAGAATACTTGAAAGTCCTCTATTCCACTGAATGACCATATTTTCCCCTGAAACAAGATACTCAGTTTTGCTGGGTAGGTGACCCTTGGCTTCAATCCCAGCTCTTTTGCCCTCTGGAATATCATATTCCATGCCCTTCAATCCCTCAGTGTAGAAGCTGCCAGGTCCTGGGCTATTCTGATTGTGTTTCCACAGTATTGAAATTGTTTCTTCCCAGCTGCTTGTAGTATTTTCTCCTTGATCTGGGAGTTCTGGAGCCTGGCTATAATATTCCTGGGAGTTTTCTTTTTGGGGTCTTTTTCAGGAGGTGATCGGTGGATTCTTTCACCTCTATTTCCCCCACTGGGTCTAACACATCAGGGCAATTTTCCTTGAGAATTTCTTTAAGGATGATTTATAGGTTCTTTCTTTGATCATGACTTTCAGGTAGTCCAATAATTTTTAAATTGTCTCTCCTGGATCTATTTTCCAGGTCAGTGGTTTTTCCCATGAGATATTTCACATTGCCTTCTATTCTTTCATTTGTTTGGATCTGTTTAATAGTATCTTGATTTCTCATAAAGTCACTAGATTCCATTTGCTCCAGTCTAACTCTGAAGGAATGAATCTCCTCAGTGAGCTTTTGAGATTCTTTTTCCATCTGGCAAATTCGACTTTTTAAGGCATTCTTCTCCTCATTGCCTTTCTGAGCCTCTTTTGCCTTTTGAGTTAGTCTATTTTTTAAGGTGTTATTTTCCTCAGTCAGGCTGTTGACTGTCATTTCATACTTTTCTTGCATCTTTCTCATTTCTCTTCCCAGTTTTCCCCCCACTTCTCTTATCTGCTTCTTAAGGTCCTCTATGGCCTGTAGCCAGCTTGTATTTTCATTTGGGGCTTTTGGTGCAGGAGTTCTGACTTCACAGTCCTCCTCCATGCTTTGATCCTCTTTGCCCCTAAAATAGGAGTCCAATGTTGAATTTTTCTGTTTATTTTGTTTCTTTTGCCTAGGCATGTTGCCACTTAATTACTTGATTTTGGGGCTTGTTGCCGCAGTAGGACTCTGCCACCAGACAGGAGAGCTTCTGTCCCAAACGTGGGGTCTTCACAACTTCTGCCAGTTGGGTGGCCTCTGTGAAGCCTCCACCCACTCTGGCAAATTGGATACCCACCCCAAACCTCCCCCCCAGACCACAATCCAGATCCAGGCAGTTAAAAGCAAAAGCGATTAACCCCCAGACTGATTGCTGGATCTCCCTACAGTTCGTAGACCAGGAGCTAGAGCCACTACTGACACTGCAAAATGGCTTCTGTGCCGCTGTTTCTTCAGCAGCTTTTCGCCCCCAGGGGAGGAAGCCGACGCGTTTCCCAAATACTGGTCCCAAAGTCCATAGGGCACTAACCTCTCACTTTGTCCTAGGCGTATCTGTGCTGATAATTCTGGAATCGTCACAGCTGCTGGTGTTCTGGGGTCCCCCCAGCCAGCTGCTGGCCCAGCCGCCCTGGGGCTAAAACCGTGGTTCACGCGGGCCTGGGCTCAGCTCCCAGAGTGCTGCGCTGTCGGTTCCCAGCATGCTGTGCTGCCTGCTCTCAGAGCGCTGTGCTGGCCGCTCCCTGCAGGGCTGCTGGGTTCTCCTCAGCGGGAGGTTAGTTTCTCTGTGTTGTTCTGTGGGTGCTGGGGCTCCAGAAGTTGTTCAGAGTCCCCTTTTACATTGTTTGGAAGTTTTGTGGGGCAGAGAACCTTGGAAGTGTTGTTTCTACTCCGCCATCTTGGCTCCGCCTGTTTGTAGTATCTTACAAAGAAAGATGAAGATTATGAGCAATATTGCCTTATAAAGCAGAGAGAAGCAATGGAGGCTAAAGCTAATTTGAAGAAAACTTGGACATAGCTAACTAAGCAAAGTCATACCCATTGCTGACTTTAAACTGTAGGAAGTATAAGCCTCCCTCTCTGGTGTTGACTGAAATAGTCGTGACAGATGCTGCATCTCAAGATGGCGCCCGGTGATGAAAACCGCAAGCCTGCTGGAGGAGAAGGGAGTCGCGCAACCCGCGCCTGGTGATGTCTGTGGCTTCTTTCACAGGTGTTTGTGAGCTGCAATTTCTGTGGAAAGTCCATCTCCTACAGCTGCTCAGCTGTGCCCCACCAGGGCCGGGGATTCAGCCAGTACGGTGTGAGCGGCTCCCCGACCAAGTCCAAAGTCACCAGCTGTCCGGGCTGTCGGAAGCCCCTCCCAAGATGTGCACTCTGCCTCATCAACATGGGCACACCGGTTTCTAGCTGCCCAGGTAGGTCTGGCTGCCAGGAAGGTCTTGGCAATTACAGCAACTATTTCTTCTCTCATTTATTTATTTTAAGCAGTTTTATATGAAGTTTTGAGTTCCAGATTCTCTTTCTCTTTCCCCCATGAGACGATAAGCAGTCAGATATGGGTTATGTATGTGTAGTTATGGAAAACCTTTCCATATTAGTCGTTTTGTACAAGAAGACTTGAAATAATGAAAGAGAGAACGAGTGGCTTCAGTCTGCATTCAGGCAGTCAGCATCTTCTCGGGGCTGTGTAACCTGCTTCGTCATTGGCCCCTTGGACCGTGTGGGGTCATGGCATTGCTGAGAAGAGCCATCGTTCATGGCTCTCCATCAAGTAATGCTGTTGTTCCTGGGTTACAGCAATTTTCAGGGGCTTCATTGGCCAATACGTTTGCTGTGTGGTGCTCCACTAAGGTCATACTGGGAGTATTCAGTAAGAATAATATCCACATGAACGAGCGAAGCATTTATTAAGCACTTACTGTGTACAGAGTACTGGGAGCACACACACAGAGGTCAGGTGCTCCATAGTGTCTGGGAGGGAAGGTGTCAGCTGCCAGTGAGTGGGAGGTGCCCCAGAGGGCCAGCACCCTCTATCCAGGGCTGCGGGGATCTGGTACAGGGGGTTCAATTGTGCTGGGGCAGTTTAGTTGTGGGCGTGGCGCTCTCCCCATCGCTTAGCGCCTGCCCTGTCAGCAGTGAGCCCACAAGCGCTGTGTGTGATTTCAGCTCTTCTGTCTGATATGTCTAGGAACCCTTTTTTAAAGGCCTATTGTATCAGCGTGCTGATACAATAACGGAAGGGCCTTCCTTTTCATAGGAGGATCCAGGTCGGATGAGAAAGCAGACCTCAGCAAGGACAAGAAGCTCGCCCAGTTCAGTAACTGGTTCACGTGGTGTCACAACTGCCGGCATGGTGGCCACGCCGGCCACATGCTCAGCTGGTTCAGGTGACCGCGCTCGGCCAGATTCCAAATCGGGAACAGAATTGGGAATGAAAATGTAATAAAGCCCAGAAACATTGCAGTCCACGGTGATCCTCTGGTGCCAATTGGTGGCCTTGGTTTTTACTTGATGTTGGCACCACTGGGCCAGATGATCTAGACCCCAGTCAGTTCTGAAAGGCATGGCTGAATTCCTGAAGGATTTAACTTGTGACCTAATGCTTTGGGAGGGTGGAGGGTGGGGATTCCCTTGTAATCGGTCAGAGTATTAATGTAACTGTCATACTGATGACTGGCTTCCAGGTAGAGAACCCCTCGGCCTGTGGCATGGCCTGTACAAACTCTTAAAAACTGATGAGTGGTTTTTTGCCTTGGCCCATAACCCCCTGCTCGTCATCCCTTTGCTGGCACTCTCATCAATCCACATTGTTTAGACCTTCCAAATTCCCTGGCTTTTATTTGAACTGAATACATGAAGGTGTCTTTTCTACTCTGGGTGAAGACCAATAGCCAGAAACCTTTCAAGATGAAACTCATTTTAGCATTTGGGAAGAAAAGCCCCCTCCTCACCTTCTCTGAATGATGCCCCCCTTTCAGTTTTCCAGTCATAGATTTTTTGAAGATCTTGCTTTAGGCTTCAATTTCTCACTTATTCCAAAGACTTTTAGTAGAGTTGGGGAGACAGACAACAGATGTGAGTGTGGGCCGTCTGTATTTTGTGAAGGTGGTTTTCTAACTCTGACCCTTTTCTCTGTTTAGGGACCATGCCGAGTGCCCTGTGTCTGCGTGTTCTTGTAAGTGTATGCAGTTGGATACGACAGGGAATCTTGTCCCGGCAGAGACTGTGCAGCCCTAGTCTGAAAGCCTGCAAGGTAACGGCTTTCTGGCAGGGCTTCCTGACAAACCCGTGCCCTCACTCATGAGCTTTGCCTTCCAGCACTTGGAAAAGCCCCGTGAGGTTGGGCTGCTTCGCAGACCCTCCTGCAGTGAGTGACCAGACTTCGCCCTCAAGGGCAGCAGCCCCTTGACTGGCCAAAGCACTTCATTTCAGAAATTCTTGTAGAAATCCAGAATGCCTCCCACGTAGATAGGACCTTGAGCAGGGGAAGCAGGAATTGCTCCATTGAGATATGTAGACTTTCCAATGTGTGGTTGATCCCATGTTCCAGAAGATGGGGCTGAATCTGTCATCCAAAGTGGCTTGTAAGTTTCTGGGGCATCTGGTTCCTTCCTCTCCCTTGTCATTAACTGCCCACCCCACATTCACCGCTGCACAACAGGAATGAATGGCTGGATGAAGGGTGTCGGTTCATAAGGGCCTTGTCCTCCAGTCACAATCACCATTCAGGTACATGGTTTCATTTCAAGATGATGAATGTTACATGGTGTGTACCGTCAATTTATTAGAAGGGCATAGAGAACCCCACATTTACCGTATGACCCCAAACTTCTCCATGTAAGAAAACACATTTCTGATGTGCCAGTTGTCAGATGGGGGTGTTGCCTTCACAGTGTGAGCGACTTTGACTCCAGTTTCCCTCCATCCGTGGTCATAACTGAACTCCTAGGGCAACCCTAGCGCCTCCTTTCTGTGGCCAGCTCCTGACCTTGCCCCCAGCAGACCTCCAGGTGGGTCATCTCCTCCAGAGGCAGCTTCTCACACTGTAGACCCAAGGAGGAGGCCTTGCCCAGGGTCTGAGGCCTGCCAACATGCTTCCTGTCCAGCCTGGGCATCCATCTGACTGAGAGCCATGGTTTGGTTTCTTCTGCGTTTGTGTGTGTGAAGGGGGAATGGGTGGGAAATCAGCCCAGCGAACCTTTACTGAGCACTTTGAGCCAAAGCCTAGATCCAGCCCACCAGCGCTGGCACTGAGAAGGATGGAGAAGAGAGGCTGAGACTGACTGCTGGTCATTGCGGGTCAGGTACCTTCAGAAACCTGGCAGCGAGCTAGTGGAGACCTTGGGATGGTGAGGCTCAAGCTTTGGGCTGGGGCAGCAGGTGGAGAGGAGCCTGCCAGGGGCAAATGCCTTTGCTCTCTGAGGCCACATTAGGACTTTAGGTGGTGGATATTTATAATTTTTGTACAAAAGTGGTTTTGTTAATAAAGACAATGTTGTTTTATTCAGTCTCCATATCAGAGGAAGCCATGCTGATGTTGTCAGAAAGGAAGCCCCTTCCCCCAACTGCTTCAGAAAGACCATTTCAGGGCACATTGGGTGCAGAGCTCATGGCAAGCATTGGCCGAAACCCAGCCACAAAAGGAGTTGCCACCGATGCCCCAGTGCTTATTGTAGAGGAGGAAGAGGCCGAAGAATTGTAGAGAGGACCCAGTAAGACGCTCTGGGGACCCAAAGGAGTAAGAGAGGCCCCTGCTAGGCCCCAGAATGCTTCTGGTAAGAGAGGAGGCAGCGGGTCTGGACACAATGCCAGAGAGCCTCAGAGAAGGGGAAGTTGGTTCTGTTTTAACCAAGGTGGAAAATGGCTCGTTACTGAGGAAGGCATCCCCGAATCAGCTGGGTGACCTCATGCCACCCACTCCTGGGGTAAATGTAGGAGTGAAGCCAGCTAGAAAGAATAAAAGCCCCACAGGAGTGTGCAGCTGCAGCCATTCCGGCCTGACCTCGAGATAAGGATGCCAGGAATCAGGAAGGAAAAAGGATACTGTCAATTTCTAACAGCTTCAACTAGAGCTTCTCCCACCTGAGCTGGCTGAGTCTCTCAGGAGACCCAAAGAGCCTGAAAACTCCTTAGGAACAAATGAACTTGCTCAGGGGGCAGAGAAGTGAAGGTGAAGATCACCCAGGAAACACCAGAAAGGCCTGTGGTGCAGTGGGCAGGGCTACCTGCCTGCAGGAGTCCAGTCAAGTCCATGAGTGCGAGCCAGAGTAGCAAGCCTGGGGGTGCAAGTTGTGTGGGAGGCCCCCAGCCACCAAGACTGCATCAGAAAGGGCCCCAGAGCATTTGGCGAGGCACAACTCGGACCTGACACCACCTCTGCTGATGGTGTTTTGTGGTGTAGCCTTGGCCCATCTGGGTGGGGAGGGATTGTAATAAGAGACAGGTCAATCTCTTTGCTTCATGGTTCTTGGTTTAAGTCGTGACCCCATCTGGGATTTTCTTGGCAGAGATACTGGCATTACTTGCCATTTCCTCCTCCAGCTCATTTTACAGATGAAGAAACAGGCAGAGTGAAGTGACTTGCCCAGGGTCACCCAGCTAGTGAGTGTCTGAGGCCATATCTGAACTCCAGCAAGAGTCTGCCTGCCTCCAGGCCCGGGCTCTGGGCCCTGCATGGCCCAGCTAGTTAAACAATGCTGCTGGTAATCTATGGAATTCAGTGCTTAATTGTGTTATGTAGGAGGCAGTAATCTGTTTTGGCCTGGAAGCTAAAACTTCAGGTTTAAGATGGTTGAGTTATCCTCATTACCCGGAGTGTGCCAGTGTAAATGTCCAGCTGCAGGTGGCTGGGAGAGGACCATGCCCACAAGAGGCAGTGAGCGAGCCTGCTCTGGAAACTAAGCCTGTGCCAAGGCCCAGCACCCCAGCCAGGTGTTGCCTGGGCCCCCGCTTCAAGTCCCTGTGTTTGTGGTGCTGACCTTGAGAGAGAAGCATGGTGTCCACTCGTGCCCAGGCTTGCCAAGGACGAGTGAGGGGCAGAAATGGGCCCTCTTCCTCTCCAGCAAAACACAGATCTGTCCTGGAATTGTCAACATTTACATCAATGATCAGCCTTGGAAATAGCCCTGTTAACAAGGAGATTCTGGTTGTGAGCCCAATAGACCTGGGAGCTTTGGGAAAGGGGCAACTGCTGGAAACCCCCTGCCCCTTGCCGGCTCAGACCCTGAACTACAAACACAGAACAGTCATTTCCTCGTGAAATTCCTCTTTCAAAGCCACACAACTGGAATGTGGCCACAGTGCTTGGAATAGGCTTTTTAGCACAATTGCTTCAGGTCACCCTGTCTTGTGTAAAATGTATCAGCTGAATGGGATTGGTTACTACTTAATGGTAATTTAGGTGGCCCAGTGGACGGGCACCATCCCTGAAGTCAGGAGGACCTGAGTTCAAATACAGCCTCAGATACTTGGCACTTGCTAGCTGTGTGACCCTGGGCATGTCACAGAATCCTGATTGTCTTGCAAAAAAAAAAAAAATCAAGAGGACCCCCCCCCCCCCAACCCTCCAGAGGCCTTTTAAAGCCTAGCCCAGGACCCACTCCCTGCCCATGGGTGGGTGTCCAGAACTATTTGCCTGGGGCCGAGTCTCTCTCCAACAGGAATCTGGGATCTCAGCACAATTGTTGCTGTGCCCTGAGATTTTGTGAGTAGTGTAAGTGCTTTGAGGCCCAGGAAGACATTCTGGGTTTGGCTGTGCCGTGGATGACGCTGCCAGCCTGGTTGGGAGCCATCTCCTGGGCCGAGGTTGGCTCCTGTTTGGGCCTGGGAGCTGCCACTCCTGCCCCTTGTCATGGCCAAGTGATTGTGCCTGGGCTCTGTCTCCATTTGCCCCATTGCTAGTTAGAATGAGGATGGGAGGCCTTGGCAGGTCGTGAGCTTGTTAGGGCATGGGGACCACGGGGAAACTGCCCACTCCACTCTGCAGTAAGCTCACAGTGTATTGGGATGAAAAGCAGGTAGGAAATGGTGCCTGAAGCTCCCAGCAATCCCCCAAAGGGCATGGCCCACCCAGCACCAAGCAGAGCTGGGCCAGGCTGCTCCTTCAGGCCTGTGCAGTCACTAGGTCTGGCACACAGAGGGCCCATGTTCCTGCCGAATGGTGGTGACAGACTAGGCCCAGCCCTCCCTTCTTATCTGTCCTGGACAGGCCTGGCTGGGGCTTCAGTCTCCACAGGTGCCATCTCTGCAGCAAAGTAGCAACCCTCACCATCTCTGCAGATGATGCCCTTTGGGGACAAGGTTTCCTGGGATAGTATTTTGGAATTTCAACCTTGGAGGCAGCAGCTGGAGAGGAAAGGGAGCCCAGGGGACCATCACTGCTGCCAGTGGCGATTTTATTCCTGACTTCCTGACAGGGAGGAGGGGCACGCTGACTCAGCCAACCAGCACCTTGCTAGGGTCTGGGGATGGAAGGACAGAGAATGGAATAGTTCCTGCTTACAAGGGGAGGCCAGCTAGGGCCCAACATATGCTGGCAGCAGGGGCTGGAGCACAGGGTGAAGGCAGAGCCACAGCTCAGGCCTGTTCCAGATGCATGAGCAAGCCCTCTCAGCCCTCCTTGCCTCAGTCTGTCATCTAACAAAACCAGCTTGTCCCAGGTGCCCTGCCCAGCAGGGAGCTGGCACACAGTAGGGGCCACATAAATGTGAGCGGCTCCTCTTCTAAAAAGAGAATATGGCTGTTTAAAATTGGGCATGGGGTGGGGGAGCTGAGAAAGAGGAGTCTGGACTTTGGCCAGGGTCCCCAGCCCACTCTCACCCAGCCTCAGCAGCAGCAGGAAAGCCCAGCTCAGGGATCGGTGAGAGGCAGGCCTTGCACTGAAGGATGCTGCCCTGGCCCCTGACCTGCCACCTGCCAGACATGCTCTCTTTACAGGTCTGGGACCAGCGTCACATTTACCAACTCTGCCTCTCCTGACCTACACCTGGTGGCTGTGGCCCTCCTGTCAATCAAGGTGGCCAATTCCCTCCCCACACCCCGGGTTTCAGAGCAATATGCTGAACATCCCAGTGGCCCTCTCATCCAAACTCTAGCCCTTACTCTGCGGACCTGAAGGTGGGGGCCTTCAAAGTCCCTGAGATCCAAATCCCACATTTTACAGATGAGGAGGCAAGCCCAGAGAGGAAGCCACGCAGTTACTCCTTATAGCAGAGCTGGAATCTGAACTCAGGCCCTCTAATTGGGGTGGGAAGGTTGGGCTGGTGAGAAACTTGAGCTTGGGGATTCTGCTGGAATGGGGGCCATGAGCAGCTGTGGGAGCCAGCACCCCCCCCAAAATGCATCAATAAAACCTTTAGAATCATAATGGAAACCAAATTTACCAAAAATGTTAAAAAGAAATTCATGGCCCCCAAGGGGAGTCCTTAAGCCTCTCCTGCCTTGCCTGGGAAGGGGACCCTCGGCCACGCTCCATGCAGGCTGCTGGATTATTTTGAGCCCAGGGCCACAGTCAAGAGCAGCCGTCTGTCACCAAAGGTTGGCCAGCATCCGTCTGGGGACATGGTCAGGCTGCTGGTTCCCCTCTGGGGGTAATTACCTTCACTTGCAAACAGTGTGCCTTATTACTTGGTGTGTGCTGGGTAGTTTGCAGAGCACTTAAGGGGAAAAAAAGGCCTGAAATGTTTAAAGACACTTCCTTTCTGCCATCAGACCTCTGGCTGCCCCCCTTGTGACTCAGCCTCCCCACAGGGACTCGTCAGCACCAACAGGACAGGTCATGAGGAAAAGTCTCACTGCTGGTTTGGGGGGGCCAGAGCTGAGGATGAGGAATGGTGCTGATCTTGGCAAGGCCTGATGACCCAAGGGGATCTGGAGGCTTAAAGAAAGGCTCCAAAAATGAAAATCAAGCCTGGCCCCCAGCACTCCACCTGGGCCCTTTCTGGCACGAGCCTAATGAAGGACAGCACATGGCTTGGCAGGGACACGGCCAGCCAGAGGCCTTGGGTCCTCTGTGAGCCGAGAGAGCAATTCCACACAGCATCTCTGTTGTTCCAGAGCACATAATTATTCTTTTTTATTAATCAAAGAGCATTGTTTGCCAGACCAAAGCTAACCTTATCAGACAGACACACGGACAGTCATTCAGGGCTGCCACCAGGTGGCCTTCACCAGGGCCTCAGGGTTTGGGGGCAGCAGGCCAGGAGACGCGCCACTGTCAGATGGGCGGTGGGAAGGCTGCCACCATCAGGAGACATCAGTCCTGCTGTGTGGCCCCAAATGGATAATACTGTGGGAACTCGTGGATGATTTTGAGAGCGTCGCTGTAGAGCCGGAGATCTAAAAGCGAGGAAAGGCTCTGGTTCATAGCACAATCACATCTCTGGGGGCTGCTGAGTCAGTCTGTCTCCATCCCTGGCCTCATAACCTGACCTGAGACCAAGATGAGCTCCACATGGCTACATGACCAAAACCTAAAAGCTCATGCTGTAAAGACAGCGGAGAAGCCTGGGAAAACTGACCCATCAGGTTAACGGGTGGGAGAAAAGGCCAAGGCTGGTCAGGGAAAAAGCGGGCACAGAAGACAAAAGGCGTGAGTGTGCACAAATACAATACAGAGTAAAAGGAAACCCATTAACTGGAGAAAAAACCTTGGTGTCCAACTTCGCTAAGAAAGGCCTCGAGGCCCAGAAAGGTCAGGTCTCTGCCCTCCTTCACCAATGGGAACAGCAACTCAGGAGAAAAAATCTGGGCTGTCCACTGCCACAAGTACTGCAAACCCCACCTTGGCGTGGCCAGACAGATGTGGGTGGGGCCAGCCACCAAAGTAACTGGGGCGAGTGCCCTGTGGCACTGCCACACCATCTACACAACAGCCCCTTCTGGGCAGACACAGGGCAGGGGATGTGGGCACACCCGCTGGCCTGCAGGGTGTGGCCCTGGGCGCCCTCAGAGCACACGGGGGAGTCTCCCCCCCTCCCCCAGGGGAGCATGAAGGACAGGACAAATTCCTGATCCTGAGAACAGGCAGAGGGAGGCCTGGGCTGCACAGAGCTGCCCACCCTTCAGCCCGGGTCACATAGTCACGGCTGTCCCGGGGCCAGGGGGGTCCGGAGGTCTGTGAGCTGAGGGCTCTTTGTGAGAAGGAACCAGGCAGTTCGGGTGGAACCCAGAAGGGGCAGGGAGGCCATGCGCTGAGCATGGCGGACGTTTGGCCATCCAGGTACTAGGGAGCCGCGGAAGTTTCTTGAGGGGTTGCACAGTGCTGCCTCGGCAGCTGAGGGCACAGAGACCAATAGGGGACCCCACAGCGGCCCGGGGCAGACGGGGCTGGCTCACCAAAGCTGCTGTTGTGGTCTCTGAACAGCACGTAGGACGCGCACGAGATGGTGGCCTTGGCAGTCACTCTGCCCACCACCTCCAGGATCCCGGAAATCTCCTCCTCCAGCTGTGAAAGCAAAAGGCTAGGCCCGGGGCCCTAACCCTGGGCGCCCCCAGCCCCGCCCCGGCCCCGCCCCCAGAGGACTGGTCCATCCGTGTACTGACCCTGCCCCGCCCCATCCTGCCCCACCCCCAGAGGACTGGGCCATCCCTGTACTGACCGACCCCCCCCATCCTGCCCCGCCCCCGCCCCCAGAGGACTGGTCCATCCCTGTACTGACCGACCCCCCCCATACAGCCCCGCCCCCAGAGGACTGGTCCATCCCTGTACTGACTGACCCCCCCATCCTGCCCCGCCCCCCGCCCCCAGAGGACTTGGGCCATCCCTGTACTGACTGACCCCCCCCCCATCCTGCCCCGCCCCCGCCCCCCACCCCCAGAGGACTGGGCCATCCCTGTACTGACCGACCCCCCCCATCCTGCCCCGCCCCCGCCCCCAGAGGACTGGTCCATCCCTGTACTGACCGACCCCCCCCATACAGCCCCGCCCCCAGAGGACTGGTCCATCCCTGTACTGACTGACCCCCCCATCCTGCCCCGCCCCCCGCCCCCAGAGGACTTGGGCCATCCCTGTACTGACTGACCCCCCCCCCATCCTGCCCCGCCCCCGCCCCCCACCCCCAGAGGACTGGGCCATCCCTGTACTGACGGCCCCCCCCATCCTGCCCCGCCCCGCCCCCCAGAGGACTGGTCCATCCCTGTACTGCGACCCCCCCCATCCTGCCCCACCCCAGAGGGTGGGCCATCCCTGTACTGACGACCCCCCCATCCTGCCCCGCCCCAGAGGACTGGTCCATCCCTGACCCCCCCCCCCGCATCAGCCCTGCCCCAGGCGCCAGGCCCCGCCCCCAGAGGACTGGGTCATCCCTGTACAGACTGACGCCCCCCCCCATCCTGCCCCGCCCCAGGCGCCAGGCCCCGCCCCCACACCGACCCCAGCACCCACCGGCTCTGCCAGCTCCACCGTGACCTGCTGGCCTTCTCCATCGGACAGGACAAAGGACTTGCCGCTGGGGTGGATCTGGGGACCAAGCAGAGGGGCTCAGGGGCCGGAGGGACTGGGGGAGCCCCGAGGAGGAGCCGGCCGGCCTGGCCCCAGGAAAGCAGCTGCTGGCCCTTCCCGCCGAAGGTGGGATCCCCTCTGGGTGTTTGCCCTCCAACCACGGATGACGTCACCCAGAGTGCGCCGGCACGGGCTGCCGGCCCCCCCCAGCCTCCTCCCCGCCGCCCCCAAACTCCGGAACACGCTTTCCCCTCCTGGGGGGCCGCTCCCCTTTCCCCCGGCCCAGCTAGGTCCTCCTTCTTTCCCTTCCTCCCGCTTCGAAGCGCCTACTGTGTGTCGGCGCCCGCCCCCCACCTTCTCCAGCCGCCCTACGAAGCACACGGGCCGGTCGATGAAGTGCGCCACATGCGCGGCTCCAATACGCGTCCGCGGCAGCTCCAGCACCTCCGCCATGGCGGGAAAGGGCCTGTGGCCGGCCCAAGGGGCGGGACTTCCGGGGGCTGCGCGCCAACCCGTTCCGCCTTTCCCGGAAGTTGGTCCCGCCCCCACAGGAAGTCGGCGTCGGCTTCCTGGTGATGACTGGCGTCCCGGAAATGCCTGGAGGACCGCGGCCCGAGAGGGAGGGGAGAGACCGGGTCGCGCCCCGGAAGTAGCCCTGAGGGGAAGGCGGGGCGACCGCGGTTGGGCCAGGTACTGAGGTGCCGGGGCGCGGTGAGAGTGACACTTCGTGGGAGACCGTGAGAGTGGGGGCTGGCTGTGAGTGTTGGGGCCGCGCGCCCGCCTCAGTTTCCCCATCAGTAAAGAGGGCCCACGCGGGCCTCTCAGAAGGGAGGGGGGCCCCGCCCCCGAGTGCCTTGATGGGGCGGGGCCACTCTTCGTGGGAGGAGCCTAGGGGTTGCCGCAGCCCGCTTGGAACGTAAACCCCTAGGGGCGGCTGGGTGGCCCAGTGAATAGAGCACGGGCCCTGGAGGACTTACTAGCCGGGTGACCTTGGGCAAGTCGTGTAACCCCAATGGCGCTGCCTTTCCCCCTCAAAAAAGAGAAGATAAAGATAAACTCCTCGAGGGCAGGGAGAGTTCCCGCCTCCCCCTCCCCCAGCACCTGAGACTGGATGATTTCGGGGGGCTCAGGCCAGGGGCTCCTGTGCTGCCTCCCCCTGGATTTCTGCCTCTTTGGGGGGGCCTCTCCCGAGCTCTTCTGGGCCTGGCCCCCAGGCAGCTTCCTGCCCGTGGCCTCCTGGGCCTGCTCCTTGGGGGGGGTGCGCATGCGTGTGCCCGGAGGACTTAAGGTAGCGGCGGCCGGGTGGGAGCTGTCCAACCTCTGTGCCTTGTAGCCCCTGCTTCGGTCCCCAGGGCCTCCTGCTGGGCAAACAGGCTAGACCAGCGCCCTGGCCGGGATCTTTCAGATGGGGAAACCGAGGCAGGCAGCGGGGGAAGGACTTGCCTCGGGGTCGCAGAGGGAGGGGGAGTCAGTGACTTTGGGGGTGCACTTCAGTGGCCTCTGGGATGAAGGTGCTGCCTGTCAGCCTACTGTGTGCTGGGGGGACGCCCCAGGCGGTGGGGGAGGGGTAAAAGGAGAAATGTGGGCGTGGTCAGCCCTGAGCCCACGGCGAGGAGGAAGGAGAGTTGGGAGGCGGCGCCTTATGGGAGGGAGCTGAGGCTGAGTGAGGGCCAGGGCCCCGCCTCTGGCTCCGGGGCTCCGCTCCCCCAGATGTCAGCCACCCTCCGTGCTTCCACTCTGAGCTGACCGCGTGGGATTTCAGCGTGGTTTTGTGGGACCGTGAAGTCGGCCTTCGTTAAGCGGTGCCAGGCACTGTGTAAACTCGGGGAGACAAATACCAGCGAAAAGAGCCAGGCCCCTGCCCTCTGGCACCTTCCATTCCAACCGGGAAAGAAAGGGGCTGAAGGGGGCAGAAGCTGGGACAGCAGGGGAGCACGGCTGCGGGGCTGACCCTTCGGGAGGGTGGGGAGCCCCAGGGCTTCTGGCTGGATGAGGCCCTGAGCGAGGGTCCAGCACTGTTAAGAGGGCCCTGATTAGTGCCCCCTGACTGGTACATTCAGAAGGAAAGGGGGGGGCCTGCCCTCAGCGCGCCAGCATTCTGCTGCTGGAAGAGGAGGCCCAGGGGGACTGAAAGGGGCCTGCCTGGGAGGGAAGGAGGAGCAGCAGAGCCCCAGCGGGACAGGAGCTGGGCCCTGGCTCTGGTTCTCGCCCTGTCTCCCTTTGCCTCCTCCTCTGTTAGGAGGATCCCCCTCCCCGCAAACCCAAGCTTGTTTGGCTGCCCCTGTTCCCTCCCTGACTGTCCTCTGGGCCTTAGGCCCTACTCCCCTCCGTCTCCCCATGTTGGCCCTTGGTTTGTGTGATTGTGTGCCTGAGTCTGTTTGAAGGGGGCAACGTGTGAGCACGCGTGTGAGCACGCGTGTGAGCATGTGAGCGTAGCATGTGAGCATGGACGGGTTTGAGAGGGGGGAGGTGTGTACATGTGTATTTGAAAGGATTAGTGTGTGTGCGCACACGTGAACCAGTGTGAGCGTGTATTGAGTGTGACTTTGGGGGAACGTGCGTGAGCCCCCCGATCCCTTCACATCGCAGTGAATGGGGGTGCCCTGGCCATCTGGAAAATCCGTATCAAACTTTGGGGGCCTCCCTTTGTAGCAGAGAAGTCTGAGCTTTTTCTTTTTCCTTATGGTGTTTCCAGCACCGTTTTGGAAAACCGCGGTTAGGTATTTGGTCACAGTCTCTGTCACCTGCAGCTTCCACAGAGCTCCCCACTTCCCACTTGCTTCCTCATGCTGCCCTGAGATACATGGGAGCTGTGTTGGGGGATGGGGGAAGTCTCACAGTGCAGTGGTGGCAGGCCTCTTCCCTCAGAACAAGTCTCACCCTCTCCAATCTGTGGGCCTCCAAGGTCCCTGTTGTACTTTTCAGTTTCTTGGGGCAAGAGCCGTGGCATCTGTCCTGGGGCCTGGAACAAGACGCCGCTGACCATGTTCCACTTCTTCCGAAAGCCCTCTGAGCCCAAGAAGGCAGCGGTGCCGGAGAGGGAAGCCGATGGCTTTGTCCTTTTGGGTGAGGCTGGGCTCAGGCCCTCCTGTCCTTCTGTCCTTCCATGAATCATGTTAAAGAGCTCTCTGGGCAGCCCAGAGCAGGGCAGGGATCCAGATGGAGAGCACAGAGAAAAGTTGTTTGAAATGCTGGATGAGACAGTCTCGTGTTCTCTGAAAACGCACTAGAAGTCCCATCTGGCCTAGAATAATGCCTAGGAGGCCAGAGTAGCCGCAGTGAGCCAGGAGCCCTGAGGACAGTGACTTCCTCTGGCCTGGTTCGGCTGAGGGCCTACTATGTGCCAGCCATTGTACTGCACAGGGATGCAGGAACAAAGAGCAAGACTGTCCCTGTGGGGAGATAGCAGATTCACCCAAAAATATAACAGTGACAGTGACCAGAATGACTGTTCACATTTATATGGCACCAACTGTGTGCCAGGCACTGTGCTGAGCATTTTAGAAATGGAATCTCATTTCTTAACCACCCCAGAAGGAGATGCCCTTATTCTGTCCCCGTCTTACAGGTGAGGACACTGAGGCACACAGGCTAAGAGACTTGCTCAACACCAGCCCTCTGGGCATTGCCTGAGACTGGATCAGACCCAGTCTTCCTGCCTTTGGTGGGAGCAAAGGAGGGGCATACATATAATATTAATTTATTTAAACATTTACAAACATGAGGGAGTTTTGGAGTGAGACCCCCAGCATTGGGGATGGGAGTCAGGAGAGGTTCCAGGCAGACGATGGCAATTGAGGGCGCAGTGGATAGAAGCCAGGAGGGGGGCACCTTCCAGGCAAGGGGGATGGGCAGTGCTGCGGTGCCCAGACAGGAGACAGAGGACCGCGTGTACTTGGGGAAGAGTGGAGGCCGCAGGGGATGAGGGACTTGTACAGCACCAGGGCAGGGCTCCGGAGAGGGCTTTGTTGGCTGCTGTGAGTTCCCTACTCTTTGGATTTCCATGTTGCAGTGACTTGTTTACATTTTTTAATGTGGGAAATGGTGATGATCTGTATTAGATGCCAACTCTTTTATCCGTTTCCCATGTTTTTTGTATTAACAATTGTTCAAGGAGCTTTTGACCTGAACCAGACATCCCAAGAAAGACTGTGCTGGACATCACACACTGTCTCCAAGAAGACCGTGTTCTTAGCTAGTAAGGATGCTTGAGAATGTCAGCAGCAGCTGACTTTCCACTAGCTTCCCGTCTATATAGAAAGACTGGCCACAAAGTATATGGAGAGATAATGCTTCCCCAGCTTCTGAAGCCTTATTTTTTTATACCACCATTCACAACCAGTAGTTATGGTGGAAAAGTACGTTCCCTTGTGCATGTGTGTTTACATGTAGATATGCTCTGTACACGTACAACCTGTGCAGCAGTAATCTTTCTAATATGTAGCTGAACAGATCTTATCCCAGGGCAGAATCAGTTTGCTGACTATCTTTGTAAGAAGCTCCAGTTTTCCTCGGTACCGTGAAACATGAAATTGGCTGCCAGCTGATTTCCAGAAAGTCTTAAAAAGTTATTTCAGCCGAGACCAACAACATGCCAGTAAAGTCCTTTATTCCTCTGGCTTTGAAGGTGACACAGCAAATGAGCAGAGAGCATCGCCTCGGAGTAGCCCCTCAGAGGGAGAAAAGCAGCCTTCCGAGGTAAGAGGTAGCACCTTCTTTACTGTGCTTTGGGGACAAGTCTTTTCAGAATGGCGGGCTCCATGAGCTTGGGCTCTGAAGGCAGGGCAGAGGCTGCAGGGGAGGGGCCCTGCTGAGGGCCAAAGGCAAGGGCTATGGTCTGAGGCCCTGGCTACCTGCCTGGGGGGTGTGGAATGGAGCAGCTCAAATGGAGTGAAAGCATTCCCTGCTTTTTCCTCTTTGGTTTTCTTAGTTGTCTTTTCATTCGTTATTCCTGGGCAACCCTTAAAACTTGGGGTCTTGTTTTGGTTCCTTTCTGTTCTATGACCTTTCTTCATCAGGATGTGTCCTGAACGGCCTCTGGTCATTTCCCCTCTGTTTTCTGAGAATCTGTTGGGTTTTTTTTGCTTAGAAGTTCGACTCATTTCTGAGCTTTCTCTCTTTGCCTCCTAGCCCTCTGCTCTCTTGTCTTTGAGGAGGAAGCACTGTTGGCTCCTCCGCTCACAGCCCCCCACAGCTTTCCTTGGGGGATTGGAGGTATGCTCTGGCTGCCATGTGTAAACTCCATGGATGTCAGAGGCTGGATTTGAAGCCCCCTACTGTCCCATCTGTTCTGCATTAACGGGCCTCCTCTGTCCCTCAGAGTGAGGCCTCTTCCTTGTTAGAGGGTAGGCCCATGTGGTTGTAAGCCTCCTGTTCTCTCCTTGTATCCCAGAGAAAGATGGGTGAGCCTGGGCCTAGTGGGGCTGAAGAGGGCATGCTGGGGTGGAGTCCCCATTCAGCGCCATACTCTGCTTCACCTCTTACCTCCAGCCCTCTGACTGGCACCAAGGCCACTTGCAGGGTGGTGACTTAACACCGTTCATATCATCAGGAAATCTCTCCAGAGCTACGCCGCCCTTCCTTCCCTTCTTTTAAATAAACGGACCAGTGGCTGGAGCCGGGTCCTTTGTGAACTCCCACCTGTTGGCAGCATGGAACACCACAGGATAAGCACTGAGCAGTACACCCTCCCTGTGGCAGCTCCCCAGCCGAGTCACATCTAGAACTCTAGCAGACAGGCAGGAGGAGCAGCGGCTTCCTTGCTTCTTGATGTCTGTCCTCTCTGTGTGACGGAGGCTGGAGATGATGCCTGGATGCGTGCTGGGTGATGGCAGACGTCCCCGGCTTGTGGGCCGAGCCCCTTCCCCGAGCCCCGGGGCAAGTGACATGTATGCTGATCCAAGGGCCTGGTTGTGGGTCATGTCCCGACCTAACTCCAATGGAATTAGGAAGCAAAGTTCCTGTTTTTGAACGTGCCTAAGCATATCTCATAATTGAAATCAAAGTGATTATCCAGAATCGTCCTTTGTACGGTGATGTCCAAGTTTGTGCTCAGTCGAGTCATGGTCCAGAACAAGCAGACAAAGGTCAGGAAGATGAAAAGTAAAAGACTCTCCCCTCAGACGCCTTTGTTCCCATGAGTGTCCTGCATGACAGCCTGTGCCTGTGAAGGCAGAGCTACAGTGATTACCAGCACTGGGGGGCTGGGAATGCCAGGATTTGCAGGGCGTCCTCTGGAGGCCCCCACCCCACCTGCCCTGTGGCACCAACAGAGACACCGAGGATCTTTAGCCGCCAGAATGGAGCTCAGGGCTCCCCCTTCCGCCCACCTGTTTACCAAAGCAGCCCCGCCTTCTTTGAAATCACCCCCTACCAATGGCTGACATGTCCTTTGGGGCCACTGCAGAGCAGCAGTTGGAGCTATAACTAAGATAATGATGCTGAAAACACCCATAAGCACTGTCCTCTGCTAGACTGATGAGGGGTGTGTGTTTTGGCAGAACCTCCCCAAGCACCCCAAAGACCCAGTCTCCTGGCTGTGAGGAAGGAGGAAGGTGCGGCCTTTGCTTATTCTTATTTTAAGTGTGTTTCTCAGAACAGGAATCACAGCCCTGGCTTTCTGCCTGTCTGGGCCTCCCTCGGCCTGCAAGCTCATGTCTGGTCTCAGATGTTGGGGATGTTGGGATGTAAAGCATGCCTGCCCTTGAGGCAGTGCTGGGAACCATGTGGCAGAAAAGGGATGCTCCAGGAGACAAGCAGGCCGGACCTGCACTCCCAGGTCTGATGCTGGCTGAGGGGCCAAGTGTGGCTCCAGTCCCTGCCCTTCCTGTGTGCTGGATTTGGGGGGAGAACAAAAGTGTGTACACCTCCAGAAATGGTCCCGGGTGAATCCCATAGGGGATTTTCAGCCTCCCAGAACGTATCAGAAAAACTAGGCAGGGTTCCTTGAGCACCTGCTGTGTGCCCCCACCTCTCCTGGGACTTTTCTTATTGGTCCAGAAAGTGAAGGAGAGTCCAGCATGGAAGACTGGTGTTGGTCATTTCACTTTGGGATCTCTCTTCAGGGTTAAGCGTTTTAGAGCCTCACCAGCAGGGTGAGGTCCATCCTTCTTCACATGGAATCCTAAGAAAGGATGGAAGCTGCTTGAGAGTCTCTGAGTGCCTTATTGGGGGTAAGGGGGGTTGTTTGCTTGTGTCTACTCCCAGTGAACACAGCGAAGGTGATTAAAGCTGTGGAAAGTAAATGGAGAATCAGGCCCATGGGGGAACATTAAAGATGGGGGCCCTGGGAACAGAATCAGAAACATCATCTCGATGGCACATGAAGGATCGTTTTGTTTTTGTCTGTTCGGGAGACTGTTGTGTCTATGAGGACCAAAGAGGAAGAGCAGGCTCGGATGACAAGAAAAGGGGTTTCTGCTGCACATGGAGATAGTGCTTGGCTGGCAGGGCTTTCTGACTGAGGGTCCCAAGTGCACTAGGTGACAAGTGACAGTTACCTCTCTGGGCAGCCCCCATTGGATTAGTGTTCAGTCCTGGACTTCACAGCTTAGGGAGGACAGGGATAAAGGAGGGACTGGCTCTGAGGAAGACGGGTGAATTGGGACTCTGGGCTTCCTGAGGCCAGGGGACGATAATGCCCAGCTCCTAGCATGCTGCAGTCATTCAATAAATGTGTGTCCAGTGATGGATGGAAGACTTTGGGGGCGGTGATTGCCAGTGGTTGGTCTGGTGTTTGGAGGGCAGCAGCAGCAGCGGCAGCAGCAGCGGCAGCAGCAACAGTTACTGCAGCAGCCGCCAGCACCACTTTGGGAGACTTTATCACCAGTAGTTTATCGAATCCTTTCCATCTTCCCAGTTCCGGAAGTTGCTTTTTCATGCAATACAAACTTTGTCTTCATACTTTCTCCAGTACCTTGCATTCCCCATGGCTTCTAGTTTCATATTTCCTTGATGTAAAATCACAGGCTGGACAGGGTGAGACTCAGTCCATGTGAGGTGAACAAACTGTTCAGAAAGGCTGGTAAAAGCTTATTGATTGATTATAGGTTGTCCTTTGTTTTCGAAGAGACCTGGTGGCCCCCCATGTTGTCAGGGCACAGTCTGGCTGTGGCCGATCAGCCCGCCCTGAGCTCACATAACTCTAGCACAGGGTAGAAACTGGGTGGTCTGTTAGAACTTTGGAAGTGGCGAAGTCTTCTACAGGTGAAAAGGGCTGTTGAGATAATAGGATTCCAGCTTCTGGTTTGGCTGGTACCAAAACAGGGCCCAGGAGGGGAATGGATTAGCCAGAGTAGCAGGCCTGTGCCTTGTATATGGAGGCCCTGGGGGAAGCATTCAAAGCTTGAAGCCTGTCAGAGAGAGAGCTTTGGTTCTGGCTCATTTGTCAGAGTGATTTTCTCCCTCTGGAGGGAGCAGGTCATGGGACTCTGTGCATCCTGTTTCCCACCACTCCCCCAGCATCACTTTCAATGACCACAAATGCTGATAGGAATTTCTTTATCATGTGTCATACAATGTGCGTCTGTGTGTCAGCACCCCCAATCCAGGGTAGGCAAAGCCCCTGGGGTTGATGTGGTGATTGTGGTGGCCATGCCAGATCCTTGACAGGAGGGACCTTGGAATATCTCATTTTCTACACCTTTCAGTCATGATGTAACTTCATAGGCATTCACTAGCTTCCTAGGTGGGGAAGGGGGTACACCTTCAGCCTGTAGACCACATGTGTCCTAGCACAAGTCTAAAGACTTGAATGCCAAGTTTTACAGAACCAATCCTTTTATTAAGGGGATTTGATTCAGTCAAAGGGTCTACACTTGAGGACTTAGAGGGGCACACAAGGTAGAAAGGTTCCCCACCCATGCCCTAGAGCTCTCCTCTGGAGAGCTGCAGGAATTGGCTTTACAAAAGCTTGTGGTAGGTGCTTAATGGAGTTTGTATCTGCCCCTCCCAGCACAATCTTGGAGATTGAGAGGGCTCTAGAGGCCTTCTCTTGGCTGGGGAAGGTGCTGCTCCACCCGTTCTGACCATGGAGACTTTGGTTGTGCAGGGAGCTCTTAGAGCAAGCCCAGGAATAGTGCAGCTGCCTTCCATGCGGGCCCTAGAGGGAAAAGTACACAGGCATATGTCCGCAGAGTGAGGGACAGCAGGAGTAGCAGCAGTAGTTGAGACTGGGACATAAGACAAGACCCTCAGGGTTGGGTTTTCCCTGATCTTTTTAAAAACATTTTATGTAGCAGAAAGACATTCAGCCTTACTGGCTTTCCTCAAAAGCCTCATCCCCTGCATGAAGAAAACTCTGATAGATGTGAGAGCTCAGCCAAGGCCTGTGGCAGGGAGCCGGGAGGAGACGAGCCTCTCCTGACTCTCCAGACTTCCTCTGCCATCCCACCACGTCCTTCTCACCCTGGACTTGGCTCCTTCCTCTCCTCCCCAGGCTCCTCCCAGGACCTTCATCTTCAGGAAGGAGCCTGAGCTGTGACTGAGCTGCTCTCTGTGTCACCAGGCCAATCCCTTCTCCCCACCCTCGGAGGGTGGGGACTGTCTTTGTTCCTTGTGTTGGTCCAGGGCTTAGCAGAAGGCCTTAAGTCATTAAATCCTGGGGAAACACAAGGGTGCAGGAAGCTCATGTAGTTCGAGTGCTACCTCCCCCCCCCCCGGGGGGGGGAGGGGGCTGCGTTGATGGGGGCGGAGTAGCCAGTGGGGGACAGCGGAAGCATAAGGAAAGAAGGGAAGAGAATTCTGGAAGACCACTCGTCCATGTTTCATCTGATGTGTAACAGAATTAAAAGCCACAGAATTGCATTGTTTTCCAAATAAACACACAAAATGCAAGTTATAACTGAGCATTGATCCAGTGCACCAGCAGGTCTTAATAAGCAGCTCAGCACGTGGGCAGGAGCGTGTGCATGCAGTGACTGTTTACAGTGCAGTGCTGTACAGTTATGTGCTGCAAGGCCGCATCCAAACGTCAGTACAGGAAACCCCACAAACTTACATAAATTATTAAGGATGCCTCATTTTAAAGATATATTTTATATTTTTTTGAAATGATACAAAATTTTTTAAAATGTTAAAGGGTTAAAGAAAGTAGATTTCCAGGGGGACACTGAGTAATTTTTTTTTAAGGGAGGGGTGGGCCAAATAAGTTTGGGAACCTCTGGTTTAATCTGTCTGGTTCTGATAGGTCTGAGCCATGTTGTAAAGATCTTGTAGTAGCAGCAGTAGTAGGGAGCCACGGAAACTGTGTGACGAGGGCATTTATGTCTACATGTACTTTAGGAATGTCAGCTAGGCACTCTGTAGAATGGGGTTAGGAGGTGGCAGGGAAACTAGGGAGACCTGCAGGGACCCTGGAGAGAAGTTACTAAGGGTGGCGGTCATCTAAGTGGAGACAGTGTAAGGTGAGGTAGGGGGAGAACCGACCAGATTGGCAGGGTGGCTCCTGGGAAAAAAGGATGCACAGTGTCCCCAGCAGAAGCTGAGAGTTCGGCAGGAGCAGGTACATTTTACTGTGGATGTGTCAGCTGTGGCCCATCTTCAGAGATTCTGAGATCCCAGACATGTCTGGGAAGAGATTTGAACCTTTGGGGGCCAGTTACACCCTTCAGAAGTGGGGCCTGAGGATACAGGTGGATTCACAGCCAGAGTCCAATGTTGGCTTTCCTCACCAGCCTTTCTGAGGCCGGTCCCTTTTGGGAGCTCAGCCTTACAGAGGCTGAATTGAGCCTCATGGGAATCTGGGTCCAGGGATTCTGCTTTATTAGTGTTTTCTGTGATCTCAACCTCTCTGCTTACTCTCAAGAGATATTTTGTATTGCCCTAACCAATGAATATTTGATAGTCTTGTTCAGAAACCTGGCAGCGAAATAGTCTCCTATTTCTTAGATTCTGAGGAAAGACATTGGTCCAGCCACGTTCACTGGCCTTCAGAGCCCCTCATGGCCCCCTCCCTCCCCAGAATGTCCCCTTTGCCTGTTCCACCAAGACTCTGTCTCTCTCTGCTTTGGGCATTCTCTCTGGCTGTCTGCCAGACCTGGAGCGCTCTTCTAACTACTGATCTCCCTGGCTTCCTCCAGGTACCAACTAAGAGCCCACCTTCTACAGGAAGTCTTCATTCCAGTGCCTTCTTCCCTCTTCAGTCACTTCCTGTTCACCCTGTCCATAGCCTTCTGTGTGTGTGTGTGTTCCCCTCCTTTAGGTCCTCAGCTCCTCAAGGCCAGGCCTAAGCAGCACTGAGCAGGTGGCCTCACAGTAGGCACAGACACGGCTGGAGGAAGCCACTTTCCAGCTGCAGAACCTGCCCTGTGCCTCTCCTGGTCTTTTCCAGGTTCAGACAGGCGCCCTTGGGCTGGGCTTGAGCCTCCCCCGTCTTCTCATCTGGTATCTGTCTTTGTGTTTCTTCCTTTTCCCTCTCTCTGCTTCTCCTTTCAAATCTCCTGTGATTCTGCCTGGAATCACCCTCGCCTTCCCCTCAGAGCCCCCTTCGTGCCCCGCTCCTACAGGCTGCCTTCCGTTGGGGGGGGGGGGTGCATTTTCTTCTCCTCAGGTTTCCTTTGTTCCTCCTGTAGCATGGAAGCTCCTAGAGGGCCAGGGCTGCCTCCTGCACTGCCTGGCACTGTGCTTAACACATAGTTAAGCACATAGTTGGTGCCTAATAAGTGTTTGCTTCAGTGGATTGTATCTGATAAATACACATGGTCTGTGGCATTGTTGTGGTTACTTCTCAAGAGTGGCCTCCTTTTTACTAGCCCCTGGCATCTTTTCAATCACAGAACCACCTGACAATAGTCAGTGATTATTATTTCCACAAACCTGAGGGCCGCTGGAAAATCAATTGCAGATCTATTCTTTTTCTCCTTAGGGACTTCAGAATTAACTCCGACTAGCTCTCCAACCTGATCTCACAGGTTTTCAAGGAATTTTTTAAAAGGTTGAAAAAATAGATAAGATTGTTAAGAACCGCACATTAGTGAGTTGCCATGGACCTTATTAGGAGTGAAGCTAATTAAAATTGTGCTGAGAGGCAGGAGGCAGGATGGTGGGGACATCTCACTTCAAGGGGTGTGTGTGATAAAAAAAAAATCTCATCCAAAATTTAATCAAGAACTTGGAGATCTCTTAGGAACAGGAATTTATTCTCTTCCCGGGTGAAGATCTATCATGAGGAAGAGGCACTTCACAAAAGGCAGAACAAGAATTTATAACCTAATGGGGTCCCTTCTCCCATTAGTTGGGGGGTGGGCTCAAGTCTGGGTTTGAAAATCTTCCCCAATGGTAAACAACAGAGGAGCCGGCCAAGGAGGCTAATTGACAGCAAAGGAAAGGGAGGAGGGGCCTGCAGAGGCGGAAAATCTGAAAGCCTCCTGAAAGGGCTTGCTGCTGATTAACAGTAGAAGGAAGAGTGGGGGGAGTTCTGAGAAGTTTTCACTTCCCCCCACACAAGGGGTAAGAGTGGAGGACCAAGGTGGGGCAGTCAGAATAGGGCAGTGGGAGGTATACTCTGTGAGAAGAGTTTAAATAGTAGGAGTGTTAATTTGACCTTTTGGGGGGCTGAGGTCAAGGGCGCTGGGCAACCAGTGGGTAGTTGACTCTTGATAGCTCCCCAGGGATGTCTGGCATTGGTTTGGGGCTTAAAGAGAAATCTTGTGGGTGTGACTGACTTATGTTTTAGCAAAGTTATCTCCTACTGGTCTTGGAGAGAAGATGGAAAGAGAGATTGAACAGTAGCATCCTCCTGTAGGTTCCCCACTAGCTGGGAGAAGATGTGAATATTTCTGTGCCACCATGGGGGAGGGCCCCAGACAGCTGCACTTGGCCCTGTACTGTCTGTCCACATTCTAATCAGTGACTTGGATGGCCTGGGAGGGGAAGCTGGTAGGGTGTGGATGGCAAGCAGGCTCCAGAAGAGTCTGGGCAGGCCTGAGCATTGGAATGAGTCTATTCGTGGCAGATTCAATGGAACAATCAATCAGTAAATGGAACATCTTGCATTTGGGCACCAAAAAATCAACTTGCAGGTTTCATGAGGGGAGGCAGAGATGGGTAGCATTTGTTCTGACAAAGATTTGGAGGCTTAATTGGGCCCTGTGCTTATTTTAGTCAGTGGTGGGATATGACCCCAGTGCCACCTTGGATATGGGGTCTGAGAACTGGGGGCTCTACTGTCATTGTTCTCATTCATTGAGCTCATTCATCTGTAGCTTTGGGTCACATCTGGGCCGGGTGGCTTAAGAAGGCCGAGGATCAGCCAGAAGCTGTCAGGACAGGCAGCCAGATGGGGAAGGGCCTTGAGAATCATTCAAAGGAAATGGGCATGTTGGAGAAGACTGAGGAGGAACAGGAGGGCTGGCTTTGCTGTGCAGAGGAGGGATTGGGTTTGTTCTGTTTGGTCCCAGAATCAGGATGGGCCAGGGGCAGGGGGCTTTGAAGAGACCAACAAGCAGACCATCTGGGAGAGCCCTCTCCAGGGGGATGGCCTGCCTAGGGAGGGGACCTGCCCCCAGAGGTCTCCAAGTACTTTGTGCTGGGGCTTCCTTTTGTGTGTGGCTCAGACAAAAGGCCACTGAAGCCCCTTCTAGCTCATGCTCTGAGAAACTAGAAAGGTAGAGTGAACAGAGACCAAAGAGTCTGGGTTCTAATCTGTCACCTTGTAGCTTTGAGACTTCACACTTGAGGGCTTTGGTTTCCTCCCTCTACAGTTGTGGTAATATTGGTGCATGTCACAAAGTCTGTGAGCCTCTAGAGCTTTGTAACCGTGAAAGCCACTACCCCTCAGCTTCTTTCTCTGCCGCCCTGGTGAGATCACGAAGGGCAGAGAGCCCAGGACAGAGCTCTTGGGGCTCCCCCAGTGAGTGGGCATGCCTGGAAGAGAGTGTAGGTGTATACATGGATGGGCTGGGTATGAGAGTGGGTGTCTGGTATATGAGGTGTGTAAGCACATGTGTGGTGGGTAGGTGTATGGGTGTGAGTGTGCATGTGTGTCTGTGTGTGGGCAGCCAGTCCGTCCAGCTGTGGGGAGGAGAAGCTGACCAGAGCAGCCAGAGATGAAAGGCAGAAAGATGCCAGGGTCCTGCTCTGAGAGCCAGGGAACCTGGTGGAATGGGATGCCCCCTTGGACATCATATTTTCACACTCCATGCCCAAGCTGCCGAGGGTCGCCTTGAGAGAGCTCACAGCCTTGTTTACAAGGTCCACCATGTGATTTTTGTTCCCCTTAGGCAAACATGGGAGATCAGCCCCATGGCAGTGCATCAGGACCTCTGAAGGACACAGAAGGCCAGACCGTGGAAAGTGGTGCCCTCGTGGTGGAGCTGCTCAGGGATGTGCCCTTCACTCTGGCACCCCACGTGTTGGCAGTGCAGGGCACCGTCTGTGACCTCCCTAACCACTTACTGACCTCTGATGTCAACGACAACTTGTCACGATTTTTGTATGATTTTACTCTGGAAAACTCTGTGCTCTGTGACCCCTGACGGGTCGGCAGGACAGGTGTGGGTGGGCATCTTAACTGCCAAATGCTCTTGTTGTAAACCTTATCTTGCTTAGTGTTTTCCTGTGATTATTCATGTTCGAGAACCTTCAGGAAATGGAGGATCAGGATTCAGAGATTTTCACACATATTGATGTCGCCTTATTTTGGAAATAGCCACATTTACATCCAGAAACTTAGACCAGGCTCCACCTGGCTCCTTCCCCTGTAAGAGGGAGGATGGGAATTCACTCCTCAGCGTTTGGAAAAGCTCCCAGTGTCCCGGCTACGGTGTGGGGAGCTCCACGGCAGCGTTTGGTCCAGGGAAGGAGGGCTTTGTCTCGTCCGCACGCCCCATGCTGGACTCCTCCCTGGCCAGGCTGGTGACTGAAGGTCTGGGGGAGGGCGGCCCATTGAGCCCCTCTGCTGGGCTCCTAGATCAGCATTCTTCACTTTCCTCACCAGCTTTGTTTTTTCAAGGACTTTTCTCCTACACTTTCTCATGTGAGAGAAGTCAGGAAAAACCAAGTTTGAATCTGGCCCTCTACACTTGCTTAGCTGTGTGACCCTGGGCAAGTCATCGCACCTCTGCCCGCTTCATTTTCTCATTGTAAAAAGGAGTAAGAATATCCTTCCTCCCAGGTTCTTACTGACAACTAAATAAGAGAATATGTGTAGAGCGCTTTGCAAACAAAGTAGTGGTTACTGTGCTCACCTCCTGTGTCCTGGTTACACGCAATCAGCCTCTTTGCTAAAGAAAACCTGTTTCTGGGGGAGGTGGACGACCCCAAGCAGAGTCTGCCAGCCACAATACAGACAAAGTTGGGGTTTCTCCTATAAACTCCCAAATGCTGATTTTCAGCCTCAGGGCTAGAGGGTTTAAAGGGTCTCTGTGCAAGCCTTGAATGGGCCTGTTTTCCTCCTCCTCCTCCCGACAGTGTGACAGCCTCAGGCCAGAGGCTCCTTGGTGATTAACCTGTGAGGACCCCCAGCAGCCCCCCCACAGGTCCCTGATGGCTCAGGGAAGGAATCACTGAACTCCTGCCCCTGGACATCACCCGATGTCACTTTCCAGAGATGGGCATTCTTCAGCTGCTTTGATCCGTGTTCACCAGACAGCCCTATTCCACAGTGCAGGATGCAGAAAGGGTGGAAGGCTGGATGTCTGTGCATGTACCAGCAGATGTGACCAGAAAGGACCTGCTTGCTGTTTACATCACCAGCAGAAATGAGCATTATTTTTGTAACATGTTCTTGTGTGATCCCTTTTTTTCACATGCCCCCAATAGATAATATTTTTACACTGTAACCACTTTTCCTGAGTGTTTTGTCATATTTTGTCTAAAACACTTACGCATTTTATCCGTCTCTGTTATGTTGTAAATTTGCTATTATTTGCAGAAAACATAATTCTGTCAAAGTAAATGAGAATTAAAATGGAACATTGAGAGAATGGTTTCCTTTGTATTATTCAGTGTCTATATAGAGTGTACAAGTTCATCAGGGACTGAGAAATTGAATAACCTGTGGTGTATGATAGAGAGAAATATAAAACACAGTCTTCAACAAAAGCAGCTTTTAAAAGAAACCCCCCTAAGTGATAGGACTGGGAAGGAGTCCTTGGAGGGTGGCCTCCTGGTGGGCAGAGGTCACCAGCTGGTACACATTGTCAGGGATTCTGGGTGGGGTCTTTCCCAAATGGAGGGAAGATGCTTTCACCTGTCCTCGCACAGTCAGTGTGTGGAAAACCTGGAAAGGGGGTAGGTGAACAAACTTGAAACCAAGTTAAGCTCTTTGTCCCAAGTCACAGCATTTTGAGAATTTTGGGGGAGTCTAGAGAGTAAGGCCACACCTCTTACTTTGCAGTTGACAAAAGGAAGCCCCAGAGGTTGGGCCATGGGCCAGGACTCTGCAGGACCCCACACTGGCTGTGCAGCTTCCTTGGTAAAAGCTTTGGATTGGCAAATTCCACAGATGGAGAAGGTGGCGCTGTCACCGTCAGCACTGTCATGGAAGATGTATCATAATGTCAGACCTGCTGGTTTCATAATTGGCAGAGAAATGAGGCTGGGCGGCCCAATGGATCACATGTTGGCCTAGGAGTTGGGGAAACAAGGGTTCAAATGAGATCTCAGACACCCTCTGGCTGTGGGGCCGTGATGCAGTCCCCTGATGTCTCCAAGCTTCAGTTTCCTCATCTGTAATGTGGGAATAATTATAGCAATGGCACCTTCTGAAGTCAGCTATGAGTGAGATAACATTTCCTATTCTTCACATGTCTTAAAAATACACTCTCTGTGTGCAGTTAGACATCCTCCTTGGTTACCTGCTGGTTAATGGGAGGTTTTCTGGTTTTGTTTTTTTCATTGCAGTATAATGATATTAAGAACAATTCACCTGCCACTGGAAACTCCAGTCCCTGATTGTCTTGGCAAATGCGAAGTTGCGTAAATACTCTTCTCTCTTCAAAGATACAAATAAGTTTTATGGTTACCTCTCAATTTTGCATTGTCTCCAGATCAATCTTGCCCCAAGAATTGGAATAAATAAAGCTTTCTGTGTCCCTTGAGCCAAACCCTGTGCACCTTGGCTTCCTCCTTTGCAACATGAGGGGCTATATTTGAGACCCCCACACACACATACACCAAGGCCCCTTCTAGTTCTCCTGGCATGATTCTATGTGCCTTTCTGTTCTTCCCAGCCAGAGCTCCATCGCCCATCTAGGTATCAGCACCTTGGCTAGTCCCATCCCTCAGTGGTGCCTTTCGCCTCCCAGCTCAGAAACCACCTCCTGCAGAAAGGGGGCCTTTCCTAGACCCCCTCACTCCCTCTCCTGTGTGTCTCCACGTATCCCACCCTGCCCCAGCTCCATCTCAGTCCTCTTCCCAGAGATGAAGGCTATTGGCATCTTGGCGTGTCAGAGAAAGTTCTGTGCCCATGACAGCTACAGTGTTAGAGCCACACCATCTGGGAATTGAGTCTGTGACTCCAAGCACTTTCTGTGCCAGAGGAGAGGAATGTTTTTAACCTGCAGCAAGAAAGCCATATTTACTCCCGTTCCTAGAGGAAGAAGGGGTCTGTGCTTAATAAAGGAGACTTTTCAGCTTTAAGGGGTGGCCTCCCAAATACTTAAAGATGAAGGCACTTATTTGTGTCCTGAAAGGCTTTCAGTATTTTGCCTAGTTAGCAGTGACCCAGGGTGTGCTCGGGAACAAGGTCGATCTCATCGAATTACACCAAACAAAGCAAAAGAATTGTTTTGTTTTGCCCTTGGGAGAAACATGAATCCAGTTCTTTGTCAAGATTCTGTCCAGATCCATTTTCCAACCCACAAAAGGAAACAAATTCCCCCAATCAAAGGTAAGTCTGAGGATAATTGCCTCCAGACAGCTCTGCCTGAGCCATCCCCCTCTTCTCAGCTGAGAGCCGGCCCAGTAGTGGAGCTGCCAGGGGGGTTTTGCTGGGATCAGGACACAGGAAAGCATCAGAGCTGTGGCTACTGCCAGGGCTGGATGATCCAGGGGCTTACCCCTCACATGGCCATAGTGCCACAAGGGTCAAGGTGGATACAGTGTGCCAGCACCACATGATGGTTTTGTGTTTGCTTTGGTTTTCAGAAGCGATTGTCTTTAGTGCTCACAGGGAGGCCAGTCTAATGGAGTAGCATCACCAGGCTCTCAGAGAGGGGAGTTCCAGGAAATCGGGCAGCCACAGGCTTCCTTAACCTCCTACCCACCTCCACCGACTGACCACAGGGCCCCAGGGCACCCAGCTTGAGGCTGAGGTCTGCTCATCAAAGGGAGTACTGGGAGGGTTTGAACCCAAAGGTAAAAGGCTCAGTGGGTAGAAGTGATGTTGGTTACAGAGGGAGAGAATACCTGACTTCATGTTTACAAAATGGAAAAATCCTAAAAGAAAATCAGGTCAGCTTTCTGTTCCTTCCAGCCCAGCAGTCCTAGCCTGGGCATCCAAGAGAGAAACAAGGAGTGCTGAGCGCCCCCTGGGGCCTGGCTCAGCACAGGGCCTGGCACAAGAAGGCGAGGAAAGGATTCTGTGCAGTGAGAGGGAAATGACAGGAGGAGGAGATATTCTGAGAAGCACAGGAAGATTGATAAGCACTGACGACAGCAATGGGAAGCTGGGCACTCAGTAACTGGAGTTCCCTTAGCTCTTCCCAGGACCCCCTCTCTTGCTGATCTCGACCCTCCTCTGTCCTATTGCTGGGCATGCCCCACCAAGCCCTAACCCTCGTTGCTCAGACCATTGGCCTCCTTCACTCTTACTGATGAGCAGCGTTGGAGAAAACCATGAATCTGTTATCTGGCCCCACTACAGATTTGTGTTTGTTCATCTCCATATCTCCCTCGAGACTGCCAGGCAGACATTCTCTTCTCAGTCCTCCTCCACCTGCCCTCCACAGTGGCTGTTCTGCAGTGTCTCATCTCTGCTCCAGCCTTCTGCCCATCCTGTTGGCCAGAACTCCCTGTTTTCCTCCCATCTTGTGTGGCTCAGAGCTTCCTCTGCTGCATCCTCCTTGACTCTCATATCAGTTAAAGAGGTGATTCCTTTCTTCCCTAAGGCAAGCCCTTCTGCATATCCATCCTGGCATCTCCAACAAATAGCCTCTATTATAAAATAGCCACTTTGACAGTCTCTCCCTATCTCCCGAGTCCTTCCCTGCTGCTCACAAACATGCCCAAGTCTCCACCATCCTTAAAAAAAAACACTCTTCATCTCCACCATCCATCACCACCAGCCTGTTGTTCTTCCCCTTCATGGATAAACTGAGAGAAAGCCATCTACACTTCCTTCTGCAAATAGTCTGCTTTGCTCTGTCCCTTTGCCTTTGCTCAGTCCTGATCCTTCTTGCCCCGCCCTCTCCTCTGGGTCTTTGGGACACTGTCCTCGGTGGCTTCTCTTCTCCTGTGTCTTCCTCAGCCTCCTTGCTGATAGATACAGGGCTCTTTCCACATGCCCTGGACCATCAGCTCCCACAGGCTCCATCATCATCCTCATGAGCTATGATCCCAGCCAAGTGTCTCTGCTGCAGTCCTGCTGAGTCCTGTTGGCATCCCAACTGAAACTTGTCTTCTTTCAACTTGAGCCTTTCCCTTTCTGAATGTGGCCATCGTCCCAGTCACCTCTCCTCAGATGCCCAGCATGGCCCTTTACTGCTCACTTTTACTTATCTCCCATGACCCATCCAAGACCAAATCTGGTAGTTTTCACCTTCGGTGTGGGCCATCATCACCTCTCTGACCCCATCCTGAACCCTACAGGAGCCTCCCTGGTCTTCTTGACTCAGATCTTTCTCCATTGGATGTTCCGTTGAGGCTTTTGCTTGTTTCCCCCTAGAAATCTGCTTATGAAAATGCTTCTTTTTATGCTTCTTCACTGGAGAAGTTCCAGGTCAGTTTTCCAAATGTTTTTGAGCACCGTGCCAAGGGTGTGTGTGTGTGTGTGTGTGTGTGTGTGTGTGTGTGTGTGTGTGTGTGGTGTGTGTATGCATGTGTGTGTATGTGTGTGTGAATGTGTGTGTGTGTGTTGTGGTTTTTCATGCTGGCTTTAGAGCAGGAGAATCTATCTCTGATGCCAGTGGTCGTCCAAAGTTACAGCTCAAGGAAACCCTCCAAAGTTTTTGTAGCCTGCTTTTGAAGGCTTTTATTTTCTATGTGAAAGGTCCTATGCTTCCACCTATTGTAATTTGGACTTTGCCTTTGTTTCCTTAATGTCCAAGGAGAATCAACTTTCTTCTGCCTTCCACTAAATCAGCATTGGCTAAGGCTGATTAGATTACACAATATTCTTTGAAACTGTTGCTGTGTATATTTAAATAGATGCCATGAAAGAGAATGCCTGGTGTCTTAATGGACTGTGGCATTACTGAAGGGTTGGGAGAACATTAACTCTTTGAGTGGTGGTCCAGATTCATTCAAGACCTGCTCTTTTAACTTAAATGGAAAGCAGATGAATGTCCGAGCTAGAAATCAGATGACTTTGGTTTCCAGGATCTAAAAACAGAATCCCACCCATTGAGGAAAGCATTCTCTGGCTGTATATCCTAAGGCATACCCACCCCAGGATTTCAGTAAGGGTCCTTGAGTCCCTTCATTCAGCATTTCTGAAATGTCTGATGTTCTCTGTAGAACTCTTGGAAAGATCAGATATGTCATGGTTCCTGTCTTTGCAGAGTTATGGCCTAATGGAGGTCAGATACATTCACAAATGACTTAGATTCATTCTAGAACATGATAAATGCATAGGAGGTGTGAACAGAAGGCTGCCTGACTGTCCTAAAGCCTCAAGATGCTTTGCGGTATGGGCTAGACTTTTTGTTTTGTCTAAACCCAGACTTCTTTCTTACTGCCTCCTGAGACTCTGAATGTCACTGGTTTTATAGAATTTGTAAGAGAATTCAACAACAATTCAAGAACCATTTATTATGTCACTATTATGTGTCACTAGAAATATGAAAGGAATATCAGAAGAGTCCCTGCCTTCAAGGAGCTTACATTTCACTGGAAGAAATACTGGAAAGATCACCATTGCTCATGGTGGCTGTTGTTCAGTTGTTTCAGTCATGTCCAGGTTTTTGTGACCCCATTTGGGGTTTGTAGGGGCAAGGTAAGTCCCTCTGTGAGGAATAAGATTATACAAACCAAGGCCCCAACTCAATATGACCTTTCTATTACCCTGAGTCGTTTGGGAACAGGGATCCTGAGAACCTAAGGGCTGCTCCTCTCCTGGGACCCTGGCCAAGTCCTTGGGAAGAGCTATAATAACTGCCCAACTCCTGGAACTAGGCACTCCAAGGAAACATCGTTCTTGGGCGGGGGGGGGGGGTGGTGGTGGTGGTGGAATTGGCCTTGGAGGGATTGGTCTCCATCCCAGGCCTCACACCAGATATGATGCTTGCTAGAAACACCTGGCAGTATGCCTTCTTTGTTCTCAGCACTACTTAAACTGTAAGATTCAGACCCCAAATTGGAATCTCACCCATGGAGAGGATGCTCTGCCTGGGACCCTCCCATGTGGGACCCTGATAACTGTACTGGGATTCCCCAGCTTGTGTAGTCAGATGTTGGTGCTTTCCCGAAATGGTGATGCTTGTAAATATGTAAATATATATATCCACTATTAATCATAGTTGCTCTTATTCTGCTATTTTTAAGCATCTTATTCTGTTATCTCCAGTTTCTTTCTCACTTGCCTATATGTTAGGGCCCTCTAAGACTTTACCCAAACTCTGAGAATTCACAGAGAACTCAGGCAAATGACAAGCAACTCAGGCTGGGTTAGAGCCACCTGTGTGTGTTTCTCCCCCCCTACCCCCTTGAACCAACACAGGTTCAAGGATTACGGGGTATTGAGCACAACAGGGGAGCACTCTCCTCCCATGAGGAGCCTGCTGCTGAGGCACATGGGGAAACAGAGTGGGGGGGGGGGAAGGAGATAAAAGGAGGAAGGTGAGGTCAAAGGGGGAGGAGAGAGAGGAGGGGATTGTGAAGAGGAAGAGATTAAAAGGCAAGATACATTACATCTTGGTGTCAGGACTCCTTTGTCTGTTCAGGAGGAGCAGGCTCCCCCAAGGGGTTTGTGGGGGCAAACCAGAGGTCGTATTTGGGCGACCAGAATCATGGGGGCAATAGGAAAGGAACTCTCTGAGGGGTTGTAGTGGGGCGACCAGAATCGTGGAAGCAATTGGAGAGTCGTAGAGGTGACTGGAGAGGTAAGTTTGGCGTCAGCCCAGTAAGGCAGGATCCTTACACTAGACCTTCTTTAAAGGAACTTGTCTAGCCTTTTGACATGCTGGTATAGCAGGGTCTGTGAAGGTAAGCAGACTCAGAACACCTTGGCCAGCCTCACCCTAGCTTTGAAGAATGGGCTGGGGGAGTCCCTGGGCCCACTACCCTTCCAGTGTGAGTTAAAAAGGCCTCTTCTTTCCTTTCTCTAAACCAAAGAAATGCCCCAGGACACCCAACGTCAGCACCATGTCCTTGGAGGCTGCTCTGTTTTAAAAACACTTCATTTTCACAAATCCTTTGGGTATAAAGTCATGGATGGTGGAAGTTCCATCCCCCCTACACAACACCCTCAAGTCTGCACCAGGCTCCAATGGGAAACATCAGTCACCCGGTGGCTCTTCTTGGGAGTGTGCTGGGATCCCATGAGAGAGGAGGCTGGCAGTCACTGGGCTGTGGAGGCTGCCTTGGTCCTTGGCAGATAGGGCACTCCACAGCACTACCCTGTGCACCATGCCCTATCACATGCCCCCTCCTCCCAAACACAGACCAGAATCGTGGAAGCAATTGGAGAGTCGTAGAAGTGACTGGAGAGGTAAAGTTTGGCGTCAGCCCAGTAAGGCAGGATCCTTACACCTATATATACATATATTCTGAATAAATATTCTAAAGAAATTGCCTTGGGTCTTTCTTGGAGTGCTGAGCATTACGTTTACTCGAATTCTGAACCAGGGTTTTCTTGGCTGAGATCATGGACTGGTTTTTCTCTTCCTTCTCCAGCTCATTTTACAGATGAGGAACTGAGGCAAACAGGGTTCAGTGATCATCCCAGGTCAATAGTATTCCAGCACATTTATATACCAAAACTTATTTGACTGTTCCCTCCTTAATGGGCATTCCCACAGATTTCCATTCTTTGATATCTCAAAAAGAGCTTTAAATATTTTTGTCCATCCTTAGAGTTTGTTTTGCACTCATTCCCTTAACTATTTTCCTTCAGATTCCTTCTTCCTTTTCTTCTTTTCCTCCTATTTCCCTGTTATATTTCTGTAACCAACTGTGTATATGCATACACATTCTTCCCTCCTTTGAGTAGTTCAGATGAAAGTTAGGTTCATTCATCAGCTCCCCCGCCCCCATCTCCCCTGCCTTGTTTACTCCAATATCTAGTTGGACTTAGTATGTGAGATAATTTCCCCTGACCTTCCTTTCCCTGCCACCTCCCCTCAGTGTATTTCTTGTCTTCTCTCTTTCCATTCTTCTCATAGGGGACACATAGATCACCTCTCCACGTTAGAATGTAAGCAACTTATCCTTGTTTAGACTGTTAGCACTGTTCATTCATGTTTACTGTTTTATGATTCTCTTTATTCCTATGTTTGTACTTCAGAGTTTCAATGCAGTTCTGGTCTATTCTTACAGAACACATGGAAGTACTTTTTGTTAAAGACTCATTTTTTTTTAACTCCTGTAGGATTATACTCAGTTTTGCTGGGTAAGTTATTCTTGCTTGTAAGCCTAGACCCTTTGACTTCTGGTATATTATATTCCAAGCTCTCTGCTCCTTTATAGTGGTGGCTACTAAATCATGGGTGATTTTTACTATGGCTCCTGGTTACTTGAATTCTTGTCTGATTGCTTTCAGTATTTTTATTTCTTTGACCAGGAATCTCTGGATTTTGACTATAATGTTCCTAGGAATTTTCACTTTGATATTTCTTTCTGGAGGCAGCCATTGTATTCCTTCTATAGCACTTTGACTTCTAGTTCTAAGCATGCTGTCTAAGCTCTTTTTCAGTCATGGCATTCACACATTCCAGTGATTCTTAAATTTTCTCTTTCCTCTTTTATCTGGTCACTTGTTTTGTTATGAAATCCCTTAGCTTTTTTCTGTTATTTTTTTTTTCAGTCTTTTGAATTCATCTTAGTATTTCTTGGGATCTCATGGAATTGTTGGATTCTCTTTAGTCCATTCTTATTTTTAGGGGGTTTGTTGTTTGCATAAAGTTTTGTTGCTCTTATGCCCATTGGCTGATTCCCTTTCCAGATCTTTTCTTCCATAGGTCTCATTTCTTTTCCATTTTCCCCTCCAGCATTCTTGTTTCATCTCTTTCAGGAATTCTCATTGAATGTGTACCTCAGCTTTTTTTTTTCTTTGTAGTTTTGCTGGTAGATGTTTTGGAGTCATTCTCTTCTCTTGGATTTGTCTTGAGAATGTTTCACTGTAATCGCTCATTATTATGGAGTTCTTTTTTATTGGACTTAATGTTAGGGTCGGGCTTCAGGGACTTCTGAAGGGAAGTTCTGGGTTTGTTCTGTGGTTTCTGTCTTGTTATATTTATTGAGTATTGAGTTGTTCCGGGAGTGTAAGGATATCTCAAAGATGGATCAGTCTGGGAACCTGCAAGCTTTCAGTGCTCCCAAAGTTATTTGCTTCCAGATAGTCTAATAACTGCCCCCCTAGTCTGAACGCTGCAGGTTGTTGACCTGGGTTAGGCTCTGAGAAACAGCAGATTGCTGCTGGACTCAGCCCCTCTTGGCCAACTGATACAGCGTGATGGATCATAGGCTCCCCTTTGCCCTGGGATCCCTGTTTTGATTATTCCTCTGCAGTCTGCAGATAGAACTAGAAACTAGAACTGAGAATCTGCCCTGCTCTTATAGTTTGTGGCACTTACTCCTGAACCTGTTTCTTTCTTAATACACTGCCTAGAGCCCGAGACAACTCCTGACCTCAGGGTAAGGTATGTTAGGCACAGGGACCTACCTCAGCCTACCCTGGATGTGTGCCCCAGAACAGGGGAATGAATGACAAAGTTGCCAGTTGGCCCCCTTTTCTGTGGCAGTGCCCTGGTGTGGGTCTGGTGCCACCTCTTGCCCTGGGGCATAGCCATTCTCTGGCACTAGAGTGTTCTGCCCAACTGCCCCTGGCCAGACCCTGTTCCCACTCTCTGTCTCTTTAAGCCAACCTTGGCTAGAAAAAAGACTCACTGTGATTTTTTTTTTAGATTTCCCAATCAGGATTCTATCTTGTATATTCTCTAAATCTGTTTAGAGAAGTATTGGAGAAGAATTTGCTATTTCTTCCTACTTCTCCCAAAGGATTATTTTATTGAACTCTGCAAAATCATAAAAAAAAATTGACTTGGAGGAACAAAAGGCCTAGCTTCTCAAGGGAAATGATGAAAATGCAGGAATAAAGTACTATCAGATCTCAAGCTATACTTTAAAGCAATAATCATCAAAATGTTTATGTTTAAAAAAATAGAAAAGTATCAGTAGAATAGACCAGATAAGCAAGACCATCAAGCAATTGAAACTAACAGAAAGGCAGAAAAACACAAGCTGTATGTAATAGATTCAAAATGTTTTATATAATTCTCCTGGACATAAAAATGTTCATGTTGATTTTTTCAAAGTAATAATAAACAACAAAATAATAGAAATCCTATGCACACATCTCAAAATTTTCTACTCTCCTTTGGGAAAAAAGAAAGCAAAATGATAAAAGAAGATGCCCCCAGATAGCTCAGAGAACAATAGCCCAAAAAACCTGAAGCCTGAAATATTATCCCCCATACCTTCAGACTAGAACCTGACTTGAACACAAAGTTAATAGACAAGAAATAAGCCACTAAAAAAGAATGATCCAAAGAGAAAGCACCTGACCATGGAGACAGACGAGATCTGGGTTCAAACTCAGAAAAAGACAGTGAAGTTAAAACGGCTCCTTTTGTCTGAAAGAAAAGTCAAGTAAAATGGTTACAAAAAGCTTTTGCAAGAGGCTAAAAGGACTTTAACAAATAAGAGCTGAGGGGAAAAGAAGAGCAAGGCAATTATGAAAAGTAAGTCCCCTGATTAGAAGGAAATGAGCATAATAGGATCCTATTCATATGCCTACCAGTGTATCTGTGTGTATATATGGATATGTTTATAGATATCTGTGTGTGTCTGTGTGTGTACACACATACACATATCTCCATGCTTAATTGTAGCCTCTTTAGGGCAGGAAGGGCAGGGAGGAGGAAAAATAAAGTAAAAACTGTACAGCAGAGAACAAAAGAAAATGAACAAGGAAGCAAAGAAAAGCTGGGTGATTTTGAAAATGGTGTGTAGTATTTATTATATAGGGTAACTCACCCTACAGTAGAGTAGGGGGGAAGGGGATGAAAGGGGATGATGGAAGGGAGGGCAGGCTGGGGGGGAGGGAAGTTAGAAGCACCCACTTGTGAAAAGGGACAGGATCAAAGTAGAGAATAGAACAAGTGGGGGGTGGGATAGGAGGGAGGGAAATATAGTCAGTCTTTCACGATATATCCACTATGGAAATGTTTTGCACAGCTACACATATACAACCCATATTGAATTGCTTATTTTCCCAGTGAGGGTGGGTGACAAGGGAGGAAGGGAAAGAATCTGGAATTCAAAGTTTTAAAATAAAATGTTTAATACATATATAATAATAATTATTATTATTTTACTTGTAACTGGGAAATGAGATATACAGGCACTGGGGCATAGAGATCCACCGTGCCCTACTGGAAAGTCAGAGGGGGAATGGGGGAAGATATGAGAGAGAGCAGATTGGGGGAAGGGATATTTAGTGGGATTGCTGTTTTGAGGTGGTGGATAGGGGAAAATGGGGAGGAAATTTGTAACTCAAAATCTTGTGGAAATCTATGGTGTAAACTAAAAAACAAAAAGGAGAGAGAGAGAGAGAAAAGAAAAGGCATACATAGAAGGCTTGAATTTGATTTGATTATGATGAAATGATGCTAAAAAGTAAAATTAGGTAGAGAGTAGTAAAATGGAACAATTATCTCATAGAAACAAAGTATGAATGGAAGAACTGTTATAATGGAGTGTAGGGATGGGAGCCTGGTAGAGGTAGAACTTTATTCTCACCAGAACTGGGTTAAAGAGAGTATAAAAGTCTTCTTAACTTACAGAGAAATAGGAATGTGAAGGGATAAGATAAGTGAGGGACTTTTAGAAGGGTGCAGAGGTAAGGGATTGGGGAGAAGATAAAGGAGAGATTCTTAGAAGGGATGAAGATTAGGGAGGCAGTGGTTAGAAACCAATTAAACATTTGAGGAGAGATAGAGTAAAATGAGAGGGAGAGAAGGATAAACAGTGATGATAAATAGGATGGAATGAAATGCACAAGTAGTAATTATGACTTTGAATGCAAAGGGGATGAACTCTCCCATAAAACAGAAAGCAATAGCAGAATGGATCAAAAACCAGAATTTGACAATATGTTGTTTGCAAGAAACACATTTAAAAATGAGAGCTACACATAGAATAAAAAAAAAAAAAAAACCCAAACCCTGCCCAGAAACCACAAACAAATCAGAAGTAACAATCATGATCTCAAAGTTAAAGCTAAAATAGATTTAATTAAAAGAGACAAACAGGGAAAATACATTTTGATACAAGGTACCATCAATAATGAAGTCATATGTCAATACTAAACTTATATGTACCAAATGCTATGACATCCAGTTTTTTTTTAAAGGAAAAGCTTAATGAATTACAGGTGGAAATAGGAAAACTATAATAATGGAGGACTTCAATCTTCTCAGACATGGTTGAATCTAATAAAAAAAAAAGTCAAAGGATGAATAGAATCTTAGATAAGCTAGATATGATAGATATTTGGAGACAATTGAATGGGAAGAGAAAGGAATATACTTTTTTCTCAGTGGTACATGGTACCTTTACAAAAATTGACTCTATGCTGTGGCACAAAAATTTCATAGTTAAATGCAGAAAAGAAGAAATATTAAATATATCCTTTTCAGATTATGATGAAATAAAATTATGTTTAATAAGGGACCATGGAAACACAGATTAAAAATTAATTGAAGACTAAATAACCTAATCTTAAAGAATGAGTGGGTTAAAGTACAATTCATAGAAATAAATAATTTTATTAAAGAAAATGATATTTAAACAACATCCCCAAACCTGTGGTGTACAGCAGAAGCACTCATCAGAAGAAAATTTCTCTCTCTAAATGCTTAAATCAATAAAATAGAGAAAGAGAAGACCAATAAATTCAGTATGCAGTTAAACAAACTGGAAAAAGAACAAATTAAAAATCCCTAATTAAACAACAAATTGGAAGTCCTAAAAATTAAAGAGATTAATAAAATTGAATGTAAGAAAACCATTGAATTAATAAATAAAACTAGAAGCTGATTTTTTGAAAGAAAAAAAAAAACTAAGATAGATAAGCCATTGGTTAATATGATCCTCCCCCACCCCAAAAGAGAGGGAAAAAAATCAAATCACTGAAATAAAAAAAAAATGAAAAGGGTGAATATACCAATAATAAAGGTGAAATCAAAGCAATGATTAGGATTTATTTTTCCCAATTATATGCCAATAAATTTAACAATTTAAGTGAAATTATTACAGAATGTAAATCCAAAAATGTAAATTGCCTAGATTAACAGAAGAAGAAATAGAATATCTGAAGAAATCTATTTAAAAAAAAGAAATTGAACAGGCCAAAAGTGACCTTCCTAAGAAAAAAGTATGAGAATCAGATGGATTTACAAGTGAATTCTACCAAACATTTAGAGATAAACAAATCAGGACCCTACAATATATTGTTTAAAGAAATGCTTGAAGCAGAAGAGACACAGAGTAAAAGTAAGGGGCTGGAGCAGAATCTATTATGCTTCAGCTAAAGTAAAAAAAAAATAAGGGTAGCAATCATAGTCTCAGACAAAGCAAAAGCAAAAATAGATCTTATTAAAAGAAATAAGGCAGGTACCATAGACGGTGAAGTCATATCAATACTAAACATATATGCAACAAATAGTATAGCATTCACGTTCTTAAAGAAAAAGTTAAGTGAATTACGGGAGAAAATAGACAGCAAAACTATACTGGTGGGGGATTTCAACTTTCCCCTTTCAGAACTAGATAAATCTAACCACAAAATAAATAAGAAAGAAGTTAAAGAGGTAGGTAGAATTTTTTGAAAAGTAAGAAAAAACTGAATGGGAACAGAGAATACCTTTTTCTCAGTGGTACATAGCATCTACCCAAAAATTTATCATGTATCAGGGCGTAAAAATCTCACAATCCAATGTAGACAGGCAGAAATATTAAATTCATCCTTTCCAGGCCATAATACAATTAAAAATACACTCAATAAAGGGTAATAGAAAGATATTTCCTTTCAGAAAATATACCATTTGGAAAAAAACACACAAAATTGGTATTATTAATGCATTATAAAAGCACTGCTTTTATTTTATCTTATGTAACTTAATTATACTTTCCCATTGTCTTTAAGTTGAAGGTGTTAAGTTGAATAAAATTAAGCTGCAAATTGATCACTTAGCTATATAACAAGGAAAATGTAAATGTTCACAAATGGGCTCAGAGGTTTGCATTTATAACAAACCTTTAATTGCACAGAATCCATGCCAGCTCAAAGTTTAGGGGCCTATACTTACCCAGTTGAGCTTTTTTAGAATTACTATTACACAAATTGACAATAAGTCATTTTTTCCTTTCTTTCTTTAAAGATCCATAAAAATGAATTGAAAACTAAATAATATAATACTAAAGAATAAGTGGGTCAAAGAACAAATCACAAAGAACAATTAGTAATTTCATTAAAGAGAATGACAACAATGAGACAACATACCAAAATTCATAGGATGTAATCAGTATACTTAAGGGAAAATGTATTTCTTCAAATTCTTACAATCAGTAAAATAGAGAAGGAGGAGATTAATGAATTGGGCATCCAACTAAAAAGAGAAATACAAAAAAGAACAATTTTAAAATCCTCAATTAAATGCCAAATTGCAAATCCTGAAAAACAAAGGTAAGATTGATAAAATTGAAAGTAAGGAAACTATTGAGCTAATAAATAAAACTAGGAGATGATTTTATGAAAAAAGCCCCCAAAGATAGATAAATCATTAGTTAATTTGATTTGAAATAAAGAAGAAAACCAAATTATCAGTATCAAAAATGAAAAGGGTGAATTTGCCACCAAATGAAGAGAAAAAGCACTCATAAGAAAATATTTTATCCAGTTATATGCCAATAAATGTGACAATCCAAGTGAAATTGATAAAGATTCACAAAAATATAAATTGTGCAGAAAAGGAACTAGAATACTTAAATAACCCCCTCTTAGAAAAAAGAAATTGAACAAGCTATCAATGAACTCTCCAAGAAAAAATCCTCAGGGTCAGATGGGTTCATATACCAATTCTACCAAACATTTAAAGAACAATTACTTTCAATACTTCATAAACTATTTGAAAAAATAGGTGGAGTCCTACCAAATTTCTTTTATGACACAAATGTGGTGCTGATACCTAAAGAAGGAAGAGCAAAAAGAGAGAAAGAAAACTATAGATCAATTTCCCTAATTAACATTTATGCAAAATATTTAAATAAAATACTAGCAAGGAGATTAAAGCAACGTATCACAAGGATCATACACTATGACCAGGTGGGATTTATATCAGGGAGGCAGGGTTATTTTAATATTAGGAATGTTTAATTGACTATATCAATAACAAAACAAAGAAACCATATCCCAACAGATGAAGAAAAAGCCTTTGACAAAATACAATAGCCTTTCCTATGAAAAACACTGGAGAACATAGGAATAAATGGAGTTTATCTTAAAATGACAAATAATATTTATCTAAAACCATCAGCAAGCACTAACCAGTGGGGATAAGCTAGAAGTCTTCCCAGTAAAATCAGAGGAGCAGCAAGGATGCCCATTACCACCACTATTATTCAATATTGTACTAGAAATATTAGCTATGGGGGGGGGGGGGGAGGTGGAGCCAAGATAGCGGAGTAGAAACAGCACTTCCAAGGTGCTCTCTCCCACACCACTTCAAAATCATGTAAAAGGGGACTCTGAACAACTTCTGGAGCTCCAGCACCCACAGAATGACACAGAGAAGCTAACCTCCCGCTGAGACAGTCCTTGCCCTAATGGAAAAGTCGAAGGGGGTATGGGAGAAGATATGGGAGAGAGCAGATTGGATGAAGGGATATCTTGTGGGACTGCTATTCTGGGAGGGTGGGTAGGGGAAAAATGGGGGAAAATTGTAACTCAAAATATAACAGAAATGATGTAAACCAGAAGTTAATAAAGCATTTGTTAAAAAAAAAAATGTTAGCTATAGTGATAAGAAAATGAAAAAAAATTGAAGGAATTAGAATAGGCAATGAGGAAACAAAACTATTGCTTTGTAGATAATATGATAACAGTATACTTAGAGAATCAATTAAAAAAACTACTTGAAATAATTGACAACTTCAGCAAAGTTGCAGGATATAAAATAAAGCTATATATGTAATCAACATTTCTATATATTGACAATAACACCCAGAAGCAAGAGATAGAGAAATTCCACTTAAAATAACTATAGACAACATATATTCTTGGTAGCCTACCTGCCAAGACAGAGTCAGGAACTATACAAACACAGTTACGAAACACTTTTCACACAAATAAAGTTAGATATAAACAACTGAGAAAATATCAATTTTTCATGGGTAGCCAAGCCAATATAATAAAAATGACAGTTCTACCTAGCTTAATTTACTTATCCAGTTCCATACCAATCAAACTACCAAATATTATTTTATAGAGATAGGGGAAAAAACAAAGCAAAACAAAATACATCTGGAAGAATAAAAGGTCAAGAATATCAAGGGAATTAAAAAACCAGAGTTGAATAGAAAATTTGACACTCAGATTCAAGAAGCAAGGGAAGCATGAGAAGGTAAACAGGGAAAAGAAATCATAAGGAACTTATCAAAGTTGAACTATTTACATTCCTACATGGAAAAATGATCATTTTAACTGATGAAACTTTTCTCAGTATGAAAATAGTTGAAGGGAACATATATATATATATATATATATATATATATATATATATATATATATATATATATATATATATATATATATATATGTCTATATAGGAGGGATATGGGCATATGAATACATATGTGAATGTGTGTATATATGTTTACAGGTATACATAGATAGAGGGCACAGGACCAATTTAATAGGAAGGGATGATACTTAAAAGGTGAAATTAAGAGGTGACAGAGGAATATAATGAGAGGAGATGGGGAGAGACAGAATGGGGTAAACTATCTCATAAAGAAGAGGCAAGGGAAAATGGTTACAATGGAAGGCAAAAGGGAATGGGTCAACCTTATCCTCATTGAATTTGGCTTAGGAAGGGAATGACATATACACTAAATAGGGTATCTCACCCTACAGGAGAGTAGGGGGGAAGGGGATGAGAGGGAGGACAATGGAAAGGAGGGTAGGCTGGGGGGGAGAGAAGTTGGAAACACCCACTTTTGAAAAGGGACAGGATGAAAGTAGGGGATAGAACAAGTGGGGGGTGGGATAGAAGGGAGGGAAATATGGTCAGTCTTTCACAATATATCTACTATGGAAATGTTTTGCTCTGCTACACATGTACAACCTATATTGAATTTCTTATCTTCCTAGTAAGGGTGGGTGACAAGGGAGAAAGGGAATGAATCTGGAATTCAAAGTTTTAAAATCAAATGTTTAAAATATATATACATGTATATGTATATATATATACACACTATTATTAATATTATTTCACATGTAACTGGGAAATAAGATATACAGGCACTGGGGCACAGAGATCCACCATGCCCTACTGGAAAGTTGGAGGGGGTATGGGAGAAGATATGGGAGAGAGCAGATTGGAGGAGGGGATATCCAGAGGGATCACTATTTTGGGGTGGTGGGTAGGGGAAAAACACGGAGAAAATTTGTAACTCAAAATCTTGCGGAAATGAATGATATAAACCAGAAGTTAATAAAGCATTTGAATATCAAGGGAATTAATGAAAAAAATGCATAGGAAGGGGCCTAGCTGTAACAGATCTCAAACTTTTATAAAGTGGTAACTATCAAAACTATCTGGTACCAGCTAAGAAACAGTAATAAATCAGTGGAACAGATTAGGTAGACAAGCCAGTAGTAAATGATAGTAAAGATAGTAACATAGTATTTGATAAACCTCAAATTTTTAGCTTCTAAGATAAGAACTCACCATTTGACAAAAATGCCAGGAAAACTGGAAAATGGAGTGGCAGAGACTAGGTATAGACACATATCTTATACCATGTACCAAGATAAGGTCACAGGCACATGATTTATAGATAAAGGCTATGATACCATAAGCAGATTAGGAGAACAAAGAATAGTTTACCTGTCAGATCTATGGAGAAGGGAAGAATCTATAACCAAACAGGACATTGAAAATGTACAGATCCAGCCATACCAGGCTAGTGCCTATACATACCTTTCCAGTCGCCTCCATGACTTTGGTCTCCTCCATGACCCTGGTCGCCTCCACAGACCCTTCGGAGAGCTCCTCAGGAATAGACAAAGGAGTCTGACACCGAGGTGTAGTGTATAGCCTGTCATTTATTCTTCTCCTCCTTCACAACATCCTCCTCTCTCCCCCCTCTCTGTTCCCTGTTCACCTCACCTCCCTCCCCCTCCCTCCTTTATCCCCTTCCCCAACTCTGCTCCTTCATGTACCTCAGCAACAGGCTCCTTATGGGAGGAGAGTGCTCTCCCGTTAGTGGTGCATGCTCAATACCCCGCAATTCTTGAACCTGTGTAACAGGATGTGGTTCACGGGGCAGAACATACGCTCAGGTGCCTCTTGGACCCAGCCTGAGTTGCCCTGTCATTTGCCTGAGTTCTCCATGAGTTCTCAGAGTTCGAGTAAAGTCTTAAAGGGCCCTTACAAGAAAATATTACCAAATGGAAAATAGATAATTTTGATTAAATTAAATTAAATTGTTTTTTCACAAACAAAACCAATGCAACTGACATTAGAAGGAAAGGAGAAAGCTGGGAAACAATTTTTACACTGTCATTTTAATAAAGGCCTCATTTCTCAGGTATATAGAGAATTGAGTCAAATTTATAAGAATACAAATCATTCCTCATTTGATAAATGGTCAAAGAATATGAGCAGGCAGTTTTCAGATGAAGAAATGAAAATTATCTAGTCATATGAAGAAATGCTCTAAATCACTGTTGATTAGAGGAATGCAAATTAAAGCAATTCTGAGGTACTGCCTCTACACCTATCAGATTGGCTAATATGACATGTTGTATAACAAAACAGAACAAAACAAGCAAACAACAAAACCCCAGCAGATAACAGGAGCAGTAGCCAAAACCTGCTTTCATTTAGCAGGTAATGGTGGTTGTGCATGAAGGGTCCATGCTTCATGGATATAGCCGGGGCCAACTCCACAGTCAGTAGGACCTCTGTCATTTGCTGCTTAGATGACCGTGGGCAGATCACTGCTCTCTGGGCCTCAGTCTACCCATCTGTGACATGAGGAGTTGGCCTTGATGGTCTCCAGTGGCCTAACAACCTGTGATCCCAGTGCCATCTTGTTGTTTTAGTCTTCCTGCCTCAGTCTTTCCTCAAGGAAGGAGAGAGTTTCCTTTTCCTTCAAATGAGGCCTGGACACACTTTTCTAGGATCAGATGTTGTGTGTGTGTTACTTAGCTATTCTTCAGAAGCACACTGTAGTGTAAGGAGACTAAAACAAGGCAGCCTGGCCTGTCTGGGATCAGCTTGGCCTCCTGTTGAGGCCAGGCTCGGCCTTCCTCTCCGGCCTGGTATAGCTCCATGACAATAAGTACCTCCTACTAGCACTTGTAGATGGCACCTACTGTGTGTCAGGCCCCATTGGAGGGCTTCTCATATGTCCCCTCCCTCAATCCTCCCAACCACCCTGCCATCCAAGGGAGGTCAGCGCCCATTGCAGTGTTAGTCCCTGTTAGCTCACTTTTCTGGCATCTTCACATCCAGCTCCCACTCTGCCTTCTCCAGGAACCCTTCCCTGACCCCCTTCATGGCAGTGCTGTCCCTCTGTTCATCATTGCCAATGTATCCTGTCCATAGCTTGTTTGTAGGCATGTTTACATGTTGTTTGCCCAGTTAGATGGGGAGCTCCCTGAGGATAGGCACTGGGTTATGCCCCTTTTTGTATCCCTAGCATTTAGGATGGTGGCTGCCACATAATAGGCCCTTAATACATGTTCACTGGCAAATTTATAAGAATATAAGTCATTCCCCAGTTGATAAATGGTCAAAGAATATGAACAGGCAGTTTTCAGAAGAAGTAATTAAAGCTATCTAAAGTCATGAAAAAATGCTCTAAATCATTATTGATTAGAGATATGCAAATCAAAACAACTCTGAGGTACTGCATCATGCCTATCAGATTGGCTAACAGGACAAAACAGGAAAATGATAAATGTTGGAGAAGATGTGGGGAAATTGGAACACGCTAATGCATTATTGGTAGAGTTGTGAACTGACCTGATACTTCTGGAGAGCACTTTGGAACTATGCCCAAAGTGTTATAAAACTGCTTACCCTTTGACCCAGCAATACCATTTCTGGGGCTTTATTCCAAGGAGATCATAAAAATGGGAAAAGAAACCATGTTTACAAAAATATTTCTAGCAGCTCTTTTTGTGGTGGCCAAGAACTGGAAATTGCAGGGATGCCCATTAATTGGGGAATGGATAAGCAAGTTGTGGCATATGAATGTAATGGAATACTATTGTGCCCTAAGAAATGATGAGTAGGCAGACTTCAGAAAAACCTGGAAAGATTTATGTGAACTGCTGCCAAGTGAAGGGAGCAGAACCAGAACATTGTACAAGGACTAACTCTGATAGACTTAGCTCTTCTCAGCATTGCAAGGATCTAGGACAACTTCAGAAGACTCAGAATGGAACATGCTATCCATATCCAGAGAAAGAAATGGAGAGTTTGAATGCAGACTGAAGCAGACTGCTTTCTTTTTTCCCCTTCTTTCTCATGGTCCCTCCCAGTGGTTCTAATTCTTCACAGCATGATTGGTGTGAAAATGTTTAATATGAATGTGTAAGTAGAGCCTATATCAGACGGCATACCATCTGGGAGTGGGGAGAGGGGAGGGAGGGGGAGAAAATTTGGAACTCAAAATCTTATAGAAGTGAATTTTGAAAACTAAAAATAAATAAGTAACATTTAAAAATATAGTTCTGAGGGGCAGGTAGGTGGCTCAGTGAATAGAGCACTGACCCTGGAGTCAGGAGGACCTGAGTTCAAATCCGGCCTCAGACACTTGACACACTTATTAGCTCTGTGACCTTGGGCAAGTCATTTAACCCCAATTCGTCCTGTCCCCTCCCCTCCAAAAAAGCAAAAAAAACCAACAACAACAACAAAACATTCCCCCCTTTTACAACTAACTAAATAAATGTTGACTGATGAACTGTTGCAGTCCAGATAGGACCGGGATGTTTGCAGTTGTCTCAATGAAGCTTCTGGCTGTGCTACAGGATAGTCCAAAGAAGGCCCAAACGTGGTATTTTCCAATGAACCGGCGTTGAGGTGAGATGTCTTCCCATGATGCCTCTTCTGAGACTGTTAGCATAAAGTCCTGGATCCCTTGTGTGCAGAGAATGAGCTTTAACTTTTTTTTATGAATTTCTCCTTTTGAGGGCTGAGATGGAGGAGGGGAAGGGATGGACTTCTCTTTTTTACTCTCCCTCCCATTAAGAAAAACGTCAGTACCACCCCAGCCTTAGTGAGAGAGGCAGGAAGAGAGTGCTTGGCTTGAGTAGTGCCTCCTGACAAGCTGTGGCAAAGCCAGCTCCTCAAGGCATAGCCATCGCTGTGCTCTCCTCAGTGCCTTCTAACATCACCATAACAACTCCCGTCTTTGCTGGAAAAACACATATTTTCTTTGGAATTTGGGCCCTGCAGCCAATCGAGGTGTTGCTTTGCAGTCTAGGGAGCAGCTATTAATACAGAGTCACAAAAAGTCTTGCACAAAGTCCATGGCCGAGCTTGAACTTGGCCCATTTGTATGGTCTGGTCCTGCCCCTGGAGCCTCCAGGACCGCTGATTCCTTAGAGAATATCATTCTGCCTGAGGGTGCCCTGGAACTGTCCCTAGGCCCCACTTCACTGTCGTCATCTCAGAGATCCCCAAAGAGGGGCCATGGTCTTTTCTACAGTGTATCTTTTCTCAAAATCATCTGCATTTTCTGCCTTGAAAGTACTAGTTTTCTTATGAATCTATGATTTCAATGATAAAAGGAACTCCTGGAGAAGGAAACCACCTCAGGTCAGCATTTGCAAGGGAGAGACCCAAGACCACCCAGGCTCTCAAGAAGAGTAGGTGTCAGAGACAGGAAAGTCAAAACTTCTTAAATGAATCTCCAAACCTGATGAACTTTGTGTTAGTCTGACTCTGAGTAGACAAACTGTAACTAAGGCAGGGAAGGCAGTGCTTTTCCCAGGATGCTGGCATCTATGCATTTTATCTCTAAGGGGCTTGCTTCCTACCAACAGTCCCCAAAGACTATGACCCTAAACCTTCTGCTTCTCGATCAGCCTAAGTCCCATGACACCACCCTGTCACCTTGCCCCGCTGCAGGCTACCCCCCTCAGGGTGCCATCACCACAGCTTTGCCTCTGGACTCCAGTAGGCATGCAGACCAGAAGCAATGAGGATTAGACTCCTCATAGCATGACTACACCAACTGGCAGACTGTCCTTTGCACCTCTGCCATGGTCACCCCATTTGGATTGTCCACTTGCTAGCACTGCTATTCTCCTCCAGTTGGTTCTGGTCCAATGAAAGAATATCTAATTAGCACACTCTGTATGGGCCAGTAATACCCCCACTCTCCCCAGAAGAGGAAAGGGGTTGGGTAAAGAATACCCTGCCTCCTCTCTCTAGTACATCTGGTTGGGGGGGGGGGTCCCTGTGCAAATGGTAGAGCTGTCCTCAGACCCACTGAACAGTGTCCTTGAATCTGCTCCCTTAGCTCTTCAGACTTGGTTTATTAGGGTCAGATGGGGCCTTTCAGTTCTGCTCCCTCATCAAACCCTGCTGTTTCCTTAAAGGCTTTCGTGAGAGTCTTCTCTTTCAGCCACTCCCTGAGGCTTTAGTCTTACACTCCAGAATGAAGATGCCTAAAGAGAAATAGGTTTTAAGTGGCTTTAATTCAAGGAAAAAATATTGATATATTTTTTGTTTGTTTGTTTTTGCTTTTGGAGGGCTATTGGGGTTAAGTAACTTGCCCAAGGTCACACAGCTAGGTTTTTGTTTGTGTGTACGTTAAGTGTCTGAGGTCAGATCCGAACTCAGGTCCTTCTGACTCCAGAGCTGATGCTCTACTCACTGCGCCACCTAGCCACCCCGATATATTTTTACATGATCTTGGAAGAACCATATTATTTTTCCTCTGGCAGTCTTGATACCAAAAATGACACACAAAGTTGTAGTCTTAGGAAACAAAAGGACATGAATTGGTTCACCACCAGAAATACTACCAAATGGAGGGACCCACTTCTCTAGAGAAACTGCTGAGTCCTTCCAGGGGTTCCCTTTGGTCCTGCCCATGCTATGCTTCTGCTTTGGTGCCAGGAGACTTTAATTAGGATATCTTGAAAAGTATCCTTGAATATCTAGTATTCCAGTTATTAAATGATTTCAAGCTGATGGGCTTCCATTGTCATGATGAGAACAGTCCAAGCCACCCTGATGTCTGGGTGTGTCTCATTCAATAGCCCAGGATTCCCTTGCCCCTCATCCTGTTTGCTGAAACCTGGTCCAGTGCTCTCCCTCCCCCCTACATGCATTGGGGTAGTTGGAATTCATAAAGTAAGGGCTTGTTAGGGAGTATCCAGGAATTGAGGATAAGCAGAGGGGGCCCCATTTCCTTCTCTTTCTAACAGTCATAATTGACAGCTTGGAAATGAGACACCTGATTGAGTAATAGATGAACAAATTGCTCTCAGGAGAAGAAATCTAAGCTATCAGCAACCACATGGAAAGATGCTCCAAATTTCTAATAAGCAGAGAAATGCAAGTTAAAGTAACTTTGATGCTCTACTTCATACCCATCAAATTGGCAAAGCTGGTTAAAAGGGGAGCAACAAATGTTGGAGGAGTCTTGGGAAATATGGGGCCATTAATGCACTGCTGAGGAGCTGAGGAAGAGCAGACATTTGTGCCTAGAACCCTTGGCCCAGGAGAGCCACCAATAGGTCCATATCACAAGAGCAAAGAGAAAGGAAAAAGACCCATGTGCCCTGCAATATTTACAGCAGATTTTTCTGTGGTGGCAAAGACCTAGAAACTAAGGGGATGCCCATTGATTGGGAGTTGTCTGAACAGTATCATGGATGAATGCCATGGAACAAAGGGATAGTTCAGGGAAGCCTGGGAAAATGTGTATGAACCAATGCAGACTGGCATGAGCAGAACCAGGAGAAAAAGGCCAGAGAACTCTCATTGAAGCAGTGGCGGTCCATGACTCCAGAGGCAAGTGCTGCCCACCTTCGGACATGGGCAAAGAGGCAGGCACTTCTAGATCCTGCCCACAATCAATATGTTCTGCTTGACTGGGTGTGTATTTTTAGGAGGGTTTTCTTTTTTTCTTGGGGTGTAAGGGGAGGGGAGACAATGGGAGAGAAAAAGGAAATGCATGATAAATAGAAATGTGATTAAAATGAAATATACGCACGATCTGCCATGTTTTAGCTGAGTTCAGTCTCTGCCCTTTTAGCAGGTCTGCTAGCAAATTAACTAGTTGCCCAGGCTTTTACAAGTGAACATTCAGGAGGATGGGAGGTGAGCAAAGCAGAGGGGAAGCCAGAAAGGCAGTTGCCTTCCTCCATGATGAAGTCAGCTTGTTCAAACCACATCCCTTTGCTGCAGACCGGAACACTCAGCTCTACTGAAAGGCTTTGAGAGACCTTCCTGGGCTGGCTCTAAGCTACCACCTCCAGTCACCTTTGCCAGCCCCTCTTAGTTCAAGTGCCTGATTCTCGCCAGCTTGTCCTGTAGAGAGCTCATCTGTGGATTTTGACCAGTTGTCTCCCCTACTAGACTGTGAGCTCCTTGAGGGCAAGGGCTGTTTTGACTGTTTACATACCTCCCCCCCCCCCACCACACACACATAGTAGGTGTCTAATGATGTTTATTGACTGGGAGACAACATGTAAGCAGTTAATATTTTATTCTGATGGGGTAATGGAAAAACAAAGTATGGCCACTCCTGTGCTTATATTTACTTGCTAGTCTGGTTTCACATCGGTACTTGATGAAATGCAATGATCTTCCCCAATATTAGTTTTATTCCTCCATTACATTCTCTGCTCCACAGCCAATTCTTGTCCTCTGCGGAAGGTAACTTGTTACTCTGCCTTTTCATTCTCATACCTGGCTTTTCACAAGCACTGGAGTCCTAGCTCTGTCCCTGACTGTGTGACCTTGAGTAAGTCACTTGGATCTCTGGAGCAGAGCTTCAGAGTCAAAAGTATGAGGTTATCAGACTGGAAAGTGAGGACTGTGGGGCAGGCTGCTGGTTGGGGCTTTCCCCCAAACCTCATAGCAGGCTCCAGAACATCCTGTAGGGTAGGAAGCAGGGCTGGTCTGGTCTCCATCTATCAGCCAAAACCTGGGCAGGCAACAAGTCCACTGAGGAAGCTGCTGCTAGTAGGCCCAACAGCTGTGGGCTGATTTACCCATGGGTGCACAGAACAAGGTGTGATAGGGTGTCATGACATTTCATTCTCACAGAGTAACAAAAAAGCAAAAGCAGTGATCCTAAATGTGCATAATGTCCTGGCCTGGGCCCAGAAGGCTATGGCCAGGACTGGGAGGTCATTTTGCCTGCTCCAAGTCTTTTCCTTGCCCTTTGGGTTGGCTCTCTGTCCCCCTTCCTTCCCTGCCTCTCTCACCCTAGTGTCTACTCAGTTCCTCCAACCTCAGTGGCGCCAGGCCTCCAGTCGAATCTGCTATTTGGAGAAGGAACTGCCCTGTGGCCATGTGGAACACCTTGGGTCCAAACCAATCTCTGACCATGGTTGTCAGACACCAAGGCAGCTGTAGCTGGAAGGGGAACGTGGAAAGCAGGCAGATGGGGGTCATCCTGCACAGGAGAGGGGCTGAGGCTTCTCATTTTTTTTCAAGACAAAGAAACTGCCTTTAAGAATGTGGATGTAAGGACTAGGACCTAAGACTCTGATGTCATGTCTCTATCGGTTATCATTCAGATGTACTTGGTGTTGTCTGGTGTCCTGCTCTGCACAGGTGTGCCTGTAGGAGTGGTATAGAGAAGGAAAGCTCATTCATAGGAAAGGAGCTGGACCCTTTTCTGGTGGGACCTTTGACCCTTTGGCTGCCAGTGTCTTTAGATCCTTGGGGCAGCCTAATTGCTTTCTAGTTTTTCTAACAGTCTAGGTCAGAGGAAGTCCTTCCTTCCAAAATTTATTATCAAACTGTGGACTACTATGGCCAGTTTTTACTGGGTCTTATCTAGCAGCACAAGGTAGTGAGTAGAGTGCTTTATGTGGAGTTAGGAAGGCTTGGGTTCAAGTCTAGCCCAAGACACTTAGTAGCTCTGTGACCCTGGGCAGGCCACATAAACCTCTCTCAGCCTCAGCTTCCTCATCTGTAAAATGGTCATAAGAATAACACCATGGTGGGGGGGGGGGCAGCTAGGTGGTACAGTGAATAGAGCGTTGGCCCTGGAATCAGAAGGACCTGAGTTCAGATCTGGCCTCAGACACTTAACACAAAAACTAGCCATGTGACCTTGGGCAAGTTACTTAACCCCAATCACCCTCCAGGAAGAAAAAAAAGAAAAGAATAACACCATGAGGATCAAATAAGTGAATACATGGAAAGTGCCTTGCAAACCCTGAAGTACTCAAAAGGCTTGATATTATTCCAGGGCCCAGCTCAGCAGGTTATAAGTAGTCTGAAAGCTGGGCAGTCCAACATCCTCAGTACAAGGGGCAGCCAGGATTCAGTATCACTCTATTGCCTCCTTTTCTCTTCATTGCCCTCCTGGAGATTTCAGACCCTTGGTCCTTACTTTGTTTCTGCAAGGTAATTCCTCGACAGTTTGGTTGGTATAGCAGTAAATATATGAATTAATTTGGTACCATGGCATGGCCTAGCCATCAACAATGGATAGCTCTCCAATTATTTACTTTTTTCTTTTCTTTTTGGAGGGGGGAAGGCTGGGCAACTGGGGTTAAGTGACTTGCCCAAGGTCACATGGCCAGATTTGGACTCAGGTTCTCCTGACTCTAGGGCTGGTGCTCTATTCACTGTGCCACCTAGCCACTCTCAATTGTTTACTTCTTTTAGATCTATAGGAAGTGTCTTGCCATTGTATTTATATAAATATTGAACTTGTCTTGGTAGGCTGAAACAAAGCTATGATTTTTGTTGTTATTATGAATGGAATTTCTCTTTCTGTTGGGTTTGTAAGTTCACCATAGACTTGTGATTTTTGTGGGTTTATTTTGTTCCAGCCCTTTTACTGAAGTCACTTTTGCCATTCATTTTCCTGATTGATTTCCTTATATATTTGGAAGAATTTCTGAGCCAATTCCTATGCTTTCTGCAAGAGGGTAATTCTGTCACCTCTTTGCTGATACTATGCAATGTTGACTTCTCTTTCTTCTCATAAGCCTGTCAGTGGTACTTCTAGATCTTTGTCCAAAACTGTGCGCAGGGGAAATCCTTGCTTACTCCTGTACTTACTGGGAGAATTTCCAGCATTATTCTATTACACACAATTTCTGCTTTTATTTATGTATTTTTTTTTGCCATTCTTTTTGTAAGTTTTGAGTTCCAAGTTCTATCCCTCTCTTTAGGCCCCTTCTCCACCCACTAAGAAGGCAAGCAATATGATATCAATTGTATATGTGAAGTCTTGGACAACATTTCAGTTTTAGCCATGCTGCAACAATAAGAACAAACAACAAAAACAAGAAAAAACATTTAAAAAGTATGTTTCAATCTGTGCTCACACTCCATCACTTCACCTGGAGGCAGATAGCATTTTTCATCATAACTTCTGAATCGTTCTGGATCATTGTATTGCTGAAAATAGCTGGGTCATTCACAGCGGATCACTGTTACGATGTTGCTGTTTCTGTGTACAATGTTCTCCTGGTTCTGCTCATTTCACTTTGTATCAATTCATGGAAGTTTTCCCAGGTTTTTCTGAAATCATCCTGTTTATCATTCTTAAAGCACAATAGTATTCCATCACAATCATATGCCACAACTTATTCAGCCAATCCCCATTGATGGGTATTCCCTCAATTTCAAATTCTTTGCCACTACAGACTTGCTATAAATGTTTTTGCACATCTAGTCCTTTTCCTTTGATCTCTTTGGGACAGGGACCTACTGGTGGTGTTACTGGGTCAAAGGTTTTGCAGTTTTTTAATCCTTGAGCACAGTTCCAAATTACTCACCAGAATGGTTGGACCAGTTCACAACTTCACCCACAGAGCATTAGTGTGCCCATTTTCCACATTCCCTCCAGTATTTGTCACATTAGGCAGTCTGATACATGTGAAGTGACACCTCAGAGTTGGTTTAATTTGCCCTGCTCTAATCAGTAGTGATTTAGAGCATTTTTTCATGTGACAATAGGTAGCTTTGATTCCCTCCCCCCCCCCCCAAAAAAAAACCCCGTCCTGTTCACATCCTTGAACCATTTGTTAATTGAGGGATGGCTCTTATTTTTATAAATTTGTCCCAGTTCCCTATATTTGAGAAATGAGACTTTTATCAGAGAAACTTGCTGTAAAATTTTTCCTCTAGTTTCCTGCTTTCCTTCTAATTTGGCTATGTTGGTTTTGTTATTGTCAAAGCCTTTTAATTTCATTTAATGAAAATGACCCATTTTCCTTCCTGTGATCCTCTCTATCTCGTTTCATCATAAACTTTTCCCTTTCCTATAGATCTAACAGGTAACTTTTTCCATGCTCATGACATCATCCTTTAAGCCTAAATAATTTCTCCATTTTGACCTTATCTTGGTATACAGTAGGAGGTACTGACCTATCTTAGTTTATAAGTTCTCATTTTAAATATATATTCTTGATCATATTAATAACTCCTTGGTTCCTATACTTTGGAGAATCTTTTTTCACACAGAGGAGTTTTGTAATTTGTGGAAGGCTTTTCCCCGTGCCAGTGCTTACAGCCCTCAGATCCCTGTTGTGTTTTAGGCCACCAGGTCACATCAGTCCTTTCACATGTCAGAATCCCTGCAATGCTCATTAGCAGGCTGATGCTTTCTCCATGATGACAAGACAAGTTGGGAGTTCCCTGCTTGGAACCTCAGGCTTATTTATAAATAACAGTTAAAAATGAAGGATAGTTGTTTTAAAATTATTTTTCATGTATATTTATTTGAATGAGTCACTGAGCATTCATCATCTTTAAAGAGCCAGAGAAGCAGCTTTGACTGAAAACCTTTAGATGAAATGCCTGGAAAATACTCTCCATAAACTGGTTTGGCCCTCACTTGGGAGAGATTTCTTGTCAGATGTAGTCAGAACTTCTGATCCATAGAGAAGGGATTTAGCCTGACTAGACACAACTTTAGAACCTTTGAGCTAGGGTCAGGATATATTTTAGGGAGTATGTGAACATCAACACATCCTTATTTTCACTAATCTCTAATTGAAATGAAGAATTTCCTTTCATTATGACTATAGGAAACAAACCACAGTGGGAGTAATAAATAGTACCTGTGATTTTGTCACCAGTGGAAATCCCAGCTAGTTTGGAGCTGGAGGCATATTATCAATGTTGCAGATACTGAGAAATGTCATTTTACATGCATCATTAATGTGAAATGACTGTAGTTGTAAGAGTTATTGTAGGTCATGCTAGACGTGATCATAATCTTCCTATCTGTATCTCAATATAATTGGTTTCCTCCATAATTCCATACAATTCACTTGAGGCATTGAAGAACATTACTCTGAGAAGTCTATTGACTTTACCAATTGGCTTCCAAAAGGGTCTTAGACACAAAATGTTCAGAAGCTCTGTCAGAGAGGGAGAAAAGGAGAAAATAAAAGGCAGACTGCTGGGGAGCTGGGGGTGGTGGTGGTGGAGGGTGACCCAGAGGAAGACCCAGCAAAGGAATCTTAGAAGGAGCAATAAGAGCCTACTTTAAGGAATAAAGACAATCTTAAGTCATCATCTAGACATTAGTAAGTTCATGGTCTTTGTTTCATCCCTTCATTCTCTTGAACTCAGGTGGAAACTTTGCTTTCAAGACCACAGGTTCATGACTGTGAAATTCCCCTTCAAATAATATTAAGGGTGATCATTGAAGGCCTCTGGTTCCTTGGTATCATTGGGCTTATTCAGAGTGGTCCAGGCCCCGAAAAGAACAGTTAACTATGTTGATGGATGTCATTTGCCAAGAGCTTTGAGTTCGTAAAGTGCTTCCAAGATGGATTTATTGGAGCCTTTACAAGGGGGCAGAAGGAGGGTGAGGAGGGGGCATTCCTCCATATTAATACTTGTAACACCCCAGCTGTTATTTGCTGTCCACACATTGCAGGCTGAGAGAGATCTGGAGGGATGGGGGTGTTTCCTCAGGGTCACAAAGGGAATGTCTGAGATGACCTTTGAACCTTCCCTCCAAGCTGCTGGTGGATGCCTCAGGTGCCCTCCCAGCACCTCCTGGCCCTCAGACACTGCCTAGGTGACCTGGAGAAGTCTCTCGTCCTCTCATCTGAGTTTCTCTTCATTTATCTGAAGACAAAGGACTCAGCTGCCTCAGTTTGTCTGTGAACTCAGGCAGAAAAAAGTCTGGCTCATTTATTTATTCTCTTGTTAAAAATAGTTAACAGCTAACATATATATATATAGCAACTACCATGTGCCAAGGACCATGCATAATCATCCTGGGAGGGAGGAGTAATTATTATCCCCATTTTACAGATGAGGAAACTGAGGCAAACAGAGGCTAGTGACCTGCCCAGGGTCACTTAAAAGCAAAACCCTCTTTGCTCCTGTTGAGAACCTGGTTGTGGTTGGCCACAAGTCCTTCTCTAGGCCCAGCATCAGGACTCCCCTTCAAGGGGACAGCTCAGGAAGTCATTTTACCAGAAGTTTCTTCCCCACCAATGCTAGCCATAGTCCTTCTCGAGGGTCACTGTGGCTTGGAAATCCCTCCTCTGTAGCCATCTGGGTGAGGAACCTTCCTGAGATGAAGTTGGCTGGTCGTTGGAGAGCAGGTATCCAGTCCATCATTGCGAGGAGGGCTTGCAGAGCCTCTACCCAGAGGAGAGTTCAAGGTCACCTATGTGCACATTACTTGGCAGGGTGTCTTTAGGGGACGATTCTCTTTACTCATGATATTTTCTAGACTCCAAGCCTTTCCAGCTTCGCAGGACTGGCCAAAATTTCACTCAGTTGTCACTAGCTTTAAGAATGTGTACAGTTAGAAAAGACGAGCAAGATGATCTCAGAAAAGCCTGGAAAGGCTTACAGGAACTGATGCAGAGTGAAGTGCGCAGAACCAGGAGAACACTGTACATGGTCATGGCAATACTGGATGCTGATCAACTGGTAATGACTTGGCCATTATCAGCAATAGTGATCCAAGATAATTTGGAAAGACTTTCTCTTTCAGAGAAAGACCTGATGGAATCCAAATGCAAATCATACAGTTTTCACTTTTGTTTTTGGCTGTTTCACAATATGGAAATAATATGGAAACAAGTTGCGTGACTGCAACACGTCTCACCTATATCAAATGTTTGCCCTCTCAATGAGGGATTTGGAACTCAAAAATGTAAAAAAGTAATTTAAAAATTGTTTTTACATATAATTGGGGAAAATAAAGTATTTTTAAAAATAGTCGTTTTATTATGCCCAAAGAGCGATAATAAAATGCATTTCCCTTGATGTAGCAATACCACTACTACATCTGTACCCCAAAGAGATTTAACAAAAAAGAAGAGGGGAGGGAGGACCGATTTTATAGCAGCTCTTTTTGTGGTGGCAAAGAATTAGACGTTGAAGGGATGCCCATCAGTTGGGGAACGGCTGAACAAGATGTATATGATTGCTATGGAATACTTTTGTGCCATAAGAAGGATGAGCAGGTAGAGTTCAGAAAACCTGGAAAGGCTTAAGTGAACTGATGTGGAGTGAAGTGCGCAGAACCAAGAGAACACTGTGCACAACAACAGCGATATTGTGCAACGACCTACTAAGAAGGACTTTGCTCTCCTCGGCAGTATCCAAGACAACTACAAAGGCCTCCATGAAAAATTCTACTGACATCCAGAAAGAACTGCCGGAGCCCAAATAAACATCCTGTTTTCACTTCCTTTTTTTTTGTCTCTCACAACATGACTAATATGGAAATGTTTTGTATGACTGCACATGTATAACCTACTTACCAAATTGCTTAATACCTCAGGGAAGGGGGAGGGAGAGAGTTTGGACAAAATATTTTCTTAAATGGATGTTTAAAGTTGTTTTCATATGTAATTGTGAAAAAAACATTTTAAAAAGAATCTGCAGTAGTTTCAGTTCCTCAGTGAGAAGGATGTGGGCAGAGTTTGGGAATTGCCCACCTCAGTACTTAGGCTGTGGCAGTGCCTTCTTTGCCTCTGCCTCTCACGAGGCCTGGCTTCCTTCTGCAGGTCTTGGTGGGGTCACCTTCCTCCACCCCAGCTACCCGGGCCTTCTCTCCACTGATTTTTCCTTTGTCTAATAGTCATACGGTGCTTCCACGTGCACGCTGCTCCTATGGGCCTGCCCCTATTAGAATGTCATCTCCTCTATGGCCAGCACTTCTTAAGTACCTGGTGGCCAAGCCCCGGTCTGAGGCGAGCTCGGAGGAGGCCGCCCCCACCTTGTCTTCGCCAGTTTTGCAGCTTCTCCCACGTGCCCTGCCCTGGGCTCCTGCGCGACCTCTGCTGCTCCCGGTTTCCTCTGTTAACCCTTTTGGGGGTGGGCACGTTACTCTTTCTCACCCACCTTACAATGGACCCTCACCTCCCGGCCCTACCTCGGGGCATTCCCATTCCTATGGGCCTTCCTGGATGCCCCCCCCCCCCAGCTGGAGTCCTCTTAGTGCCCTGCCTGGGGGGGTCCGGGCTCACCCCGCCTGCTCCCTCCAGACCACCGAGGGTCTCTTAATAGCCGAGACCCCGGCTCTCCTCCGTGGGAGTGGGCAGCCCTCCTGCTGTGCCGGGCTCCCCCCGCCGAGGCTGTCTCCCCGCGTCACTCGAAGCCCAGTCACGTGGGGTGTACCCTAACACTTCGCCCTCCCTTGGGAAGCCCTGCCTGTATCGCGCCCTCCTTTGTCGGGGTCTCCACGTCTCGCACCCGTGGCCAGCCCCGGCCCTCCCACTGTGCCGCGCGTGGGCTGACTCCGGAGCCAGCCACAGCCTCCCCCGCGCCACACTGCTGTCCGTGGGAAGGCCTTGCCCGGGGCTCTCCTGCCTGGCACCCTATCCCCTCCCCCCCAAGGGCCAAGCCAGCCCCGAGCCACACCCCCTCAGCGGGGCGCCCCACCCCTCCCCCAGGGGCGCAGCACAGGCGGTGGCTCTCCGAGGACCCCCCCAGGGTGGAGGGCTCATCAGCCAAGTTCAGGAGGAGCCCGGCCCTCCCTCCCCTCCCCCCTCTTCTAGCTGCATGTTGGGGGTCCCTCGTCCCTCCCTTCCGTCCCTCGCTGCTGGGCGCCTGCTGGGGCCCGGGCTCCAGCCACGGTCTCTGGGCGACTTGGGAATGGAGGAGGCTGGTGTCTGGCTACGATCTCTGATCTCTTCCCGAAGGTCTCCCGCCTCAGCAACACGCTAACCGGGGCTCCAAAAGCAGGTGCGCCCGGGAGGAGGGCGGGGCCTCAGAGGAGCGCGCACGCGCAGACCCCGCCTTCCCTCCGAGGCTGTCAGACGGACGCCCCACCCCGAGACGCCACCCGCGATCTCCATTGGTGGGCGCACCCGTCGCTCCGATCCGGGACCAATCGGGACGCGGCAGGGGCAGCGGCCGGGTCGGGGCGCCGGGGGCGGTGTCAGGCAGCGGCGGCGGCGGCGGTGGCGGCTACGGCGGCTGCTCGGGGAAGCTGCGGGAGCGGAGGTGGAGGCGGAGGCGGACGATGTGAGCCCGCACCCAGGCGGCTCCTGACGGCGGCGCCATGGGGGCGCCGGGCCCCGGCCCTGGTCCTGGGCTGCAGCGGCAGCGGAGCCTGAAGCGGCCCTGAGCCCGCGGAGCCGAGCCCACCCGGGGGCGCGCCCCGCCCACGCCCGCCGGGCACGCGCCCGCTCCCCGGCGCCCTCCTCCTCCCCCCGCCTCCCCTCCCCCTCCCGGCCATGTCGGCGGCGGCGGCGGGGGGCGCCGCGGGCTCGGCAGGCGGGCCCGGCCCCACGCAGCCCCCGCCGCCCCCCGCGGGCCCCCGTATGCGGCGCAGCGCCGCCAGCTCCCCCACGGCCCCGGGCGCCGGCCGCCTGCTGCAGCCCATCCGCGCGACCGTGCCCTTCCAGCTGCTGCGCTGGGGGCCCAGCCCCCCGGCCCCCGACCCCCCACGGGCCCAGGGCCGGCCCCGGCGCAGGAGCGGCTCCCCGGAGCCTCGAGGTAAGGGAGCGGGGGGGGGGGCGCTCGTGACAGCCTCGCAGGACCCCCCTGGGTGCGGGATGGGAGGAGCGGTGGGGTGTGTACACGCGCGTGCGTGCGCCGTGCGCGCGCTCCTGTGCGTGCCGGCCCTTGCCCCGGGTGTCCGGGCCTCCAGGCCGCCTGGATGGTGGCTGCCGTGCGGCCGGCCGGCGGGTCCAGCGGCCCCCCCCCCCCCCAGCGGGCTGTGCCCCGTCCGCCCCACCCTCGGGCCGGAAGGAAAGCGCGGGGCCCGGCATAGGGCAGACCCGTCCTGCGGGAAGCTCCCCCGCCGGCCGCGCCGGGCTCCTCCTTCGCCAGCTTCCTCGCGCGGGTCCAGGAGGCCCCGCTCGCCGTGGGGAAGCCGGCTCAGCCGGTCGGGGCCCCGCCTCCCCGCGGAGGCCGGCTGGTCCGCTCCCTGAGGGCAGGTACCGAGCGAACGCTCGTGTGGCCGCGGCGCGCTAAGGCTGTTACTGGCCTCGGGGTCGGTCTTCGCGCGGGGATCGAGTTGGTGTCATCGCGGCTCAGAGGTCCCGATGCAGCGCGCGCCGAGAAATCCCGCGGACGTGCCCGGTTCTCCCGGTTCTCCTGGTGACCCCTGCTTGCCCGTCTGGGGGCCTTACACACGCCGCTGCCTTTCCTCCTGTCCCTTTCCTGGGCGGGCGCTTTGGTGTCACTTCTGTCGGTGCCGACTGGCCGTTCTGCAGCGTTAGGATTTCATCTCCATTCTCTGTCTCTTCAGAACGATAGAATTCCGTAAACGTAAGCAGATCTCTGAGAAATCACGGAAAACCACCTGCGCCCTCCCCGAGGCCCTTGGCCACCATTTGGCTCTTCCTTCCAGCTGTGTCAGCCTTCCTGTCTCCCCGGACTCTGTGGACCTTCTCTGCGGTGCCCCTAAGCAGGTCCCTTTTCTCTCTTCTCTTTCCCCCTAAAGACAGTGGCCCCTTGAGGGCCCGGACTGTCTTCCTTTCTCCTCGTTTGCTTTCCTTGCCCTTAGGGCGTCGTCTAGAAGGCCCGCGTAAGCGCTCAGTAAAGGCTTGTGATGGTATTTTATAGGTTATTCTCTGGCATTGGTGGCAGGAGTGCCCACATGGAAGATGTGAAGGGGCTGACCCCTGTTGGGTTAGTGAAGATGTGACTAAGACAAGGAGGGGTGATGCCAGCGTGCCAGTGATACAGACCAGAGCCTCAGGGCACGTGGCTGGAATGAGAAGGGCCAGACAGCCTGGACCACCATGTTCCGGGGTAGAGGAATGCTGATGTGCACCGGTGCTTGTTAAGGCTGAGTTTTCAGTAAACCCTAATTCCTCCAGCACCTTTGGGCTGACCCCAGCAGCGTGAGACCTTCACACTCTATGGAGGACCGCTGAAGACCTAAGGATTTTACTGCCCCAGAAGAATGAAACATACTTAGGAAAAGTTGTCACAGAGTCTGTGTCTGCGACCGGGGAGCAGGCCACAGTCCCGGAGCCCCTGAATGCCGCTGACGGCCATGAGCCACGCTAAGGATCTACTCCACAGAGTGAGCAAGGTGCCCCTTTTTCTCCAGGGAGCGCGCCCTTTTACTGCATGCCACTAAGTCCATACTGGGGAGAAGTGGTGGCTCTGAGGGGTGTCAGAGACCTTTGAATGACCTCTGTCATCCAGCCCGACCTCTCACTGGGCAGACGGGGATATGAGACAGCACATATGGGGCCCTGCCCAGGTCAGGTCCGACTCCATGCCCTCGAACCTCCTGAGGGCTGCTGAATTGGTCTGTTCTTCTGGCAAAGGCAGGTTCAGCTGGGTAATGCTCTGAGTGCCTTGTTCGAAGTAACAGCGGAAGTACCTACACGTGGAAGTTGCTAAGGGAGGAAAGGGGACCAGCCCCCTCCGTTTGCCTTTGATCCCTAGCTCCTGGCTGTTGGTGTCACTTCTTTAGGGCTACAACCCTGGGCTGTTTTCCTTTCACTACAGGAGACTGTTCCAGGTTGGAATCATCTCTCAAGGATTAAAAATGCCTTTGAAGAAACCTGTGAAAAAATGTGCTAGGTGCTTGTAACGTTTGCAGAGCCTCACCTGGAATCCCTGCTTGCCAGTGACTATTTGATCAGCTGCCTCCAGGCTGGCTTCTCTCACGTCCTCTTCCTCCCAGCCCCACGACAGCAAAAGCTGCTACTGCCATTTGTCTGTGATTGTGTTGGCCGAACTCTTGAAGCAGGCTCACCGAGAAGTGGAGAGGAAAGGAGGAGAGAAAGCCATAGTGGCCAGTGAGCTCAGTGGGCCCTGGGCCCCAGCAGCTGAGCCCAAAGACCCTGCTCTCTTGTCTGTCAGGGGAACTTGGAGACCCTGTTCAGACCTACCTGCCTCCTGCCTGGTGAAAAACTGGGCACATCCTTGATACCTGCTGCTGTATGTGACCCCGGATTTTAGATTGTTCTGTTCTCTGAGATAGCTGAAATGCAAATGAAAGTTAGCAGGGAGGTTGGGGCAGGACAGGTCGATCTGAGATTCACCAGCATAAAGCCAGGAATTAAACTGATGGGTGCTGATGAGGTCACTAAGGGAAGGAGTCTAGAGGGAGAAGATGGCCCCGGATGGAACCAGAGGGACCCCTGTGGTCAGAGGGCAGGAGACAGAAGGAGTGGGGGTGGGAGCTGAACAGAGAGAGAGAAAATTCGAGAGTGTGTCCTGAAAACCTAGAGGGGAGGAGAGAGTGATCCACAATGTCAGGGGCCACAGAGGCCAAGGAAACACTTTCTGTAGCACCCTCAAACTGGAACGTGAGGGAGCTGCCCAGGATTGGGGAATTGCAAAACAGCTCGTGGCCTGTGGCTTAATGGGATGTTACTGTACCATAAGAAATGATGAAATGGACAGTTCCAGAGGAAGCTGAAGTGGTGTAGAGCAGAGCGAGTGGGCCCAGGACAATAGCGTCTATGCTGGCGGGCATCCGAGAGGAAGGTGCCTGACCCTGAAGGCCTGCAGGCACAGTGCTGCCCTCCTGCTGCAGAGCTGATGGAGCTCAGTGGGTCTGGATCCTATGTGCACATGAGTAGGGTTTCACTCCTCTGTTTACTTCCTTTGGGGGTGGGGAGCTTGTAAAATAAATTTAGAAGCTTTAAACCTTGCATATCTAGTTGTTGGATTTTGTGTCATTCTCAGAAGTGCCTGAGCCAGCCTTGAGAAGGTGTACTTAGCTCAGTGGAGCATTTGTTCCTGAAATCTTGGTCCTTTTGTACAGTAGCTGTTTGCCAGATTTTCACCCACAGCTCGGCTTGCAAAGGCCCTGCATCCCGGGCCATCTCCAGTTGTCCTGATCTGTATCTGGCCACTGGACCCAAATGGATCTGGAGGAGAAAGTGAGGCTGGTGCCTTTGCACAGCCCTCCCTCACTTAAATCCAATTCATTGGCATGTCATGGCATCACCTTCCTTGTGTTATGGCCCACTTCTCAAATGAAGGACAAATAATAACTGAGAACCATATGTAGGAAACCGCAGGGCACAGACCAGCTTAGCCAAGTTCATGGTGCCCAACAGCTTGGTATCACCTCAAGGAGGCAGCTGCAGAGTTCTGTATCATGCCACGAGATCTGAAATCTGTGGATGGGCTGTGTGAATTTAGTTAGTCCAGGTTAAATGAGTGATTTTTCATTTTCTTTTTTAAAAAAGAGTTTTACAGCTGCTTTTAGAAAGCTTCCCTTGCCCTGGCTCCTTGCTAGAATCCTTTCTTGTGAGAAGGAAAAGCGATTCTGGGACTAAGCAGACTGTTGAGTGGGTATCTTTGTTAAGCAGTACTCCACGCACAGACAGAGATGGGCACTTTCTCATAGTAACCAGGGTGCTTCCCCATGGAATGTGGAGCCGCGCCTGCTAGCTTGACCCCTGGGGGGTAGTCGGACCTGTAGACCTATTCCGTGTGAGCGGACTAATTAGGAAGAGAAATTCTTTCTGTTAAAGATTTCAGGTAGATTATCCCCCTGTCCTGAACCTCTGGGCTGCAGATTGCCTGGTCAACCTTAGATGATCAGCATTTTCCAGGGCTTGGGCATATCTGGCCATGCCAGCAGAATGCTGGGTCCCTCTCACAACCAAGCAGTGCTTCTGCCCTAGGCATGGTCTAGCAGAAGGGACATCCCCACGGTTCCCTCGTTGCAGCCAGCTTTGAGGACAAGTAAAGAGGCATTAAGTGTATCCTTTTTCTCTTGCTTTGGGCTTTAGAAAATCAAAGCCTTGTTTTTCACGGGAAAAAAAAATGTGTATCCTTGAAATGAGATTGTGTTATGAAGCCATTAAGCCTTCTCCCAGTTGAAAGGAAAAGGCCAATCCTTTGGGCATCATCTTAACCTCTGATGAGTTACAAAGTAAGAAATCATAGGTCCCCACCCTGTGGTTTTCTGAGGGGACGTGACAGGGGACGTGACTGTAGGGACAGAAGTGACCAGGACGGATGCCTTCCAAAGATTAGTTTGAGACAGATGGATAGTAATGTCCCATGGGTTGGGAGGCCATGCATCAGGCTCTTTGTGGCCGGGGCAGTGAGCAGTGGCAGGGTAAACGTGCTCAGCCTCCGACTCCCTCATTTCCCCTCTTTGGGCTTCTGCATCCCCTTCTGGTACAAAGGGCTGGGCACTCCTGTTCTCCACGCTGGCTGGGGGAGTGTTTTGCCCCTCAGGTAGCTGGTACCTGTGCTTCATTTTGGCCACTGAGCTAGCCTTGCCCCCTGCTGCCCCATTTCACCTTCTTTCTTGTCAGGTGGGGCTGCTCACCTACTTTTGAAGACAGAAGTTGCTTTTTGTTGGGTGCAGTTGTGATTAGGCCCTCTACTGTGCCCATGCAGTTATTTCAGTAAATACACACTTTCCATTACATTGTTGAAAATGTTTTAATGCTCCACCCTGGTGATGGCTCCGATGGCATCTCCCCCCAGGCTGGAAGCTGTGCAGTAGCACATTCTCCTTAAGTGCTTGGGGTTCTTTTATGACAGCTGGTTTAATATGTTGAACATCATGACTGAAGTTGATAGTGAAAGTGGAAAAGCCCAGCCAATAGGATCCATTTAGTGAAGTGCCATTCAAGAACCAAGCAGGACACATCAGAGCCATGGCTCTGTCGCTTGGAGCTTCATTTCCTCGTCAGTTCTGGTATATCACTCCCTGCCCCCTCTCCCCCACATGAGAAATGGGAGGAGGGGTGGGAGGGGTCCTAAACACAGTTCTTTGGGAAGCCTTCTCACCAGTAGCCCAGGGCTGCCCCTTTCCAACCCCCCACAGTCTGATGGGGATAATTTCAGATCACTACTGCTCATTGCCACAGCACCATTCAAAACACAATTACATATTTTAAAAATGAAAAACCTGTTCCATTATTGACTTTGCGGGGTGGTGAGATCAGAGCTGTCCCCTCTCCGCTTCATACTGGGGTGGAATTCCCTTCTGGGAAGACTGACAATTCCTTTGTAACTTATAATCTCAGAGCTGCCTGGGTGCAAAGGGAGGTAGGGTCAAGAAACAGGTCTTGAACCCGTAGCTTCCTGGCTTGAAGGCTGACCTCCTTCCACTCACTGTCTCAGCCTACAAGAAGGTGCACTTATCCAGATTACAGGATTAAGTGGTCATGGACATGTCTGTGAGAGACAGTGTGCTGTAGGAGAGAGGAGTGGCTCTGAAACCAGGAGACCCATGCCAGCTGTGTGACCTTGGGCAGGTTGCTTAAGGCCTCAGTGCTCTAGGCAAGTGTCAAAGGCAGAGAAGGTGCTAACTCATTCTGGGATGAGTTGTCTTATCTGAGGATCCTCTGAATTAGAGATGTCAGATATTTATTTAGCTGGGCCTGGTCCACCACACTCCAGAGTGTCCCAGGCTTAATAACATAAAGGAAAATACAGTAAGACCAGATAATGTTAACATTGATTGCTGATGCAGCCCAAGGATGCTTATATACGGTTTAGCAGCTCCCTGTTTCTAATTGGGTTTGACTCCACTGCCCTAAACCAATGAAATCACAGGCCTGGACCCTATCTGGACCCTTATACACTTTCCAGTAACCCATCACTGCCCTTCACAAATGCTTTAATCCAGCCACATTGGGGCATTAGTGTGGTTGAGGGGGGCATCGAGATGTGTGTTGAACTTCCTGAGGATGAGATCAGGGCATGGGTTAGAAAGACCCTCAGCCAGGCCCTGAGAAAGAAGGGAGAGCATTTGGGAGGGTCATCAGATAATGACCATAGGGAGGAGAGGTTACTCAGGGCTGGTGGTGAACGGAGAGTCTGAAAGTACAGCCAGTACTGGAAGGTACGAGGTCGGGGTGTACCTTAGGCCAGGTGGGAAGTCTGGTGAGGCTGGAGGGAGTCGGGCGTCCCCTCGTGCCTGCCACCAGCAGGGCCCAGGTGTGCTCTGGCCCTTGGGCCCTCCGAAGGCTGAGCCACGAGGCCAGAGGTGCTGCTGTCTTAGTAATTAGATGATAGGGAAGCACTGGACTGGAACGGTCTGGCTGTGCTGGATTCGCAGACCTTATGAACCAGCAGGTGTTGCTAGTAAGTGGCATCAGAAATGGGAATCTGAGAACCACATCTTTCTTAGGAACTTTGGTGGGTAAACACTGTTACCTTTTTCCCCCTCTCATCTTAGAACTATAGTGGGTTTCTTTCCCGAGGAGTTGAAGGCCGATGGTGGAATTGTGTGTTCTTCTTAGCCTCTGGCTGTTGTCATTCAGGCTGAAGTTCATATCAGCGTCTGGGGTAGGGGCACGTTATGTTTTTGGACACCAATGTCCATGTAATCATGGAATGAGCTTGCACAGTCCTTTTCTCCCACATTGTGTAGACCTTTTAGCCTAACCTCTGCTTGGGCTGTTCATTTCCTGCCCTCTCCTCCCTTGGCCATCCTTCTTGGGGCCTCGCCCTGCATAGCTGTTGTGGACTTTTTGAAGCCAAAGGTCCGTGGTCTCAGACACAGAACTGACTGCTTGGGGCTGTGTGCCTTGCCCTCCTTGGCATCTGTCAGGGTGTTGCTTGTGTGAGTCCTCCTCCTGGACATGCCCCTTCCACTAGTGATGGATGACAGATTCTCCTTTGGAGATGCCTGTCTCTCAGCCGCATTCTGGAACTCACAAACTCTTGCTCAGTCTTTCTGAATCTTTGTCCCCAGTCTGACCTCACCTGATTTGCCCTGAGGAGATGCCACTAACAAATTCTGGCACAACTCCTCTGTGAGTGAGGGAAGTAAAAAGCCAACCTGAGACCCTGGCCTTCGCCTAGCCTTGCTTTTTTTTTTTTTTTTCTTGAGCATGTTTTAATAGGAGGAAGGTGATGGGAAAGAAAGAGTAAAACACGTGGAGAATAAGGGTGTGCTACAGAGAATAGAGAGGGCAAGGGGGAGGCAGAGAGGGTGGTGGAGTCAAGTTTTGCTGACTGACTATACCCCACGCTTCATAACATTGCTAGACATCACACGCTGTGTCTAGCTTCCTCGTGTCTCCCACAGTGAATCCAGCCTCCTCTACTAGGACGACTCTACCTGTTCAGTTGTATTATCTCAGTGTAGGAAAGGACCTCAGAGACCATCTAGTCTAACCTATACCTGATGAAGAATATTCATTCTCCAGGAAATCCCTGACAGTTCATCACCCAGGTTCTCCTGGAAGAATTTGGGTGATGGGGAACCTAGGTCCACTTGAGGAAGCCCAACCGTATCTAGACAAGTTGAGTTCTTAGGAAGGTCTTTATAGGAAGCCTTCAAACCTCACTCCCTTTAATTTCTTTTTTTTTTTTTAATTAAACAAATGCTTTATTAACGTCTGGTTTACATCATTCATTTCCACCAGATTATGAGTTACATTTTTCCCCCATTTTTTCCCTACCCACCACCCCAGAATAGCAGTCCCACTAGATATCCCCTCATCCAATCTGCTCTCTCCCATATCTTCTCCCATACCCCCTTCGACTTTGCCATTAGGGCAAGGTGAATCTCTGAGCCCCAATGCCTGGACATCTTATGAAACATTTAATTTTAAAACTTCGATTTTCAGATCCATTCCCTTTCTCCCTTGTTACCCACTCCCTCTGAGAAGATAAGCAATTCAGTATGTGTTGTACATGTATAGCTATGCAAAACATTACCATAGTAGATATATTGTAAGAGACTGCTTATATGTCCCTCCCACCCGTCTCACCTCCCACCTGGTCCATTCCCTACTTTGATCCTGTCCCTCTTTGATAGTGGGTACTTCCAACATCCCCTCCCCCCAGAATGCCCTCCCCTCCATCATCCCCCCTCTCATCCCCCTTTCCCCTACTCAGGAGAGTGAATGAGGGTAAGATATTCCATTTAGTATGTATGTGATTCTCTCCTTGAGCCAACTTCAATGAGAATATACTTTTGCCTTTTTGCCTTCCTGTTCTTTCCCTCCCCTGCAACTACTTCCCCTTGCCTCTTCTACATGAGATAGTTTGCCCTACCCTGTCTCTCTCCATCTCCTCTTGCCACTTTCCTCTCGCACCTCTTGACTTCACCCCTTAAGAATCATCCCTTCCTTGGGGAGGCTAGGTGGCGCAGTGAGCAGAGCGTCGGCCCTGGAGTCAGAGGGACCCGAGCTTGGATCCGGCCCCAGACACCCAACACACAAACAAAAATTCTTGCGCGACCCCGGGCAAATCACCCAACCCCAACTGCCTTCCAAAAAAAAAAAAAAAGAATCATCCCTTCCCATCAAATTCAACCTGTGCCCTCTATCCATGTATACCTGTGAACATATGTCATGTACTCTTCTTCAATTATTTTCATAATGAGAAAGGTTTCATCAAACACAGTTATTGTTTTTCCATGTAGGAATGTAAATAGTCCAACTTTGATAAGTTCCTTTTGATTTCTTTTCCTTGATTACCTTCTCAAGCATCTCTTGCTTCTTGTGTCTGAATGTCAAATTTTCTATTCAACTCTGGTTTTTTCCTCAAGAATGCTTGAAAGTCCTCTATTCCACTGAATGACCATATTTCCCCCTGAAACAAGATACTCAGTTTTGCTGGGTAGGTGACCCTTGGGTTCATTCCCAGTTCTTTTGCCCTCTAGAATATCATATTCCATGCCCTTCAATCCCTCAGTGTAGAAGCTGCCAGGTCCTGGGCTATTCTGATTGTGTTTCCACAGTATTGAAATTGTTTCTTCCCAGCTGCTTGTAGTATTTTCTCCTTGATCTGGGAGTTCTGGAGCCTGGCTATAATATTCCTGGGAGTTTTCTTTTTGGGGTCTTTTTCAGGAGGTGATCGGTGGATTCTTTCAACCTCTATTTCCCCCTCTGGGTCTAAAACATCCGGACAGTTTTCCTTGAGAATTTCTTTAAGGATGATTTCTAGGTTCTTTCTTTGATCGTGGCTTTCAGGTAGTCCAATAATTTTTAAATTCTTTCTCCTGGATCTATTTTCCAGGTCAGTGGTTTTTCCCATGAGATATTTCCTATTGCCTTCTATTCTTTCATTTGTTTGGATCTGTTTAATAGTATCTTGATTTCTCATAAAGTCACTATCTTTCATTTGCTCCAGTCTAACTCTGAAGGAATGAATCTCCTCAGTGAACTTTTGAGATTCTTTTTCCATCTGGCAAATTTGACTTTTTAAGGCATTCTTCTCCTCATTGCCTTTCTGAGCCTCTTTTGCCATTTGAGTTAGTCTATTTTTTAAGGTGTTACTTTCCTCAGTCAGGCTGTTGACTGTCATTTCATACTTTTCTTGCATCTTTCTCATTTCTCTTCCCAATTTTCCCCCACTTCACTTATCTGCTTTTTAAGGTCCTCTATGGCCTGTAGCCAGCTTGTATTTTCATTTGGGGCTTTTGGTGCAGGAGTTCTGACCTCACAGTCCTCCTCCATGCTTTGAGCCTCTTTGCCCCTAAAATAGGAGTCCAGTGTTGAATTTTTCTGTTTATTTTGTTTCTTTTGGCTAGGCATGTTGCCACTTAATTACTTGATTTTGGGGCTTGTTGCCACAGTAGGACTCTGCCACCAGACAGGAGAGCTTCTGTCCCAAACGTGGGGTCTTCACAACTTCCGCCAGTTGTGTGGCCTCTGTAAAGCCTCCACCCACTCTGGCAAGTTGGATACCCACCCCAAACTTCCCCCCCAGACTACAATCCAGATCCAGGAAGTTTAAAGCAAAAGCGATTAACCCCCAGACTGATTGCTGGATCTCCCTACAGTTCTCAGACCAGGAGCTAGAGCCACTATTGAAGCTGCAAAATGGCTTCTGTGCCGCTGTTTCTTCAGCAGCTTTTCGCCCCCAGGGGAGGAAGCTGATGCGTTTCCCAAATACTGGTCCCAAAGTCCATAGGGCACTAACCTCTCACTTTGTCCTAGGCGTATCTGTGCTGATAATTCTGGAATCGCCACAATTGCTGGTGTTCTGGGGTCCCTCCAGCCGGCTGAAGGCCTGGCCACCCTGGGGCTAAAACCTTGGACCTGGGCTCAGCTCTGCACACTGCGCTGTCGGTTCCCAGCATGCTGTGCTGCCTGCTCTCAGAGCGCTGCACTGGCTGCTCCCTGCAGGTGCTGCTGGGTTCTCCTCAGCAGGAGGTTAGCTTCTCTGTGATGTTCTGTGGGTGCTGGGGCTCCAGAAGTTGTTCCTTCTTTTGTTTTTAAATAGAGTATTTATCTGCCTAGGCAGTAAGCGTTGATTAAGCTCCTGGCACTGGCTTAGAGCTACTGAGATATAAAGAAAGGCCAAAGACAGTCCCTGCCCTTTAGGGGCCTGCAGTCTAATGAGGGAGACGCCTTGCACCGACAAGCTATGGACTGGATAAATTGGAGAAAATCAACAGTGGGAAGGGGCTGGAATTGAGGTGGCTTGAGAGGCTTCTTAATAGAAGGTGGGATCTTCGCTGGAACTTGAAGGAAGCTAAGAGATGGAAATGAGAGGGAGAGTGGACCAGGTAGAGAGGAGAGCCAGTGGAAAAACCATTTATCTGGGAGACGGAATGTCTAGTTTGAGAAACAGACAAGAGGCCAGCATACCCGGGGTCTCAGAGGATGTGTATGGTGTAAGAAGTCTGGAAAGGTAGGAGGGGGCGAGGTTTTGAAAAGCTTTGAATGCTAAACAGGACTTTATATTAGATCTCAAGGCCGTAGTGAGCCCCAGGAGTTTACTGAGTGGGGGCTAGGGTGATGTGGTTGGACTTGGGCTTTAGGAAAATCACTTTGGAGGATGAATGGAGGATGGATTGGGGAAGGGATGGCCTGAAGTAGGCAGACCTCCCCCTTGCCCAGCAGCTGTTCCAGTGGTCCAGGTGGAAGGTGAGGAGGACCTGTATCAGAGTGGGAATGGCATGAGGTGGCCACAACTTGGCCATGGGGGGGGCTGAGCGAGTGTGAGGAGTTCTTGGATGGGAGCCTGGGGGACTGAGAAGATGGGTAGCAAAGAAGGCCTAATCACTGTATTAAAAATGAAAAGAGTGACTATACCACTAAGGAAGATTAAATCAAAGCAGTTGTAAGGAATGATTTTGCCCAATTATGTGCCAATAAATTTAGCAATTTAAGTAAAATGGAAGAATATTTGCAAAAAAATATTAATTGCTTAGATTAACAGAAGAGGAAATGGGATATCAAAATAAACTTATTTTAGAAAAAGATATTGAACAGGCCACAAATGAGCTTGCTAAGAAAAAGTACCAGGACCAGATGAATTTACAAGTGAATTCTATCAAACATTCAAGGACCAACTAATATATTAAATATTTAATTATTTGGAATAATAGATAAAGAAGGGATCCTACCAAAGATCTTTTATGACACAAATATGATATTGACACATAAACCAGGAAGAGTAAAAATGGAGAAAAAAATTAGAGACCAATTTCATGAATGAATATGGATGCAAAAATCCTAAATAAAATATTAGCTAGGAGGTTTGTAGCAGCAAGCACCCCAACATCCCCAGGGTGACTGCCAACACAGGTTCCCAGATCTGCTTTTGAAAAGGAAAGCAACTCAAAATGGGTTAACAAGCTTACTTTAATCAGACAAACATATATTACCTAGCTCAGGGGGAAAAGGTCCAGAACTTACAGATCAAACAGACAGGCTTCCAAACTGTCCAACCATTATCAATACCAAATCACAGTTACCAGAGAGGGAAGCATCAACATCTGGGTTTTCAAAGCCGGGGGGCTCTCAACAACAGCTTCCCAGAGTCTCATCTGGTCAAATCACACAACACTTCTCAAAGTGAGCCCCAAAGCAAAGCCTCTCCTCAGGGTTTATATAGCCTTCTCCTGGCTCAGAGAATATAACAACCTCCTTGACCCACTGCCCAATCACAAAGTATCAAGGTATGGGCTTTCCTGAAAAACAAGCCTCCCACCACAGGCTTCAGGTGCACTTAAGCTAGGGACAGGGAAGATCTTTAAATTTGCATTTCCATTACAAGGTTACAACAACATATTACAAAGATTATACATAGCAACCAAATAGGATTTGTACCAGGAATGCAGAGATGGTTTAACATGAGGAAAATTGTTAATATAATTGATTACATCAGTAATAAAAGTAGCAAAAACATGATTACATCAATAGATATAAAAAAAGCTTTTGATGAAGAACAACACTCATTCCTACTAAAAACACTTAAAAGCACAGGTATAAATAGATTTTTTCCCTTAAAATATAAAAAATGCATTTATCTAAAACCATTAGGAAGAATTATTTGTAGTGGGGATAAGCTGGAAGCCTTCCCAGTGAGATCAGCTGGGAAACAAGAATTTCCATTTTCACCAATATTATTCAATATTGTATTGGAAATCCTATCAGTAGCAATCAGAGAAGGAAAAAGAAATGGAAGGAATTTGAATGTGCTATGAAGTAATAAAATGATCTCTTTTCACAGGTGATACGATAATATAATATACCTGGAAAATACTAAAGACTCAACTAAAAAGTTGAAACAATTTTAGCTAAGTAGCAGGATATAAAGTAAATTCACATAAACCATCAGCATTCCTCTATATCACTAACAAGACTCTGCAAGAAGAGATAGTAAGAGATATCCTGTTTAAAATAACTATAGATAGTATAAATTTCAGTCCACCTGCCAAAGCCCAGGAAGGCAGGGCCAATATAATACAAATGAAAAATTCATCTCAGATCTATTTATTCAGCACCATCCCAATTAAATTACCAAAATTATTTTACTGAGTTATTAAAATTAATAACAATTCATTTGGGAGAAAAAAGGTAAAGAATATCAAAGGGACTCATGAAAAAATGTAAAGGAAGGAGGTTTAGCAGTATGAAATCTTAAGTTATAAGACAATAATTATAGAAACTATCTGGTACTGGCTAAGAAATAGGTAGATCAGTGGAACATACAAGCAGTAAGTGATTAGTAACCTTGTGTTTGACAAATATAAAGATTTAAGTTTTGGTGATAAGAATTCATTGCTTGGCAAAAATTGTTGAGAAAGCTGGAAAGTAGTCTGGCTGAAACCAGGGGTAGACCAGTATCTTGCATCATTTACCAAAATATGGTCAAAAGGGATATGTGACCTAGATATAAAGGGGGATACTGCAAGAAAATTAGAAGAACATGGAACATATTACCTGTCAGGCTTATGGATAGGTGAACAATTAATAAACAAGAGATAGAAAGCATTGTGAGGTATAACATGGATAATTTTGATTACATCAAATTAAAAAGGTTTCGTATAAATAAAACTAGTGTAGCTAAGATCAGAAGGAAAGCAGAAAATTGGAGAAAAAAGATTTTGTAGATAGTTTCTTAGATAAAGTTCTCATCTCAAATATGTAAAGAACTTTGTCAAATCTAGCATATGAGTCATTCCACAGTTGATAAATGGTCAAAGGATATGAACAGGCAGTTTTCTGGTGAAGAAATCAAAACTTTATATAGTCATATGAAAAAATGCTCTAAATCAGTATTGATTAGAGAAATTAAAATTAAAGTAACTTTGAGATATCATTTTACGCCCATCAGATTGGCTAAAATGATTGAGAAAGAGAGGATGCTTAAGTAAGAGACACTTATGAAATAGGCACTTTCTCAACAGTGGGCTGTGTTTCTTTTCCTCATCAGTCCTTGTCCTTGATGGAAATTTAAATGAGGTACTTTTGAAACTCACTCTAGAATGTTGGGTTCAGACAAGGATCATTCCCGTGACCTCGGCTTTAATTGAGAGAGACTTGTGTGCTCCTGTGTGTGCAGGCTGTGCCTCTGTGGGCACGTTCATCAGCTATGGGTGCGTCTGAGCTCAAGGGGGTGACAGTTTCAGAATAACTTTGTCGTTCTCTACTTGCTGCTGGTTCACTCTTAAGCAAACTGGGTGCTTGTCAGTGGTGCCCTGGCGCCTGAACGTTAGGAAGATTCTCTTGGGAAATTGTCCACACCGAGCAAAGGGCATTTGAGGGCTGCTGAGTTTCTCTGACAGCCTCCCTCCTTGCTACACAGCTGTTTCCCTTGAATCTTAAAAAATGCATCTGTTTTCACTGAAATGATGATGGCCCTAAGTTGAGCCTGTAAAAGGCATTGATTTGAGGTTTCCCTTGGGTGCTTGCTGGGTGCCAGATGCTGGGGACTGGGGCTGAGGCTGAGCTTGGGCCTGTGATTCATCAGTGTTTCTGATACCGATGGCAGTGGGCCCCTTCTCTGCAGTGTCAGGCTTTGGGATCTCTAGGGCACACAGAGGGTTCAGGCTGCCTTGGACCCAGGCCTGCAGATTCTCTCTGGGCAGTGTGTCATACACCTTGGCCCTGGGGGATGCCCAGAAAGTCCCTGATCTGGGCTTGTGTGTGTGGGAGCACCAGGCAGCTTCTCTCTGGGAGATCCAGCTGATCGCCCTCTTAAAGTAACTTCTCATCACCTGCATAATGTCCTTGTGCTTTTCTGGTGCCTAAGAAACGTGCCTGGGCACACTTATTTCTGCTGGATTCCACCCTGTTTTTCAGAGGGCATCCTTGCTGAAAGAGCCAGAAACACTGATTGTATATTCCCATTCAAAGACTCAAGCCAGTGATTCCCTTGTTGGGGCAAGAGTGCTTTCACACTTCGTAAAACACAGAGTTCCTGTGTTCTGTGTTACCAGAATTAGGATGCTTCTAGAAAGACACTGGATTAGAATACTGACAGCCCTTGCATGGCTAGGACCATTCAAGGTCTCCTGACTCTAGTGATGAATCTGACTGCCCTGATTAATCAGTGGTGGCCGTGGTCAGTCCCAGCGCAGTGCCTGGAGTTCAGAGGTTTTCATAACCGAATTTTGGAAAAGAGTGGGTGTTACTCTGCTCCCCCACTCTGCCAGTGTGACCATTGACACCCAGGGCTTTCCACTAGATTTCTCCTTATCTCTTTTGGTTGATAATTCTCCTGGTTAAGTTAGTTTCTTTAGTTTTAGCCTATAAGTTTATGAAGGTCTTTAGATGTTTGAAATGCAAATTAACAGTTCATAAGAGCAGGAGTCCCAGTAGAGCTGATCACATTTTTTAAGCTAGTTGTTTCTTTATTGAAGGATGCTGTGAGATCTAGGCTCCCCCTTTTCCCCCAAACAGCGACCTGTGGCCCTTATGCCTTAGATCTCGTTTCTGTTCTGATGTGTTCCAGGTGTGGGCATGAGTTGTCGATCCTTCCAGAATGTTTCTCAGGCCCTTGCCCCTCTGAATAAAGTTTTCTTCACAACTCTGATACCAATAACTCCCTTAGGTTCTCTTTGGAATGGCCTAAAGGCCTGGAAAAACCTTCTCAATTGGTGTTTGGTTTGACCCAGAGTGGCAGCGTGCCTCATCCACCAGCTCCCAATTAGGGGGTGGTGTCCCTGGAATTCTTGTTTCAGTGGTCAGCTTCTCCTTGGTGCTTGTGTGTGTGTGGGGGGGAGGGGTGAGGAGGCAGAGGACCTTGTCCTGCAGACTTCTACCAAGCATTCAGGGTGGGTCAGAAACTCCTTGAGACACAGTCCTCACACTTCATTGTTTTTTCCTTGGTGCCTTACACTGAGTAAAGTGATAGCTTTGTGCCACCCCCCCCCCTTCTGCTTCAGAGTCCTTTTCCTTCAAGTGACTGCTCAAACATCATCTTCTCTTGGAAACCTTTCCTGATTTTCCACCCACCCCCTACTTTTCCTGTTACAACTACTCATTTCTTTCCTTCCTACCTATTCTGAATTTATTTTGTGTGTAGGTATATACACACATACCGTCTCCTTCAGGAGAGTATAAGTACGTGGTATATGAGGGCTGTTTCCTTGTTAACATTTGTCCTGTTCGCGTCTGACACAGTACAACATGGCACCCTGAATTTCTGAATACATTCCCATTAATGTTGGAGATATTGGATGTTATTCAGGTCCTGGAATTTTAGTTAGACCAGATTTTTACACTTGACTGAGCTGTTAAAATAGTAAAATAAAATAGTATTATTTTCTTCATCAAACTGTTTTAAAGGTATAGCTGTTTAAGGAAGGTCCATTTTAACCAGCTTGTGTGCACCCCTCATTTACTGTAGATGGGGTCACTGTTGTTTATATTCTAGCTCTTCTGTATCAAGCCATGGACTGAGAATACTTCTGGATGAATATGAATGAATACCTAACAGTGTTCCTTTTAACTCATTTGAAATGAGGCAGTTTCATAATAATTAGAGAAATATTTTGATTGCTCAATTTACAACTAAATATAACCTCTAATCACAACCGTAATCATGAAACAATTTGTTGTGTTGAATGAAGATATAAATAATGCATAGCCATATTCATTTTCCATTGCTTTATTAACATGCTTTAATGTCTCATTGGGGGTGAGGACACAGAGAAATACCACAAACTGAAGAAACAAAGTTGGGGGGCAAATGGTTTCTACCTTACCCAGTGGTAGCAGAATATGGACAGAAATTAAAAGAAGGGAGAGGATTCTTAAGTGGCTCCTTGCCATATGCCAGTAAAACCAACAATTTAAATGAAATGAAATTATCCCCCCAGGAAACCCAGCAGGGAGACATTGAAAGAAAAATTTCATTTAGAATAACCGTAGAATGCATAAAATACTTGAAAAGTTGTCTACCAAGATACATGTAGGAACTGTATAAATGCAACTGTAAAAGATTATTTACAGAAGTGAAGACAGGCCTAAATAATAATAGAAATATTAACTATAAAAAAGAAATATCATTCATGGTTAGGATGAGCCAATGTCATAAAAATGGCAACAACACCTAATTTATGTATTCAGTAGCATAGCAATCACACTGCCAGAAAAAAATTGTAGAGGTAGAAAAAAATGAAATTCATCTAGACAAAAGGTCAGGAATCTCAAGGAAAATAGTGAAAGAATAGCAGAAAGGAGAAGGGCTTGGCAGGACCAGATCTCAGAATGTACCATAAAACAGGAATGAAAATGATTTCCTACTTGTATAAAAAACAAGAAGGGGCATCAGTGGAACGTTATCTACACAACATGCAGAAACAAAGCTGGTAACTTAATGTCAAAGACACCAGCTCCGTGGAGTGCCAGGAAGACTGGAAACCAATCAGACAGAAATTGGATTTAGACCAGCACCTTCTGCCATATGCCAAGATGTCCCAGCGGATAAACAATGGGTACAAAAACATCATGTCATGAACAGATTCTAGGAGCAAGTAAGTCGCTTGTCAAATTTATGAATAGAGTAAGAGTTCATGATCAGGGGCGGCTAGGTGACGCAGTGAGTAGAGCGTCGGCCCTGGAGTCAGAAGGACCTGAGTTCGGAGCCGGCCTCAGACACTTCATGCACACACAAACCAAAACCTAGCCATCTGACCTTGGGCAAGTTACTTAACCCCAATTACCCTCCAAAAAGCAAAAAAAAAAAAAAAAAAAGGGTTCATGATCAAACAAGAGAGATGGTCACAGAAGATAATGCAGAATTTTGATTCCATAAAATTAAAAAAATTTTTTTGCTCAAACAAAATGGTTACAGCTCAGATTAGAAGGGAAACAATTGCCTGGAGGGGGGAATCTTTGCATCAGGTTTCTCTAAATAAAGATTTAATTTTCAAGATATAAAAGGAACCGATTAAAATGTGTAAGAATAAAAGTCATTCTTTTGTTAATAAATGATTAAAAGGACACGAACAGGCAGTTTTCAAGGGAAGAATTTCAAACTATAAGAAAAAACGTGCTCCAAATCCATAGCAGAGGTATTAAAATTAAGATGAATTGGAGGTTCCATTCCATACCCATGAGACCAGTAGAACTGACACAAAGGAAGATAGGATGGCAGAGGCTGGGTGCAGCCATTCTGGAAAGCAAGAGTAGACCCTGAAAAAGCTGAGCATTTATTAAGCCATGTCATTGTAAGGAAGCTTGCACATTCAACAAAGCAGTGGCCTCCAAGGCAAGACAGCCGTTGGAAGACTTAATGCCAGCAGACTGGAGCAAGTATAGTTTGTTGCTAACTTGAAGGGAAAGCTGAGCCCACTCATGGTTGGCAGCAGTGGAGTAGAAAAGGAGTGGGCATCTTTCAGAGATTTGGTGTACAGCACTGCATTTACTCATTTGGGCCAGAACACTCCTAAACAGCACGATTGGTTTAATGAAAATGGTGGGGAAATTCAGAAGCTGCTGAATAAAAAGGAAGAACTCCAGCAGGATAGTTTATCTGTCTTTAAGAAGGCAACATTTAACCTTGAAGAGAAGTGGGATTCTTGGCTCAGGAAGGCAGATGAAGTACGGTTTTATAGTGATAGTAACAGTCCATAGTGCTTTTATGAGTCTTTGTTTTTACTCAAATGCTTTATTCACTTCTAGTTTACATCAAGTTTATTTTTATTCACATCTAGTTTACATCTAATTTCCACAAGATTTTGAGTTACAAATTTTCTCGCTGTTTTTCCCCATCCAACCCCCCCAAATAGCCGTCCCACAGGATATCCCCTCCTCCAGTCTGCTCTCTCCCATATCTTCTCCTATATCCCCTCCAACTTTCCAGTAGGGCATGGTAGATCTCTGTGCCCCAATGCCTGTATATCTTATTTCCCAGTTACATGTGAAATAATATTAATAATAGTATATATATGTATGTATATAAAAGTGTATATATATATATATATAAGTGTATATATATATATATATATATATATATATCTACTTGTTCTATTCGCTACCTTGATCCTGTCCCTTTTCAAAAGTGGGTGCTTCCAGCTCCTTCCCACCCAGCCTGCCTTCCCTTCCATCATGCCCCCCTCTCATCCCCTTCCCCCCCTACTCTCCTATAGGGCAAGATACCTTATTTAGTGTATATGTCATTCCCTCCCTAAGCCAAATTCAGTGAGAATAAGGTTGACCCATTCCCTTTTGCCTTCCTGTTCTTCCCCTCCATTGTAACCATTTTCCCTTGCTTCTTCTATATGAGATAATTTACCCCAATCTGTCTTCTCCCCATGTCCTCTCTTTATATTCCTCTCTCACCTCTTAATTTCACCTTTTAACTATTATCCCTTCCCATTAAGTTGGTCCTGTGCCCTCTATCTATGTATACCTATACACATATATACACATTCATATATGTATTCATATACCCATATACCTTCCTATATAGACATATATATGTATATATTCATACACTTCTATTCCCTTCAACTATTCTCATACTGAGAAATGTTTCATCAGTTACAATTATCGTTTTTCCATGTAGGGATATAAATAGTTCAACTTTGATAAGTTCCTATTGATTTCTTTTCCCTGTTTACCTTCTTAAGCTTCTCTTGCTTCTTATATCTGAATGTCAAATTTTCTATTCAACTCTGGTTTTTTCTTCAAGAATGCTTGAAAGTCCTCTATTCCACTGAATGACCATATTTTCCCCTGAAACATGATACTCAGTTTTGCTGGGTAGGTGCTTCTTGGTTTAATCCCAGTTCCTTTGCCCTCCAGAATATCATATTCCAAGCCCTTCGGTCCCTCAGTGTAGAAGCTGCGAGATCCTGTGTTATCCTGATTGCATTTCCACAATATTGAAATTGTTTCTTCCTGGCTGCTTGTAATATTCTCCCCTTGGATGTGGGAATTCTGGAACCTGGCTATAATATTCCTGGGAGTTTTCTTTTTGGGATCTTTTTCAGGAGGTGATTGGTAGATTCTTTCAACCTCTATTTTGCCCCCTGGTTCTAAAACATAAGGGCAGTTTTCTTTGAGAATTTCTTGAAGGATGATTTCTAGGTTCTTTTTTTGATCATGGCTTTCAGGTAGTCCAATAATTTTTAGATGATCTCTCCTGGATCTGTTTTCCAGGTTAGTGTTTTTTTTTTTTTTCCAATGAGATATTTCACATTGCCTTCTATTCTTTCATTTGTTTGGATCTGTTTAACAGCATCTTGATTTCTCATAAAGTCACTAGCTTCCATTTGCTCCAGTCTAATTCTGAGGGAATGAATCTCCTCAGTGAGCTTTTGAGATTCTTTTTCCATCTGGCAAATTTGGCTTTTTAGGCATTCATCTCCTCATTGCCTTTTTGAGCCTCTTTTGCCATTTGAGCTAGTCTGTTTTTTAAGGTGTTATTTTCCTCAGTCAGGCTGTTGACTCTCCTTTCATAATTTTCTTGTATCATTCTCATTTCTCTTCCCGAATTTTCCCCCCACTTCTCTTATCTGCTTCTTAAGGTCCTCTATGACCTGTAACCAGCTCATATTTTTCTTGGAAGCTTTTGGTACAAGAGTTCTGACTTCACTGTTTTCCTCCTGTTCCATGCTTTGAATCTTTTTGTCCCCAAAATAGGAGTCTAATGTTGGATTCCTCTGTTTGCTTTGCTTCCCTCGTTTATTCATGTTGCCACTCAATTACTTGACTTTTAGGCTTTTTGCCACAGTAGGAATCTTCCACAGATGGGGGAGCTTTGTCCCAAATTGCTGGAATTTTCTCACCTGCCAAAGGTATTAGTTGGGTGCCCTCTCTGATGCCTCCACACACTCTGGCAAGCTGGTCACACACCCCAGGGCCTCCACCCTAGACTGCCATCCAGATCCAAGCAGGTTGAAGCTAGAGCGATTACCCCTCACACTGGTCGCTTGATCCCTCTACAATCTGCAGGCGGCTGCAGGGCTGTGGCATCTCAGTGACTTCTCCTCCAGGGGATAAAGGCTGGACTTCCCTCCCAAACTACTGGATCCTAAAGTCCACACCACACTGACCTCTCACTTTGTCCTTAGCATCTGTGGGTTGATAATTCTGGAAATGGCTGTAGCTGATCTGAAGTTGGTGGCTGGTCAGGCTGCCCTGGGGCTAAAACCTCTGGCTCCCAGACCGCTGTGCTGGTCACTTGCTGCCAGCCTTCCGAGCTGTCCTCAGCGGGAGGTTAGCTTCTCTGTGTCATTTTGTGGGTGCTGTCGCTTTTATGATGTTTTAAAGGCTACTTATAGGCCAAAGATGTATGGTCCATCTCAGCTACTCAGTGCTTATGGAACCACATTGATTAGTCATAAGGACCTGGTCCTAGAGAGATGGGCTGAAGGCTTCCATAGTGTTCTCAACAGACTGTCATCACTCAGTGCTGAAGCCATTGACCATTTCCTTCAGGTTGAAGTCAGTTCCTTTCTAGCTGAAGTTCCAACTGAAAGGGAAGTTTTGAATGTCATTAGGCTCCTCTCATGTGGCAAAGAGCCTGGTGCTGATTCTAGTCTAGCTGAGATTTATAAGGCGGGGGGGGGGGGCACTGCTCATACAACAGCTGACTGGAATCTTCCAGGTTATATGGCAAGAGGAGGTTATCCCCCCCAGGAGTTCCAGGGTGCCTCCATTGTCCATCTCTATGGAGGCAAAGGAAATAGACTGTCTTGTGACCATCACAGGAGGGCCCTCTCTTAGTCCCTATTGGCAGGCTAATCCTTCACCTGGAAGATGATCATCTACCTGAGAGCCACTGTGGCTTTAGGAAGGGCCGAGGAAGGATCAGTATGGTGTGTGTTGTCCAACAACTCCAGGAGAAATGCTAGGAGCAGAGCTTCATTGGCCTGACCCATGGCCTTGATCCTGTCAGCCCGAGGGCTTGTGAGGTTCATCATGATTGTACATTCATGAAGGCCTGCTTGCCTGGGTTCTGGATAACGAAAAACGCTCTCGTCTCAGCAGGAGAGTGTGGGTTGTTTTTGTTTTTTTTTTGGGTGGGGGGGCAAGCAAGGTTTGAATGACTTGCCCAGAGTCATCCACCTAGTAAGTGTCTGAGGCCAGATTTGAAATCCTGACTCCAGAGTTAGTGCTCTATCTACTGTGCTATCCAGCTGCCCCTGCTCCCAATTAGGGGGTGGTGTCCCTGGAATTCTTGTTTTGGTGGTCAGCTTCTCCTTGGTGCTGTGTGTGTGTGTGTGTGTGTGTGTGTGTGTGTGTGTGTCTTTGTCTGTGTGTATGGGGGGGTGGTGCAGAGGACCTTGTCCTGCAGACTTCTACCAAGCATTCAGGGTGGGTCAGAAACTCCTTGAGACACAGTCCTTACACTTCATTGTTTTTTCCTTGGTGCCTTACACTGAATAAGGTGAAAGCTTTGCTTTTTATTTTTTATTTTTTTGCTTTTGGAGGGGGGAAGGCAGGGCAGTTGGAGTTAAGTGACTTGCCCAAGGTCACGTGGCTAGTTTTGGTGTTAAGTGTCTGAGGCTGGATTTGAACTCAGGTCCTCATGACTCCAGGGCCAGTGCTCTATTCACTGCACCACCTAGCCGCCCCTCCCCTGCTTTTCAGCATGTTGTTTTCAGCAGTGTTGTCAGATGCCTTGAGTGAGGACAAAAAAATGGCATCAAGGTCAGCTACTGAATTGATATAAATGATGGAACTTGAAAAGGCTACAAACCAAGACTTAAGGGGAGGGAGAATCCGTGCATCATTTTTTTGTTTGCAGGTGATCGTGCCCTCAGTGCAGCCTCCGAGGCTGAGATGAGACAAAGTATGGATTGGTTTTCTGCTGCGTGTACTAATTTTGGCCTGACCGTTATCACCGAGCACACAGAAATTCTCCCCCTGCCACCACCATACGTGGAGCCCTTGATGGCAGCACATGGAGACATTTTGGGCACTGTGGATAGGTTGATTTACCTTGGCTGTGTACTTTCCAGGGGTGTACACGTTGATAATGAAGTTGGCTCTGTGTTTGGGAGGCCCTGAAAGGAAGCGTAGGAGAGCTGAGGGTCTGCAGAGCCGTGAAGTCAGATTTTCTCAGGGAGAAGCTGAAGATCACCTGGCAGGAGGAGGTACTGGCAAGGGGAGATACCGAGGTCTTTCAAACCCGATGGGCTGGTCATGTTGTTCAGATGCCAAACTTATATTTGCCTGGAGTTATGGAGAACTCACACATGGCAGGTAGGCACGTGGAGGTCAGAAGGAATGACGCAAGGACACTGTCGAGGCCTCTCTGAGGAACTTTGGGATTGATTGTGAGACGCGGCAGACGCCAGCACGGGAGCGCCCAGCATGGTGTGCCCCATCAGAGAAGGCACTGGGCTCTGGGAGCAAGGCAGAATTGCAGTAGTCCAGAAGAGATGTGAGATGTACATGTGGACTGTGTGGGCCTGACCTGTGGGTGAGCCTTCTGAGCTCGTCTTGGGCTCATCGGCCACAGTTGGATGCACTCTACCTGGACCCCAATGGAGTGATGTCATTTTGGTCCCCTTTGAGCACAAAGAACAGCCTCCACCACCACCACTAATTGGGTTAGAAAAAATCATAATTTCTGAACTCCCAGGGGACAGTGTAATGGGTGGGAGGTGACTATTTGGGGCTAACTCCCACACTACAGAGGCCATTGTCCTCTCTTCACGTCTTTGGGGACAGAAATTTGCTTTCTTTTTAAAAACATTTTTTCATGGCCTGCTAGCTAATTTAGGGGAGTCTGCTTCAGTGACTTGGGGGATCTCTAGCCCTCCACAGAGCTGCCACTTTGGCTAAGAAGCAGGCCACTGGTCTCCATGTGGGCTCTTTCTAGTGGACAGTCCTTCCCTTGGCTTGGGGCTGCTTGTCTCCTTCCTGAGAGCTGTTCTGAATCATGTAGGGAGCATGAGCCAGCAGAGTTACTGTCCCGTCAGCAAGGCTACCAGAACTGGGCTGAAGGGGCCCATCGCCAGAAGGCAGGCCCCCGGCAGGGAGTGGGTCCCTGGCATGTGGAGGTGGGGAGAGGGCATGCCTGCTTGAAGCAGTCATTCCCAGATTCTGCCTTGCTGTTCCCAGGGGCCATGGCCATCCTTTAGGCCAGCTCCTCTTCACCTGCGGTGGAGTGATGAACTCTCCCAGAGTCAAGCCCCAGAACCAGCAAGGAAATTGGCAGCAGAAGCCAGAGCCCTGTGCTTGGCCCACTGTACTTTTTGTGTGAGAAATTGTTCCCCAAACTGAATTCAAGCTGGTTTTTGTTTCCTTTGGAAATAGCTTGGTGGGCAAGGACATGTATATGGTACATTCTGTTTTTTAAATCAGTCACTGTGAATTTCTTGGGGTCTCTTGACTCGATTGGAAGTAGCCTGGGGAACTGTGGATCTTTGATTTAAGCCTCTTGGAGGTTTAATTCTGGGCCCTTAGATGAGCACACTCCTTTCAGAGTTCCCTCTGCTTCTCAGAGGTGACTGTGGTCAGCTTCTCATTTCCGACTCCCTTTTCTCCCCCACAGCCTGGTCTTCCAAATGTTTCTTGGCATGACAGTTGCCCTCCAGAACAGGACAGTCTTCCCCTCACCCACTTATAAGGTGATTCCCTTTGTTTGTCCTCTGAGGCCCATGATCATCTTTGTATGGCTTTCCTCACTGACATGGCTGGCCCAAAGCCGTGTGAAGTAGCATGTGGAGTGCTGGTGCTGGTGCTGGTGCTGGCAGACATGGGTCCAGCAGCACAGAGGCCTGGCTGTTTCTGTGTTTTTAGCCTCAGACCCTCTGAAGCTGTACATGGTGGCTTTAGGAATACCCACTGTAACGCAGGTCGCTGAGACCCAGGATTCTGGTTTGTACGTCAGTCACTGGGGGCGCCCACACTGGTCTGCTTGTCCATGGTGGGCGGCATCATGGATTACCACCACCCAGGCAGCTCTTTGTCCATTGGCCAGCTTTGTGGTGTCGACTTTCTGTCAGCAGCTCTGCTTGGTTTGGAAGGAGCGTGGGGCCCCTGGGGGCCCCTGGTACAGCCCCCCACCCCAGTGGCTTTTTGTCTTCCCCCTTTAGATTGTAAGCTTTTTGAGGGCAGGAGCTGTCTTTCTTGTTTACATCCCTAGAGCTGAACCCCATGCCTGGACTTGACTTGAATAATATGATGGAGCAAAAGGCACACTGAGTAGGAGTCAGGACACCCTCTGGACTCACTTGTTCTGCCATCTGCTTGCCCAGTCCTGAAGAAGTCAGGGCCTTGGAATGTCACTTAGCCTGTAAACGAGGGCTTTAGGTCATATGGCCTCTACAGGACTTTTTGGCTTGAGCCTAGCTGTGCTTCCATTCCTCCCGTACAGAATGGCCTGGTCAGACTAGGTGACCTCCAAAGTTCTTTTTACTTTTTGGTCTGGACCTGTGATTTCAGTGGTGTGGGCACCCCCAAGGGCAGAATCCTTCCTGTACTCAGGCCCGCATTCTTTGTGATTTTATGATCTAGCGAGTTTCCCAGATGCTGTGTCCGACATGGTGGTCCTGGCTGGATGTTCTGCTCCCCCAGCTCCCATTCACAAGCACATGCCTCCTGTGTTGTTGTTGCAGCTTTTATGGCCTGATGCTCAAAGGCAGACTTTACTCCTGCACAGCCCTGACTGTTCCTTTTGTTTGTTTTTGCAGTAGACAGGCCAAAGTCTCAGCAAGTGAGAACTTCCAATTCAATAAGGCGAACCTCTTCTTTGGATACCATAACAGGACCTTACCTCACAGGGCAGTGGCCCCGGGACCCGCATGGCCACTACCCGTCGTGCATGAAAGACAAAGCAACTCAGGTAACACAGGGAGGATGGGGGAGGAGAGTTCCTCGGGGAGCCTCCGATGCTCTCAGCCTGGCTGTGTTCAGGAAAAAAAGCTTCTGTAGAGTGTGGTAAAGCAACTTGGGCAGAAATCATTCTGGTCTAAGCCAAAGGACAGAGGCCAGACCCTGGGGAGAGTCATTTCACCCACGAACTGGAACGGTGGTGCCTGCTGACGGGCTCGGGTTAGGCCTCGTTTAATCCCTGACCCAAATGAATGGATGAAGCAGCATCAAGTCAGTGCTGACTGTTGTAGGTCCCAGGCTGAGCAGGCTGCTCCCCTCTTCCTTGTTTCCTTCCTCCCTCCCTCCCTTCCCTCCCTTCCCTCCCCACAGTGCCTGGCACATAGTGAAAGCATAATGAATTAGCCCCAAAACCTGTTTGCCCAAGTATCTTTGGCATCCTGATGCCCCTCCGCTCCCCTCCCCCAGCAGGTCTGACCTCTCATTGAGTATCGTCCAGCCCAGGAGAGTTTCTGGCAGGTGCTGTCCTGTTTTGTTTGCACAATGGTGCAAATGTCATTGAGCTTCCTAAGCCTGGAAAGCCTCAGCCCTGTGATGATGCAGAGTCTGGACCTTTTCTGTGCCTTTTCCCCAGTGTCTGGCTTGTGGATTAGAGCGTTTCCCCCACGTTACCAAGATGGCACACGCTTTGACCTAGTGACAGCCTTACCAGGCCTGTCCCCCCAAAAAACCACAGAGAACAAAAGGACCTCGATGCACAGAAATAGCGTGGCTCCTTGTGTGGCCGCCGAAGGTGGTCAGCCAGGCATGTCTTCCTCTGACAAGAGAGCCCCGCCCCGAGCCTTGATGGGTGTGGATTGGGCAGGTGTGCAGAAGAAGGATGGAGGTGAAACAGGCCACTGCCCTCTGGCAGAAGAAGACACATCGTGGCTGTGCAGCTGTGTCTTGAGGGTTTTTTATGGTTAATTTGCTAAGGGAGGAAGGTAGGAACAGACCTGCCCCGGGCTTAGCCCCGTGCCAAGTGCCCACAGATATCCTCATTTGCTTTGATCCTTTCCACAGCCCTGGGAGGGAGGTGCTTTTATTTCCATTTTACAATTGAGGAAACTGAGGCAGGCAGGGTCACACAACCGAGAAGTCTATGAGGCTGGATTTGAACTTGGGTCTTCTGATTTAAGGCCCACTGCTCTGGGACACCTAGCTGCCTCAGTGGGAGCAGAAGGGGCAGCTGAGTAAAGAAATAGCTAGACAAAGGAATGAGTGAATGCAGGTGGCAGGAAGCCAGGAGGGGCATCGAGCGCCTTGGACGCTGGTCAGGGGTGTGCAGCCGCGCAGCATCACGCCCAGAAGGTTGGTGCTCGACGTGCCCCGCCGGCGCCGTGTGTGCAGTGTGCACGTGCTGCGGAGCCCGGGATGCTCTGGACACTCGTCCCCTCGAGGCGTCCTGAGTGGAGGCCTTGGCTGAGCTCTCACTCCCTCCTCCCGGCTACCCTGTTCCCCTTTTACAGCTGAGGAAGCAGCCTCGCCCAGGCCGCCAGTTACCACCTACGGCGGGATTCAGATTTGAGCCAGCTCCATTTCGAACTCGGCGCCATGTGTACCGGCAGCTCGGGGCGCCATAGTGCACGGAGCACCTGTAGTCAGTAAGATTCCTCGTCAGGTGTTCAAATCCAGCCTCAGACACTTCCTAGCTGTGTGACCCTGGGCAAGTCACTTCACCCTGGTGGCCTCGGTTCCTCATCTGTAAAATGAGCTGGAGAAGGAAATGGCAAGCCAAGAGCCATATCTACTCTGCGGCTTAATTCAGTTGACAGAATGACGTTTACAGACAGGCCTGTCTGTAAGGAATGCGCCCTCTGTTAGACTCTCCTAGACTTCCCTGTGGGTGGCAGACACTTCTGGCTAGTAGATAGCTCCACTCTCCCCGTTCCTCTAACTTGATATTCAAAATCAGAGGGTCGGTCATAAAAATAGAGTGACAGCTTTTAAGAAATGTATGATTTTGTTGTTGGAACAGAACCTTTAGGAAATATTGTTCTCTACCAAATCGGATGCTTTTTAAAAAAAAATATCAAGCAGAGTAAGAGCATATATCGTTCCTACTTTGTAGTCAGTGTTGTGATAGGGAAGATGTCTGGTCCATTGTAAAACACCATTGGGGACAAACCGCCCATTCATCAAGCAAGCTGCCAACACGCAGAGAGACAGGGATGGAAGTGGAGGCACAGGTGGGTTGGTGGTCCCTGGCACTTGGTGACGGTCAGTTGCCACACCCGGCCAGACTTCCCGTGTGCAGCTCCCTCATCTCCAGTGTTCTTTGGCATAATTTCTCTGTTTGTGTCAGCATTGATAAGTGACAAGTTGGTTTTAGAAATGCTGATACATCTCTTCTCTCTGTTTTTATAGTTTCTATTTTTTTTCCAGTTTCACTCATGGGGTGTGAAGCTTTACTTCAGAATGTGCCAGGATGGTTCAGACCTGTGTCGGGGCCACCTCTGGCGGCGTTCATGCTGATGGTGAGCCAAAATGGACCTTGTGTTTCTCTTTCATTAGACCCCGAGCTGTTGGGCTGAAGAGGGACCAGAGAAGAGCTCCCATCAGCGCTCAGCATCATGGGGCAGTTCGGACCAGCTGAAAGAGGTAAGCCTGGTGTGGAGACTGCTGACAGCAAAGAGGGCCCAGAGTGTTCCTGGCTATGGTGCCCCAGGCTGACTGTTGAGATGTGGTCACTCCAGGGAAGCAGGAAGCTTCACCTTTCTGGAGGACTTTACTCTTAGAGGTTCTGGCCTGGATCTCCTTTTGGCCAGATATATTTCAGTGCTTTTATTTTATCTTCACAATTTTCCTCTCTCTCCCTTTTTTCCCACTTGGCAGAGCTCCTGCCAAGGGCTTTGTTCCTGGCTGTGTGACGTGGACAGGTCATTTCTGCCACCCACAAAATGATCCCATTGACTGAAGTGATCACTTGGGCCCCTTGGGACTCGGAATGCCGGGACCCTCTGCTGCCCAGGCACTGCTGGCCTCGGCCCTCTGTGGGTAGCCAGTGACCTCCTCGCTGCAGCCTTGGGCTTCCAGGGCCTGAGGGAGTCCAAGTGGGAGGTGCTCTGTGATGGGCCAGAAGGCCTCAGGAGGCCCCCTGCAGAGAGGCCAGGCTTCTCTTCTCTGTCGTGCTGCTGCCGAGAAGAGGGCAGCCAACGGTCTGGATGACACTTTCTCAGAGTTTGGGTGCTTGCTTGAGGGGCTGGTGGGCTCAGCTAGCTCAGTGTGTCGCCATAGGCTCCTGTAGCAGGTTGCAGAGCTTTGCTGCCTAAGTCTGGGACTCATCTTCTCCCCCCTCTTGAAGGCAGCGTGCTGAAGCAAACACGAGGCGACCTTAGGAAAACCTGCATTTAAAGGAGGCGTCTGTCAGCTCGGTGAATATAGGCTGCAGGGTGCACAGTCAGCCGCTGACACGACTTAGCTGTGTTACCCTGTCATGTGCAGAGACAGTGATGATAACACGATTGTTGAGAGGATCAGAGGGAAGGGTGAGATAGCGCCCCCTGTACTTACTTTTCAGATCTGGCCTCTGATATTGGGTGTCCTTCATCTCGGCCTGTCCGGGAGCCTGAAGGGGAGGCTGGGGAGGGAAGCATGGCCCTTGGCCCCCTCACTGCTGCCTGTCCACCCTTGTGGACACCCTTCTTATGGGGGAGAATGTCACCACAAACATGAGGGCTCCTCCTCCATTCTGCATTGGCAGTTGCCTTGCCACCATACCCTCCTCTTTGGCCCCGGGCTGAGAGGATGCTGTGACCTGTTCCCCCGGCCCCTTGGCCCTTCCACTCCTGGTTCTTCCCAGAGCTTGTCTCTCCTTTGTCATCGGAGGAGGCCCCGTAGCTTTCCCACAGGCCTACGTTTTCTTTAAAAATAAACCACAGGCCCGTAGCTCTCTTTCTTACAGACTCTTTGTCCCACTCACCTCTCCTCCCCTTGCCATCTTACCTGGTCACCAAGGATCACTTACTGGCCTTTCCTTCTTGACTTCCCTGCAGAGTTGGACACTCTTGACCCCTCTTCTCTCTGGGTTTTTGTGACTTTGCTCTCTCTGGCCTCTCCTTCATCTCCTTAGCAGATTCTGCATCAGTGTCCTGTCCCCCGTGCTTGGATGTGGCCGGGGCCCATGTTTCCCTGTCTGGCCCCTTAACAGGGTAAGTGGCCTGCCTGGGTTTGAGCTGAAAGCAAAGACACTTTGCATGGACCCCTTGTTAGTTTCATGTTTCTGGCCCCCGTGTCACATCTTCATGGTGGACAGCCACGCTGACGCTACTGCCAAGGCCATGACCTACGGGCCTTCGTTGCACTTTATGGTCCAGGAAGAATGAGTATTTTATGTGTTATTTATTGTATGTTACATCAATCACTTGTTTATCCTAAGTCTACGTAGAAAGCAGATCTTCAGATTTTATGTTCTCAGGACTGGGAGCATTGGAAGAAACAGACTATCTGCGTGTACGTGTTACAGATTTGCCAAATACATTGGCTTGGGGATTAAATTCACAGCTGACGTGGCCCATGACTGCATGGTGTGCCTTGTTTGGGGGTCTAGAGGGGGGATCCAGACTGTCCACAGACTCCTCGGCTCTTCCTGGTTTTGGAATGAGACAGGGCCTGAGGGGGCACCTTTCCATTTTATAGGTTAGGAAGGTGAGTCTCAGTGCCAGGCACCGTGCTGCATGCTGGGCTTCATGAGCTTCCAAGGGCTCGGTTTGAGGTCACACAGGGAGTGTGTGGCAGAAAGGGATTAGAACCCAGACTCTTCGTTCCCCAGTCTAGTGTTGTGTTGATTTAGGGAGTCACTCAGGGTGCCTATCGCTTCTGTGTGAGAGAAGTAGGGCTCAGCTCTTAGTCTTTCTGGCCCCAGGGGCAGCCCTCAGTCTAATCTGCCACTCCATGCCATGCCACCTCTGACCTCAGCAGAGTTCAGACTCTGGTTGTGTCAGCTGGGAGCAGAAAGAGGCATTGAACAGGCTTTTTAATCAGAACCATCTTTGGAGATACTTTCCTTGGTGTCCATGTGAAAATCCATCCACGTATCCAGTTAAGAGGTGGGTTCTGGTCGGTTCCCTGTTGGAAGGTGGAGGTTAAAGACATTCCTGACACTGCAGCCTTTGTTAAGGTCTCCATGATGGGGAGGAGCATGGCAGTTATGGGGAGTGGGGTCATAAACTGTCCAGGATCTGTGGGCTTTGACCTTTTCCTCACAGAGGCCACCATGGAGAATAGGACTGTGTGGTGGGGGTGAGGGTCGCAGCTACTACAGGGGCCTTCCCTGGACCCCTGACTTGTAGCCGTTCTGTCAGATCTATGCACATCCAGGCCTAGCTGTCTCCTAGGGCACCATCTTTTATTTTTCTTACCAGTGCTGTGTACCTGCGTGTGTGCATGTGTGTGATAAAGGAATACTAATCTTCACTACATCCCAAAGCATGGAAACTGGTGTTCACTAGCAATGCTTGTGAGTTGTGTCCAAAATGAAAAAGGCTGGAGCTAGCCAGCTGTTGGACCTGGTAGTTCTTCTGACCTACTTAGCAGTAAACACCTCTTTGGCCATAGACTCTGGATTTCTTTTTCTTTTTTTTGGAGGGGGGAAGGTAGGGCAATTGGGGTTAAGTGACTTGCTGAAGGTCACACAGCTGATGTTGAGTATTATCTCCCAGTTTGGAGGCCACACAGTAGGAAGAATGTTGACTCAAGACACAGGAAAGAGCCAAATAATTGAAGCTCTCTGGGCTTCAGTTTTTTCATCTGTAAAATGGGGGTGATAGTGCTGTCAGCCCCTGGCTCCACATCTTGTTGTGAGGAGAGGACGAGGGGGTTCTGTCAGAGAAAAGAGCAGCATTTCCGCAGAGGACTAGAAGAAGCTCGCTTGGGTGTTCAGTTTTTAGGCAGTGACTGGGGGAACATGACAGGTTTTCGTAGTGTGGCCCAGCTGTTACATGATACACATGTGCTGACTGCTGTAAAGTTTGCTAAGGACTTTAGGTGATTCACTCAGGGTAACCTTGGGACAGTTCTGTGAGATTGGTACCATTTCGATTTTACAGATGAGGAAACTGAGGCAGTTTCCCATGGTCACACTGAGCTGGACTTGGCACTCTCTCCACTTTGCTGTGTTGCAGAGATGGAACTGAAGGGCATGAGTTGGACATGAGCCATGAGAGAGGCTGGGAAATAAATGGTCATGCCCCAGACAGGCTGAAGATTCACTAGGCGCGTGTGTTTGACTTTGGGAAGTCATGGGACAGTTGGAGAAGAGAGGGAGGCTTGGGCACCCTGAGGACCACTTAGCCTCATGCACGTTTGTCTGCTGGCGGCTGCAGCAGCGTGTAGCGGAGTGCTTTTGTATATGTGGTTAGCAGATGGATTCAGTGCAGCCTTTGGGTTCCCCTGGGCCTCACCATCAGTGCTCTTCCCTAGCAGATTGCCAAGCTGAGACAGCAGCTGCAGCGTGGCAAGCAAAGTAGTGGCCGGCACAGCCACCGAGAGAAGGATCGCCACTCACCTCTGCATGGCAACCCTGCGGCCAGCAGCCAGACTCAGGTGAGCCGTGGCCCGTCACGTGCCATTAGAGGAGTTATCAGGTGGGTGGGGAGGGGGAGCCCTGGTGAGCCCACAGCATCCTTCTCTTGGGAGGACCTGCTCAGGGGCGCTGCAATCTGTAGCCAAGGACAGGATCCTTCTGCAGGTGGAGATCTGATCACTTAAGGAGAGTGTGGGATGTGACAAGCTCAGGACCCTAAATTATTTTATAGTTTTTGAGTCTATTTTTGTAAGCCACAAGGGATTGCCACAGTGCCTAGAGCCCTAGGCTTGCAGTCAGGAAGAGTGGAGTTAAAATCTGGCATCAGACTCTTACTAACTATGTGACCCTGGGAGAGTCACCTAACCTCTGTCTCAGTTTCTTCAACTGGAAAGTGGGGATCATAGTACCAGCTCCTGGGATTGTGGGGAAGATCACATGGGCTAAGATGTGGACAGTACTTTGCAAGTGTAGAAATAATAAATGTTAGGTATTAGTAATATTATTTTCAATTTTTCAAAATAAATTGAGAATTTTTATTTTGAATCGTCCTTGATTCTTCATGGAGAACTTAAAGATTTTCTTTAAAAAGTATTGATTTAAGCATGGTAGAAACTGACATCTTACATCATGTACCAAGATAAGGTCAAAATGGGCACATAATTTAGACATAAAGTGTGATGCCAGAGGCAGATTAGGAGCGTGTGGAATCATTTACCTGTCAGGTCTATGGATAAGGGGAGAGTTTAGGACCAAACAAGATACAGAGAGCATTATGAAGTGTAAAATGGATTATATCTAATTAAAAAGGTTCTGCACAAATAAAATCAATGCAACCAAAATTCTAGGAAGCAGAAAACCAGGGGGAAATTTTTACAGCAATTATCTCTGATAAAGTCCTCAGTAGTCCAATATATAGAGAACAGAGTCAAATTTATAATAATATAAGTTGTTTCACAGTTGATAAACAGTTAAGGAAGATGAACAGGCAGTTTTCTGACAAAGGAATCAAAGCTATCTATAGTCATACGAAAACTCAAAATCACTATTTATTAGAGAAATGCAAATCAAAACAACTCTGCAGTGTCACCTCACGCCTACCTGGTTGGTCAGCATGATACAAAAGGAAGAGATGTGGACAAAGTCAGCACTGATGCACTGTTGGTGGAGTTGTGAGATCATCTAGCCATTCTGGAGAGTGATTTGGAGCTTTGCCCAAAGGACTGTGGAACCACATGCCCTTTGATCCAGCAGCACCACTGCTAGGTCTGTATCCCAAAGAGATCCAGAAAAAGGGGAAGGACCCATTTGTGCAAAAATATTTATAGCAGCTCTTGTTGTGGCAAAGAATTGGAAACTGATTCCCCATCAATCGAGGGGATAGCTGAACAAATTGTAATATATGATTGTAATGGGCTGTTATTGTGTTATAAGAAGTGACAAGAGGATGATTTCAGAAAAACCTGGAAAGACGTCCATGAACTGATGTAGAGTGAAGTGAGCAGAACCAGGAGAACACTGTACACAGTAACAGCAGTACTGTATGATGAACTGGGAATGATTTCAGTTCAATGATGCAGTTCTCTGCAATACAGTGACCTAACACAGTCCCAGAACTTATAATAAACATATTATCTGCCTCCAGAGAAAGAACTGATAGTCTGAATGCAAATCAAAGCTTCTTTCTTTTCTTCCTTCCCTCCCTCCCTCCTTCCCTACCTTCCTTTCTCCCTCCCTTCCTCCCTTACTCCATCCCTCTCTTCCTCCCTCCCTCCCTTTCTCCCTTCCTCCCTTCCTTCCTCCTTCCCTACCTTCTATCCTCCCTCCCTCCCTCTTTCCCTTCCTCCCTTTCTCCCTCCCTTCTTCCCTTCTTCCCTCTCTCCCTTTCTCCCTCCCTCCCTCCTTCCTCCCTTTCTCCCTTCCTCCCTTTCTCCCTCTCTCCCTTTCTCTCTCCCTCCCTTCTTCCTTCCCTTCTCCCCTCCCTCCCTTCCTCCCTTTCTCCCTCCCTCCTTCCTTCCCTACTTTTCTTCCTCCCTCCCTCCTTCTTCCCTTTCTCCCTTCCTTCCTTCCTTCCTTCCTTCCTTCCTTCCTTCCTTCCTTCCTTCCTTCCTCCCTCCCTCCCTCCCTCCCTCCCTCCCTCCCTTCTTCCCTTCCTGAGTCTTCTTCCATAAAATGACTAATATGGAAGTGTGTTTGACATGATGGCACATCTATAACCCATATCAGATTGCTTGCCATCTTAAGGAGGGGGAAGGGTATAGAATTTGGAACTCAAAACTTTTTAAAAAGCAAAAGAATGTTAAAAATTGGTTTTACATATGATTGGGGAAAATATTTTTTAGTAAAGAGAAGTATCTACTTAGTAGAAAGAGCCTTGGAGGTCAGGTTGGAAAGTTGGTTCTAGTTCCAGCCCTGCCCCTTCCTTGCTGTGCCTTCCTGAGCCTCAGTCTTCTCTGTACAGTGAGGATGATCCTGCTTGGAGTCTCAGTCTTTCTTAGAACTGTGGGGAGGAAAGTGTTGCTGTGCCCTGTCAGGGGCAGCTAGTGACATGTCCCTGGAACTCAGAGGGGGAAGCTTGGGGTGGTGGTGGCAGCTTGCTTTTCAAGGAGGTGAGGAATTTCTGAGATCAGCTTTCCTTAGGCTTGTCTGCTCTTCGCCCACCCAGTTAATAATAAGCGTGGAGGAATTCTTCAGGGGGTTCAGACCCTAAGAATCCCATGTGTTCTGAAGGGACAAGGGGCTGCCCATCTGCATCCTGGAGCAGCTCTCCCATTCACCTTTGAAGGTGTGCTTCTGGGGGTATACCTTCAATGTCCACCCTGGCCCTAACACTTACCAGTTCTGTGAACTCTTGCCTCTGCCCTTTGTTCTCCCCATACCTCCTTTTGACTCTGAGTCCCCTGTTTGTGTGTGCATGTGTACCAAGCTTTTGCAGGCCCAGAACCTGGTCTCCTTAACCAGACATGATGCCAAGCCCAGCCCCTAAACCAGTTAGGTACTGATGCACACAGGCTCAGTAGAGGAGGTGCTGAGGGCTGCTCAGCTCTCCATTTCTGCTTCATACCTTGACCTGAGAATGTTCTGCATCCCCAGAAGGGGCTAAGCTCGCTGGACTTTCAGCACTCTGTCCTTCTTACACAGTGTTTAGGTGCTTCCCAGAGCTGGCATGCTGCTCTCTACCTTTCTAGAGGCCACTTGTCCTCACAGGAAGCCTTCCCTCCTCCTCCTCCAGCCCTCCACTGTCCCCTGAGGATACTCTGTGCCCATGCTGAACCTTGTTGGCTGGTAGGTTCACGGACTGTTGGTCAAGAGCAGGAACCCTGAGAAAAACTACTTGTGATGGAAACTTTAAGGTGCACAATAGATGTTTCCTCTTTTGATGAGCTGAGCTCTGGGGCCCTTCCAGCTGCAGATGGACAGTGAGAGAGGGCAGAACTTTGGAGATCAGCCGAACCCAAAAGGCAAAGTGCCTTCCCTGTTGAGTTTCTGTCCTGTTCTTTAAGGTGCTCTTCTTGTTTCAGTCTTCACAAGTAATTTGAAAGCCAATTCTGGTTGTCTTTTTAGGCTGTTGGCCCAAGATCTGTCTCCACGCCTCTGTCCAATATCTCAGCGCCAAAGTCTGCTGTTTCACGGGTACCCTGCAATGTGGAAGGAATCAGCCCAGAACTAGAAAAGGTGTTCATTAAAGAGAACAGTGGGAAGGAGGAAGGAGGCAAGGTAAGCGGGTTTGAATCTCTCTTTTTGTTATATAGAGGCTGGGGATAGAAGGAAGAAATCTGAAAAAGTTCAGAATGTCTTGGGATGTTTTCCCAGTAACTTCTCTCCTGAAGGTAAAGTCTAGATGTGCCCGCACTTGGCCCTGGGCTAGCTGACCTGGCTCCCTGGCCCTTTACTCTAGCAGAACCTGTTTAAGTTGGGGATCTGCTCTTTTCCACCCAAACAGGGCAGAGCCCCGCAGACTTGAGCTTTCACATTGGTAGAAGTTGGTATAGTGGCCAGACCTGCCTCGTCTCAGATTTGAGTGCTGTGTCTGACGAGGTCCTTGTTTCCCTCTGTCTCTGAAGCCCCTGCAGGCCTCTGCACCCAGAGCTGGCTCTGGGGCTCTGGGGTGTGTGTGTTAAGAAGACAGTGACCACACGCTTGTGCTTTTTCCTTGTAGCAGTGATTTGGAGGTTGGCTCAACATTGGCTCAGCACTCGCAGCATCTGAATTCACAGCCTCTCCTGATGCTTCCCAGTCCAGTCCCCTCTCTGGGACTCAGTTTGCTCCTCTGTGAAATGGGGGAGGACTGGAATCCATGGCCCCAGAGCTGGGATCCTATGAGCGTCACTCTTGTCTTAGGGAGATAGAACTGTGGGACTCTTGGGGAGTGAAATGGATTGAGAGGGCGTCTGAAAGCAAAATTGCTGTTTTAAAACTTTCATGTGAAATTTTCCCAGAGGTCCGTTTTATTTGTTTTGTTAAGTTGGTTAGCAAGCCCTTGTTATGTGTTTACCACGTGCTGGGCACTGGCGCTCAAAATCAGGAGGCTTGGGCAGAGTGGCCTTGACAGGGTCTTGCTTGGCCTTCCTTCTTCTCCACTCATTTGCCCACAGCCTGTGTGGAACTTCAGGACCCCCTCTTGGCTACATGTGCTTGCAGGGCTTCCTTAGTAGGCTGGCCCAGGAACCTCCTCTAGGTCACATACAAAAGCCCTTCCTTCGCTGCCTGTCTCCAGGTTGCCTTTCCAACCTTCCTGGCCCTGACTCTTTATATAAATGCACTGGACTCTAGCCAGACTGCTCTTGCTTCTTCTCCTGGGCTAGCAGTCAGGAGGACTTGAGTTCAGATCTAGCCTCAGACACTACTAGCAGTAGCACCCTAGGCCAGTCAGACCTCTGTCTGCCTGATTCCTTAACTGTCAAATTGGGATGATAGCAGGGGCTCTGAGGGCTCAGTGAGAGCATGCTTGTGGCCTTCCTAGCATAGTGCCTGGGATGTGGTAGGTGCATAGAATCCCCACTTTCTTCTGAAGCTCAGCTCAGGCACCAGCTGCTTCTTTGGAGGCCTCCCCTCCAAATTAATGTGCTATCTTGTTTTTATTTTCAATATGCTTGTGTTAGTACACATTGTCTCCTGGACCTAGAGCATGTGTTCTCTGAGGGCAGGGATGGTTCTAGCCCCTTGTACTGGGCCTGGCACTCAACCAGCCTGGTAGGGAGAGAGCCAGACTGATTAAGGCTTTCAGAGCCAAAGGGACAAGTTTGTAGTTGACTCTAAAGGCAGTAGGGAGCCCCAGAAGGTGTCCAAGTAGGGGGTGATGACCTGGTCAGGTCCTGGTTTTAGGCCCAGCACAGGGGGAAGAGGCCCTGGCTCTGGAGTAGGCTCTGATGCTGCCTCTGACACATGCCCCTTGTGGTGTTCCTTGACCACTCCCCAGCTCCTAGACCCTCATCTCTGAAAGGAGGGGGCTGGCCAAGCCATCCACCAAGGTCTGTTCCAGCTCTAGACCTGTGATGCAGCGACTCTGTGAATGTCTATGTGCCTGGCAGACATGTGGGAGGTGGCATAGAGGGGGGAATGGCCAGAGACAGGGAGACCACTGAAGAAAGAGGCTCATATGGTAGCCAAGAGGAGAAAGGATGAGGGCTGGAGGTAAGGGAGAGGCTGATGAGGCAGAGTCAGCAGTGGTGGGCACCTGGTGGGATCGGGTCAGGAAGAGAAGGGGGAGGCACAGGTGACACTGCTGTTTCAAGCCAGAGTCACTGGAAGGGTGGCCTTGCCCTCCACTGAAATGGGAGAGGTTGCAGGAAGAATAGGCAATTGGGGGGGAGTATGCAGAGTTAAGAGGCCTCTAGGACCGATCCATGGAGATGTCCTGGAAAATGAGTTCAGGAGAGAGATAAAAGCTTAAGTACACAGATTGTGATGTTGCCTATATAGAGATGGTGATTGATCCTGTGGGAACTGGTGAGCCCATCGAGGAGGAGGAGGTAAGGAAAGGGACCAGGCCAGAGTCTGGAATGACACCTTTGCTTTGTGTGCATGGGAAGGAGGCCCTGGAATGGTCAGGCAGGGTCATGGCAGCCGAGGGAGGAGAGCAGATTCCAATGGGAGCACTGGGTGGGTGGTGTCTAGAGCTGCAGAAAGTAGGAGAAAGATTCTGGGGAGAAGGCCTTGTCTTTGGCCATGAAGAGATCATTGGTAAGTGGGAAGAGCAGCTTGGGGAGCCAGAGTTGGAGAAGGGCTTGAGGGATGAAGCAGTGGGGACAGGAAAGTAAGAAATCCCTGAAGATGGTCATGCCACCAGTCTGGCCATCACCTTCCTGTGCACCACCTCCGTGTCCCAAGAATTCGGAAATCTCCTTATCTGAACCTGACCTGTTGGCTTTCCACCTCCCCCCACTGGCCCCCTCTGAAGAACCCTCCTCTTCATCTCCCTTGCAGCAGCCACTCTTCTGCTGCCCATCTCGACTCCTTGGTGAACCAGTTCAGCATCATGCTGTCTTCCACCCCTCCAGCTGCTCAAGGGTTCCCTTTCCATCTTGTCTCCACCAGCAGGTGGCCCCTGTTCATCCCCACTCCCTCATTTTTAATCTCTCCCTCTCTATTGAACTCCTTCATTCCTGCCTACAAACATGCCCATCCTGAAAAAAGCCTCGTGTGATCCTTCCATCCCCACCAACATCCAGTTTCTCCTCTGCTCTTTGTAGATAAACTCCTCAGAAAGACCGTTACAATGTGGCTTCCAACCTTGTCATTCCACCCACTGCTCTCTCCAGAGTCACTAAGGATTTCTGAGCGGCCAAGTGCAGTGACCCTTTCTCAATCCTCATTCTCCCTGACCCCTGTGCAGCCTCTGAAACTGCTGGTCACTCCCTTCCCCCATCCCCTCTTCTCTCTAGGTTTTTCAGGCCACTCTCTGCCCTCTTCTGGTTCTCCTCCTCCCTCTTTGACCTCCCCTTCTCCATCTCCTCTGCTGGAGCCTTTTCCAGACCACACCCTCTAACCATGGTTGTTGCTCAGCCTCAGCCTGGGCCCTCTGGACCGCTTCCTTCACCTGGCCAGCTCATCAGCTCCATCGATTCAGTGACCCTCTCTGTGCTGATGATTCTCACCTCTGCTTGGTCTCCAGCTGCCTCTCAGACATCTCCTCAGACATCCAGTAACATCCTAAACTCTGTGTCCACAGCAGAGCCCGGGATCTTTCTCCCTACACCCTTCCCCCTTCTGCCTTTCCTGTTACTGTCCAGTGCACCGCCTGCCTCGCATCCTCTAGGCTCCCAGCCTAGCCACGCCGTCTCCAAGGCCTGCAGGCTTCACCTCTACGGTATCTCTCGGATAGACCCTCTTCTCTCCTCTGACTCTGCCCCCGCCCTGCTGCGGGCCCTCATCCCCTCACACCTGGACAACTGCAGCAGCTGCTGGGAGGTCTGCCAGCCTCCGGCTCTCCCCTCCAGCCCATCCTCCGTTTAGCCCCTGAAGGGCTCTAGCCACGTCATTCCTTTACCCAGGAAACTCCAGTGGCTCCCTAGGGCCTCCGGGATCCGATGCAGAATGCTCTGTTTGGCCTTCACAAGAGCCTCGCCCACGTTTCCAGTCCTGTGTGCCTCCCTCCACACATGTGCTCTTCTGTTCAGTGCCCCCAGCCTCCTGGCTGTTCCACGTATAAAACCATCCATCTCTGGCCACCCCCGGGCCTGACCACTGACTTGCTGCCTCCTTTTAGGCCCCAACGACAATCCCGCCTCCTATAAGGAGCCTTCCCCAGCTGATCGTCAGCCTCAGCCTTCCTCCTGGTCCTGTAGACCTTCTCTGTAGAGATGTGCACATTGTCTCCCTCACTAGACTGTGAGTGTCTTGAGGACAGGGTCTGTCTTTGGCTTCTTTTTGTGTCTCCAGCACTTTGCACAGTGCTTGGCACACAGTAGACCCTTAATAAATGTTAATTGATCAATTGAACTACGTTCCAGAGTTTTGACAAAATGTTAAGTCAAGCTTGCTGACCTGTAGCATCTTCCTTTTTGGGATGCCTGCCAGTGCCCCAGCAGCCCCTGGCCCTTCTTTTGGTGCCCCAGGAGATTCTCTGTCTTGAACAAGGCCTGGAACTTGACCTCCCCGGGTGCAACTCCATGCTGTCTCATCTATCTCCTTGTACTTCTTGGGCCTTGGCTTCCCCTGTGCCATTTTTGTTCCAGCCTTTCCAGTCCTTGGAGAGAAAACTGAAGGCCCACTGGAGGTGGGTGTCTCTCTGCTTTCCTTCTGTGGACTGGTGTCCCTATCCCAGCCCCCACAGCAGGCCTGGCCCTTCCTGAAGACTCTGCTTTTACCCACTAGAACTTAAGCTTGCACTCCCAGCCTCTGGAACAGCCTTCCAAGTGAAGAGAAGGAAGCAGCCTACACACTTTGTGAGCAGTGGCCTTGTATGTGCAGACATAGCATTAAAGAGCCTTGGATCTTGTCTCTTTCCCCCCTTTCTGCCCTCTGCCCTTGGGGGGATTTCTGAGAGCTTGAGGAAGGGGCAGAAGAGAGACAAGAGGCCGAGTGCATAGGAATTACTGATGTGGCTGGCTTGGGCCCAGCTTTCCCTGAGAGGGGAATCCCGACTGCAGAGTCACAGGGTGACTGCAGATGCATTGTACGGTTGGATTGGGAACCAGGTGAGGTGACAGGAACACAGACCAGGGAGAAGTCCTCTGTGCCATCCATCAGGGCTTCTGTTCCACAGGCAGGTGGTGAAATGCAAGATGATCCAGGCAGTGGCAGGGAGGCCACTTTTCCAAACATAAAAATGTTGTCTATGAATCATTATGGTGGTGAGGCTTACTTACTGAGATCTACCAAACTGGGTTGGCGCAGATGTTATCACAAGGTCAGATCATGTCCCCAAGGACTTACTGTGGGCCCAGGACTGTGCTAAGCTTGGAGTAGTATGAAGGGCGGAGGGAGACCCTGCTGTCAGGGGACTCTCCATCTCATGGGGGAGATGTCATGGACAGATGAGAGCTGGAGAGAGGTCCAGGCACAGGGTCTTTTCAGTGATTGCCAGAAATCACACAGGGTCCCAGCTAAGGTGCCCGATGGTCCCATAATGTCAGTAGAACCCCTAGCATCGACTTAAAGCTCTAGCTGAGACACAGGGCATGGAGCTGACAAAGGGAAGTGGCAGCTATTGTGCCAGGCCCGGCCTCGAGGTATGCCCAGGGAATGGAGAAGAGAGGACGAGAGCCCAAGACATGTATCGGTGATGGAGAGGACGTGTTCTCTTTTTCAGTCGGTGGTGCTTCTGGGGGTGAGCTCCTTGAGGGGCTGGTGCTGTGGGCGTAGGAGGTCACCGGGTGTGCCTCCCCAAGAAAGGTACTGCCCAAAGGCAGGCCACGGGAGTGACCTCTTGGGGCGCTGTTTGTGTTCCAGCCCCTGGATGTTCCTGATGGCCGCCGCGCCCCACTGCCTGCGCAGTACCGTAGCAGCAGCAGCGGCACGCGCAGCATAGATACGCAGACACCGTCGGTGCCCGAGCGCAGCAGCAGCTGCAGCAGCAGCCACTCACCCTGCGTGTCTCAGGACGGCAGCCCGTGCTCCACCGAAGATTTGCTCTATGACCGAGACAAAGGTGAGGAGGGCCAGCGCCATTCCTTCAGCTTCTTGTCCTTGGGGGAGAGTGGAGGGGCGCTGGGAGGGGCTCCCACAAACTTTGGGGTTTCCTGATCTTCTATCTGGTGATTTTATAAACCTCCTGTGTGAATGCCAGGGGAGCAGAGCCAGCCGTCAGGAAAGGAAGGCTGTGAGACATTAGGGCATTCGGGGCCATTTTTGGCCTTGATGTTGTCCAGAGGTCAAATGACAGTCACCGTCCTGCTTGATTCTGCATTTCGTCAGGCATCAGAGTACATGGGTGAGTCAGAATTTTGGGAGGGAAAACCATTTCCGAAGAAAGCCAAATAGAGCCTTTCTAAGTGTTCAGCAACTAGAAATACAAAGACTGACAATGTACAAGTGAATCAGTTGTCCCGCCTCATTTCAGGTAAGGCTTTTGTAGCTTTGACTGTAGTAACATTTGTAACAAGAGCTCACCCGTTCCCTCCCCCCATCGCCCTTCTCAGGTGACTTTGCACCCTACAAACCAAACCCTGCAGTGGCAGAGCCAGGCATCCCAAGGGTGCCTAGCGTTGAGCCTGGCCCTGGCCCAGCGTCAGCCCTTAAGGAGTTCCGGCTAACCGACCCACCAGCCCTGGCAGCCTGTTGCCGAGGGTTCCTTTTTTATTATTGATTAAAGACGAATGGGAAATTCACCCTCATCCTGCTAACGTGTGTATTGTGTTAGGGCTTCATGTGCTGGGTGTCTGGTACCTCTTTGGAGGCCCAGGGCAGCCCAAAGAGGCACTGGAGCAGTGATTTGGAGGTTTCCTTCATATTTGTCTGCCAGCTTCCCAACTTGAAGGATGGTGGCAGACTATGCCAACCCCCAGAGGTGGAACTCCCTCAAATCCAAGGACTCTCCTCTCCTCTCAGGCTCTCAAAGATCCAAGTGTGCCAGGCTGCAGGGGTTTGGCCAAAGGTTGTTTCTCTGGTGACACCTCTTCTGTGAAGCCTGCCTGTTGACAAGCAGAGACTGGAGAGCCCAGAAGGACCTCTCCCTGGCCCAGGCTGTAGGATGAACTTACAGCGGCTCCTCTGATGTGCTTGCACTGCGGAGGATTAGCAAACAGACCAACTCTGACATTTCCATGGCATAGCTTAGGGGCTGATAGGAAGTGCTCTGAGGGCCTGGTTCAGTGAAACTGCTCCTGGTCAGCCCAGCATCCCCCGACAGGCATGCGGGAGTAGTGGAGAGTAGCTGGAGCCAGGCCTTTGTGCAGTTCCTCCCAGGCACCAAGAGGGCTCTCGCTTCTGAAAATGGAAATTGGGGAGCTCTGCACTGGACACCCGTCTGGTCAAGCTTTTTGGCTGAAGAACAAATCTGTGTCCTCGGCTTGTTGGGTCTTCAGAATCATCCCAGGCTTGGAAGGGACTCCAGTGACTGCCTTGTCCAGCCCCTTCCTGAACAAGAAGATTTTTGTGACACAGCTTTTGCCTCCTGAGGGGCTCATAGCACATTCCCACAGCTCTAATTGACCTCTGGCTGCAGGTGGCCTCCCTGCAATGCCCCCCCCCCACTCTACACACACACCCCTTTCCTTCCAGATCTTCTCTCTGATCCGTTCTGCACATGACTATCTCCAGAAACTTGAAGAGATAGCTTTTGTGATCTCTTTATAGTATGTAAGAGGCAGAAACTTTCAAGGGAAGGACCTTTCATCTGGAATTGATGCCTACTAGGGAAACTGAGGAGTTAGTGCCTTGCCTGTGTTTGTTCCTGGAGTCATGGATTTAGGAAGGGTCCTTAGGAGCCACCTTGTCTAATCTCTCATTTTACAGATGAGGAAACAGACTCAGAGACATGAAGTGGCCTGTAGTCAGTGAACAGGAGGGGCCAGTGAACTCAGTTGCTCTCATTGTCTAACCCTGGTCTTCCTGCAGCTGAAGTGAGACGGGACAAGGTGCTGGCCCCTTCTTGTGATTCTGAGGTAGGCTTTTAAGGCCTAAAAATCACTCCCTGACATTCTTGGTGAGAATGAATAGGTGCTGGTCACAACGTGGGGAAATCTGGGGCTCCAGTCATTCCAAGGCCCTGCTACAGTGCTAGTTTCACGGCTCAGCCATGTTGTGGCCAAACAAGCCCCAAAGGGCAAGACTTGGGCTTGGCACATGGCCCAGAATGTTCCTCTTCACTCTGGATCTGTTAGGGCTGCCCTAAAGTTGAATAGACAAACTTGACCAAGCCCTCAGCATCAGGGAAGACCAGGCGGCATCTACAGGCGCGGCCATGGCACCAGCGTAGCTGTGTCCACAGGTGCACTTGGGACAGACAGATGGGCGGGTAAAGGCTGGACTACTCTTAGTGGCCCCCAGAGTCCCAGGGTGGCTAAAGCTGTGCCTCGCCCAGATACTGTGAGGTGAGGTGGCTTGCAGTAGGGCCAAGCAGCTGCCCTCTGGGACCAACAAGGGGCTGCAGAGAGGGGCAGAGTGAAAACCTGGTGTGTGCTGGAGACCCTCAGACTCCCCATGGTTGGAAATACTAAAGGCAGCTGGAGAAAGAAAGCCACAAGGTCATCTGTGCTTAAAGATATGGCAGATCCCAGGCTGGAAAGACAGTGATTCTTTTACATATAATCCTGCCCATAATGTGCCAAGGTTTAATTACTTGGCCAAATGTCATTAAGTCCTAACACATGCACTTTTAAAATGGCAAACTTGGCCTCAGTATAAGAACAGGGACTTCACAGTTGATGCTGTTTCCAAACTGGTGATTTCCCAGGTCAGAGTCCCCCCTGTGAATGGGGTGTTGAGAGGGCTCTTGGGATTAGGAGAATTAAGACTGAAAATAGAAAAGAGTCCTTTCTGTATATTTATGGATTTGAAGTTGCAGATAAGATCACAGGCCAGCTCTTCACGTGGTTCTCAGCCACGCTCAGTAGCAAGCCACACATCTAAGAAGACTTGAGTCCCCAGTCGTGGCATAATCTGATGAAGAAAGCTCAGACTTTATTGTGCACACCAAGAAAAAGGAAGTCCATTTAAAATGCTGTAGGACTCCTGCATCAGCAGGTGCAGTAGCCTGCTAGGCCTCCTGCTCCCACGCAGGCTCCTGCTGGTCGGCAGTGGCCTGTGGGTGTGACAAGGACACTCAGTGGTGTGGAACACTTTGGGATGGTGGTGCCTGCCAGTGCCCCTGTCCTCCTCCCTGGTTACTGTTCTTGCCTCTCTGTCTCCTGGTGGTGTTGGAGGCAGATGAGGAGTAAGCTTGGGGAGCAAGGTTGGTGCCTAGATGCCTCTCTGGGCAGTGAATGAAGAAGAAAACCCAGAGCAGACCCAGCCCTCCAGGAACCTCCGCATGGCAGTGCATGAAGACCACAGTGTGTGCACAGAGACTTGGAGAAAGAGCACAGTCCCAGAGAGGAGGAGAGGGGTCCGCTCATGCCAGTCATGAAGGTTGCTGGAACAGAGGGAGAGAGGAGAGGTGGGACTTCACAGGGGCCTGACTTCAGGTCCAGCCAAAGGTGCCTGCTATCTGGTGGACTCTGGGCAAGTCACTTAGCCATGTTTGGCTCCGTTTCATCCATTATAAAATGTGGATAATGTCACCGCTCTCCCAGGCTGTCGTGAGGACTAAAGAGAGAATATCTGCCTGGAGCTGAGCCCGGTGGCCGGCTCAGTGGACGCTGCATAAACACCAGCTGTTACTGTTATTACCCTTCCTAACTTTCTTTCCATTTAAGGGACAGTGAAAAAGGCCAGTCTGTTGGACTTGAGAGGGCAGGAAAGGGGGCAGTGCGTAATAAGGCTGGAAGGAGAGATTGAGGCCCAGCCTTGAAGAAGGTCCATGTTTGATCCCTAAGGCATAGGAAACCCAGTTGGTTGGTGAGAGCTCCAAAGTGCCCAGGGCACTGTACCTGGTGTCTGGAAGCCCTGAGTTCAAATCCTGCCTCAGGCATGCTGGACTACCTATCTTTTGTTTCCTCTCTAAAAAGCTGATAAGTGATAGCACCTTCCTCTCTGTGTGATTGTGTCAAATGAGGCGGCTTGTATAAAGGGCTTTGGAAGGTGCTGGGGCGGGGGCCTTGGTGAAGTGGGATATCCTAAGGCCAGCACTGAGTTGGGGCCTCCCATGCTATGGGAGGTGCCTCTGGGGCTTTGTTTGAACAGTCCCACAGGTGACTGATGTGGGTCTGGACCTTGGCAGAGAACCTGAACTGGGAGTCATCTGTCTCTCTGGAGACTTAATGATTGAGTGTAGAGGGAAGAGGGCCTGGGACCAGGGGCATCCAGTGTTAGGGGGCATGAGATGGAGGGGAGTCAGCAAGAGAAGGCAATGGGGAACCTAGAGTCACCAAAACACAGAGGGGAAAATGCTGGCAGTGATACACAGCAGACTACAATTTAGAAGGGCTCAGACAGAGAAAGGCCATTGGGTTTGGCCATTCAGAGCTCACTAGTAACTGGGGAGAAGAGAGAAAATGGAGAAGCAGAAGGTGTAGACAGCTAGGGCTTTCTTTTCCTAATTCTGAGGAAGAGGAGGCTGGCAGTTTGAGGGGATTGCACAGCCTAGGGCATTTTTCAGGCTGGGCCAGACTTGGGCATGTCTGCAGTCATCAGGGAAGGACAAGGTAGAAGACAGTGACCTGATCTTTGCCCTTTGGCCTGAGGCATATGGTAGGAGAGGGGGCACTGGGAAAGAACTTTGGAAGGATTCGGTTGGCAGTTCTCTAAGTAAAGAACAAATTTATTTGTCGTGCTAATTAGATCCATGAACCCCCAAGGCCAGAAATGCCATAGGACTGGCCTGTTCTTAACCTTTTTGTATTATAGAGCTCTTTGAAATGCTGGTGAAACCTAAGGATTTGGGGCGGCTAGGTGCCGCCGTGAGTAGAGCGCTGGCCCTGGAGTCAGAAGGACCTGAGTTCAGATCTGGCCTCAGACACTTAACACACACAAACAAAAACCTACCTGTGTGACCTTGGGCAAGTTACTTAACCCCAATAGCCCTCCAAAAAGCAAAAAAAAAAAAAAAGAAACCTAAGGATTCCTTATCAGAATCATGTTTTTAAATTTGTGAAGTAAAATGAAATACACCAGATGACAGAGAAAACCTGTTCCCTGACAGCTACTAAAAGCTTAAAAGCAAACCGAAACCGTGGCCCCTACATTTGGGCCCCTGCTCTAGCGGCCATCCCCTCTGGGCCATCAGGTCTCTCCATCAGTCTGGGCCTCCCTGCTCCAGCTTTCCACAGCTCCACCCCAAATCTGCAGACACCTCACCATCCAGAGGAAATCCCTCTTTCCTCTAGACCCTCTGATGGATGGAGGTGGGCATCTTTAGCAAACAGCATCTGCCTGGGATTTCATCAGGGCTACATTGCTCCTCATGATCGGAGAACATCTGGAGGACCTGCCATAAAATCTTGGATGACATTAACCTAGTGATAGGAGAAGGGCTTTGTTTGATCATTGGACTGGATTTCAGTAGAGCTGGTTTCCTTTGTAGTCTCCTATTGTGTTCTGAGAAGGGCCTCACCACACTCCCACAGCCTTCCAGGAAGGCTTAGAAAGTCCATGCATCACCCTCCCCAGACAGCGTCACAGTGCTGTCCATGTTCTGTGCAGACATCTCGGTGTCTCATGTGGAATACAGTCTCTGAAGGCACTCCTGTTCCCATGTTGTATTCTGGGTGAGGATGCATTTCTCATCCATGTAGCAGAGAGAAGAAAGCCCCCCTGTTGGCTGGTGGCTCTTAATAGGCTCTTGATGATTCTGGGCAGTTGCGCCCCCTACGAGTGCTGCCAATCCCTTATTCTCTCACCTCTTTCACAAGTGGCCCCCAGATTGTGTTGTCTCCAGCACTAGCCTCTCCTGTGGGTGCTGGGTCAGTCATCCTTGTTTTCTGTAGGGCTGTTTCTGTTTCCTCGTAGAGCCTCCCTTCCCCTTGGCAAACCAGTTCACCTTGTTAAACACAGCTGGTCAAACCTCTGGATTACTCCCACCACCCACTGCCTTTGCTCCTCTTTGTCTTGTGTTGGATGGAATTGGAGCAACTTGGGAAATTGTGTATTAGACCCACTAGGGCTTTCTAGTACATCGTGCCAGCTGGAGCCCAACTGCAGTGAGATGAGGCTTTTATCTTTGCCGCTCACCACGGGCCACCCCCCCCCCCCCAATGCTCACTCCCTTCTCCTGCCTTCTCAGCTGAGGACTTCAATTTCTTTTCTTTTTTAAAAATTTCCTTTATTTTTCTGAACTGTCTCCTTTGCTCCCTCCCTCCCCTGCCCTAGAGAAGGCTAACATTTGACCCATGTATGTGTTTATGCATATGTATGTATGTATGTATGTATGTATGTATGTATGTGTAGGTAGACACATGTGTGTGTGTGTGTGTGTGTGCATGCATCTTGACACTTACCAGCTCTTTCTCTGGAGGTAGATGACATCTTCCTTCCCAGGCCCTTGGGAGCTGATTTGCATGTTTGTCGTGCTTAGAATAGCTTGGTCCTTCATGGTTATTCTTCGGGCAGCGTCATTACTGTGTGCAGCATTCTCTTGCTTCTGCTCATTTCAGTATTTCCTGTGAGTCTTTCTGTGTTTTCCTAAGATCTCTGAACTCCTTTCTAACAGCACAGGAGCATTGCTTCCTGTTCATACACCACAGCTGCTCCAGCCGCCCCCAATTGAGGGACATCCCTTCGGTTGCCACCTCTTTGTCCCCACCAGGAGAGCTGCTAGAAATAGTGTAGAGCACATGGTTCTTTTCCTTTCTCCCTGATCACCTTGGGAAACAGACCTGGTCATGGGATGGCCGAGTCAAGGGTGTGCCCAGCCCTTTGGGCACAATTCCAGATTGCTTTCAGAAATGATTACATTAATTCACAGTTTCTCCAACACTTGTCATTTCCCCCTTCTATCATTTTAGCCAATCTGATAGGTGTGAGATGACATCTCAAAGTTGTTTTAATTTGCATTTCTCTAATCAATAATGATTTAGAACATTTATTCATAGGACTATATATAGTTTTGACGTCTTCGTTGAAAAGCTGCCTGTTTATATTCTTTGACCATTTATCAATTGGAGAATGTCTCATCCTTATAAATTTGACAAGATTATCTATAGATCTGAGATGAGACCTTTATCTAAGAAACAGGATGTATAATTTTTTCCCTAGTTTTCTTTCCTTCTAATCTTGACTACGTTGGTTTTTATTTATTTTTGTAAAGGTACAAAACCTTTTAAATTTAGTTAGAATTTCCCATCTTAAGCATCACAGTGCTCTCTGTTCTGCTTATTCATCGATTCTTTACTTGTGCATCAGTGTGACCGGTAACGCGTTCCATGTTTTTATAATTTTCTTATGATTGTCTTCTTTCATATCTAGGTCAGGTATCCGTTTTGACCTTATTTAGGTAAATGGCACGAGATATTGGTCTATATACAGTTTCTGTGAGACTGCTTTCCAGTTTTCCCAATACTTTTTCTTTTTACCAAATAGTGCATTCTTATGCCACACTGTAAATCTGTGCTTTTGTGAAATACGAGGTTACTGTGATCATTCACTCCTGTGTATTGTATGTTTATTCTGTTATGCTGATCCACCTTTCTGTTTCTTAGGCAGTGCCGGATAGTTTTGATAATTACCATCTATCTTAATATGTGGTACTACTAAGCCTCCTTCCTTTACTTTTTTTTTCATTAAATCCATTGATAATTCTTGACCTTTTCTTCTTTCAGATGAGTTTTTGTTATTCTTTTTTCTAGCTCAAAAAATAATATTTTGGTAACTTGATTGAGATGGTGTTGAAGAAGTAGATTAGTTTAGATAGAATTGTCATTTTCATTACATTTGCTTTGCCCACCCATGAATAATTAATATTTCTCCATTTATTTGAATTTGACTTTATTTGTATAAAAGGTGATTTATAATTATGTTCATGTGGTTACTGGGTTTGTCTTGGCAGGTATATTCCCCAGTAGTTTATCTTTTCTACAATTATTATTATTTTTTTTTACTTTTTGGAGGGGGGAATACAGGGCAGTTGGAGTTCAGTGACTTGCCCAAGGTCACATGGCAAGTAAGTGTTAAGTGTCGGAGTTTGGATTTGAACTCGGGTCCTCCTGACTCCCGGGCCGGGGCTCTATTCGCTGCACCACTTAGTTACCCCTACAGTTATTTTAAATGGAGTATCTTACTTTTTTTTTTGCAGACTTTTGTTGTTGATATATAGAAATGCTCGTAATTTATGTTGGCTTATTTTATGTCCAGCTATTTTGGTAAAATTATTCATTGTTTCCATTAACTTTTCAGTTGAATCTCTAGGATTTTCCAAGAATATCATCATCTTGTCTGCAGAAAGAGATCCTTTTATTACCTGATTGCCCGTTCGGATTCCTCCAGTTTCTTTTTCTTCTCCTATCGCTATTACTAGCATTTGTTGGCATGCAGCCGTTTGGCATCCTTGTTTCACTCTTAATCTTTTTGAGGAGGCTTCTAACTCACTCCCATTACAGATAGCACTTGCTGATGGTTTAGGTAGATGCTTCTTATCATTTTAGGGGAAAATCCATTTATAGTTGTGTTTTCAAATGTTTTTAATAGGAATGAGTATTGTATTTTGTCAAAAGCTTTTTCTGTATCTATTGATATAATCATGGATTTTTGGTACTTTTGTTATTGATGTAATCAATTATGTTAAGAGTTTTCCTTATATCACCCCATCCCTACATTCCTAGTATCACTCCCATGTGGTCACAATGTATAATCTTTGTGACACATTGCTGTAGTCTCCTAGCTAGTATTACATTTAGAGTTTTTGTATCTGTGTTCATTAGTGAAACTGGTTTATACTTTTCTTTCTCTGTTTTTGCTCATCTTGGTTTAGATATTAGCACCAAGTTTCTTTCACAAAAGGAATTTGCGAGGATTCCTTCCTTGCCTATTATGACTCCAAATAATTTACTTAATATTGGAATTAGTTGATCTTTAAATGTTTGGTAGAATTCACTTGTAGGGGTGGGGCTAGGTGGTGCAGTGAATAAAGCACTGGCCCTGGAGTCAGGAGGACCTGAGTTCAAATCCAGCCTCAGACACTTAACACACACACACACAAACAAAAACCCTAGCCATGTGACCTCAGGCAAGTCACATAACCCCAACTGCCCTCCAAAAAAAAAGCAAAAAAGAATTCACTTGTAAATCCATCTGGTCCTGATACTCTTTTTTTTTTTTTTTAAAGGAGGCTCACTTATGGACCCTTCCATTTCTTTTTCTAAAATAGGTTTATTTAGATATTCTGTTTCCTATTCTGTTAATCTAGACAGTTTATATTTTTGTAAGTATTAGTCCATTTCACTTAAATTGTTAAATTTATTGGCATATACTTGGGCAAAATAACTCCCAATGATTACTTTGATTTCTTCTTCTTTACTGGTATATTCACTCTTGATTTTTGATATTAGTAGTTCGGTTTCCTCTCTTTTAAAAATCATGACCATTAATCTATTTTATTGTTCTTTCCCCCACAAAACCAACTCTTAGTTTTATTTATTAACTCAGTGGTTTTCTTACCTTCAGTTTTATTAACCTCATCTTTAGTTTTTAGGATTTCCAGTTTAATTTCGGATTGGTATTTGTTCTTTTGCCAGTTGGGTTCTACACCCAGTTCATTGATCTGCTTTTTCTCTGTTCTACTCTTGTAAGCATTTAGAGATACAAACTTTCCTCTTATTACTGCTCTTGCTGCATCTTGTAGGTTTGGTATGTTGTCTCCTGTAAAACCAATCACGCATATCTCTCCTGAGGACTGCTGCTGTGGATAACTTTAAGGATCTAATCGCATGGTGTAGTGAATTCTCTGTTTATTCAGCAGTAAACTAAAGCAAAACATTCACAGCAACATAACTTATTACTAAGGTGGCCACATAATCTTAAACAGAACATATCATTCAGTAACTTATAATCTCCTTAGTCAATACAGAGTGTCCAGGTAAAGTCTTTCATCTTGACTAGACATTGGCTTCCAGTCATCCTTAAGGGGTAGCAGAAAGTCCAGACACCTCCCAGCCCTAGGTCCCAGTAAGTCACAATCTCATCAGTCAGTACAGAGTTGACATCACAAACATCCTCTCTCTCTAAGTTCACAGAAAGTAACACAGATCAACAGAGCACAGAGATCACAAGCATTCTCCCTGTCAGGTCTGCTTGGTTCCCGCTTTGCTGGGACTTTGCTCTGCTCTGCCCCTTCCTGTTCCACCCTTCCTTGTTCCACTCTTTCCTTTTGGCAGGCTCTTCCTACCATGGGCTCCATGAGGTGATGTTAGGCCTGTTAAGGACCGGGAAGGTCTCCAAACTCCCTTAAGCCTGTTAAAGGCAATGGTGTATACTGTTTCCAACCAAGACTTTTGATACAATCAAAGGCACTTGGAGAGCTGAAACAAGCATCAAAGTACTACTTTGCTTGCCCTCTCCTTATCATTCTCTATAATAAAAACCATTTATCATTTCTGTCTTTTGAAAACCTGTTTAACTCCTTCTTTTAAGGTTAGGTTATTTAATCTCCAATTAATTTTTTATTTTATTTTATTTTTTTCCTTTTTGGAGGGCAGTTGGGGTTAAGTGACTGGCCCAAGGTCATGTGGCTAGTTTTTGTGTTAAGTGTCTGAGGCTGGATTTGAATTCAAGTCCTCCTGACTCCAGGGCTGGTGCTCTACTCACTGCACCACCTAGCCACCCCCATCCAATTAATTTTTTAATCTATTTCCCTGGTCCCTTGTTAAATATAATTTTTTAAATTGCATTATGATCAGAAAATGATGCATTTAACATTTCTGTTTCCTGCATTTAACTATAAAGTTTTTCTGCTCTCATTCATGGTTAATTTTTGTGCAGGTGCCATGTACTGCTGAGAAAAAGGCATGTTCCTTTCTTTTTCCATGCCATTCCTTCTAGATAGGTGTCGTATTCAGCTTATCTAAGATTCTGTTCCTCTCCTTAAATTCTTATTTATTATTAGGTTCATCTTGTTCTGAGAGGGGAAGGTTCAAGTCCTCCATTATTATAATATAACTTTTTGCTATCTAATTTCCACCTATAATTTATTTAACTTTTCCTTTAAAAATGTGGATGGTATAGCATTTGGTACCTATCAGTTTAATTTTTGATATTGACTTCACTACCCATAGTACCATTGGCCATAATGTAGTGCCCCTGTTTATCTCTTTTAATTAGATCGATTTTAGCTTTAACTTTGTCTGAGATCATGATTACTACCCTGCTTTTTTTTTTATCAATTGAAGCATCTTAAACTCTACTTCAGCCCTTTATTTAATCTTATGTGTGTCTCTCATCTTTAAGTGTTCCTTGTAAACAGCCTGTTGTCAGATTTTGATTTTTGATCCATTTTACCCATTATGTTTTATAGGTGAGCTCATTCCATTCACACTCAAAATCGCAGTTACTTGATGTGCATTTCCCTCCATCCTGTCTTTCTTCACTGTTTATCCTCTCTTTTTACTCTATACCTCCTCAAACATCTAATTGACTTCTAACCACTAACCCCTGCTCCTTCGAAGAATCCCTCTTTTATACTCTGCCTTCACCTGGTTCTTCCTTAATCCCCCCACTCTTCTAAGAGAACCTCTTTTGTCTTATTCCCTCACCCTATTTCTTTGTATGTTAGGAAGACTTTTATATCCTTCTGGGTGTAACCCAGTTCTGAGGAGAATCAGGCTCTACCACCAGCAGCCCCCCCTCCCTTCTACGATAACAGTTCTTCCATTGACATATGATTTGTATGAGATAGTTGCTCCATTTTACCACTCCCTACTCAATTTTATTTTTTAGGATCAACCTTAATACTCAACCCCAAGCCTTCTTCTGTCTATGTATACTCTTTCAAACTACCCTAGTAATGATAATTTAAGAGTTACAGATAACATTTTCTCATAAAAAGTAAACAGTTTGAGCTGATTAAATTCCTTGTAATTGGTGTTTCATGTTTACCTTTTTGTATTTTTTTCTAAACCTGACTATGGTGCTTCTATGAGTTTTCATCTTGGAATCTCTTTCAGGTGGTGATTGGTGAATTTTTTCTATTTCTGTTTTATCTCCTCATTCTGAAACCTCAGGGCGATTTTCCTTAATAATTTCTTACGTTGTCTCTCCGAGATCTGTTCTCCAGGTCAGTTGTTTTTCTAGTGAGATGTCTCATGTTTGCTAATTTTTTTATTCTTTTGATTTTGTTTTATCATTTCTTGGTGTCTTTTGAAGTTAGTAGCTTCTCCTCACCCAATTATAATGTGTAAGGAGTTATTTTCATCCATGAGTTTTATTAAATCTGCTTTTCCAATTGGTTTACTTTTTCATTATTCTTACATTTTTTTTTCTTAATTTTTCCTCAACCTCTCTTTTTTAATTTCAAACCTTTTTAAAGCTCTTCCATGAAGTCTTTTTTGGACTTGTGACTATTTTACTATTTTTTCCCTTTGAGATAGAAGTAGCTGTTTTAACTTCACTTTCTTCTTCTGAGTCTGAAGCTTGATTTCTCTATACCAGAGTAGCTGACCATAGTCAGGTTCTTTCTTTCTGACTCACTCATTTTTTAGTGGCTAATTTCTTTGTTCTTAACTTTATGTTAGAGTTGGGCTCTAGTCCTGAGGCATGGGGATTTTTGTCCTGTTGTTTTCTGAGTGCTTTTTGGGGACCCAACTTCAAGGACACCTCTCCACCCCAGAGCCAGGACCAGGGCTCCTAGCAGTGCTGTCACCCCAAATGCTCTTACTGCCTGCGGTGTTGGTAGCTGCAAGCCTTCAGCTCCCCTCTTGGCTGCCACCTCTCCATGACCACATTTACCAGTGTGACTCCTTGCTCCTCAGCCACAGGCACAGCCTGGTAATATAGGTGGTCAGCTCCCCAGGAGGTGTGTCCAGCATCAGTGGAGGGCCCTAGAATCTTCCCCACACAGTTCCTAATGCCAAGTCTGCCCCCAGGGCTTGCTGCTTGTTGATTCTTTAGACATATTGTTTTTTTTTCTTTTTCTTTTTTTTGGAGGGCAGTTGGGGTTAAGTGACTGGCTGAAGATCACACGGCTAGTAAGCATTAAGTGTCTGGAGGGCAGATTTGAACTCAGGTGCCACCCAGCTGCCCCCCCTTAGACACCCCAGCGTCCTCCCAGGTTGTCTTAGGAAAGTTGCTTTACCCAACTCTTTATTTTTTGTGTTGCTCCAGAGTTTACTTGGAGGGAATTTGGGACAGCCACATGATTTCTGGCTTGATTCCAGAATTCCCAGAATCCTCTCTGATTTCACTCTAGCTTCACATCTCCCTCTTGGAAATCCTTCATTGCTGAGGCAGTTTTCCCCAGTTCCCTCCTCCTTCCCTCCTTCCTCTTCTCCTTGCCATGCCTTTCTTGTTCCCATGTTTCCTGTCTTCTCCATTGCACTCTCATCTTCAGGCCCTCCCTGCCCCTGGCTCCTTCTTTCCCTGCTATCTTCAGGCATGCTTATGTCTCCCCCACTCTCCAGGATGACCTAGTGCCTGGCACTGGCCTAGTCCAAGGTCCTCCCACATCTCCTGATCCTCTGCCTTGGCCCTGGCAGTTCCCTTAGGCCTGCCATGTTCTCCTTCCTCACCTTGACCTCATGGCTTCCCTCAGGAGTCAGCTCAAAGGCCATCTTCTGCAGGGGCCTTTCCTGATGCTTCTGTCTCCTCTCTATGGCTCTCGTGTGTCTCCTGTTGTCAGCTCCTTGAGGGCAAGGGAAACCTGCAGCCTTGAGGCCTTATGGGGCCATCCAGGTCAAGTGCAGCCCTTTGCCTGAATCCACTTAATCCTTAAAGGATTTGTTCTGTCAAAGACTGCACCAGGGACCTAGAAGGACACATGGCCTTCAGGTGGCAGGCTCCCTGAACCTGCTTTCTTTTTCTTTGAATCCCATTTACTGGGGTGTCTGATAGTAAGCACTTAATAAATGCTTGTTGATTCACTACTTGGTTGAAGGAAAATGAGGTGTAAGGGAGGAGCCAAGGCCTAGACTAGATGAGTGACCTGCCCAAGGCAATCTGAATTCTTGGGATCTCTGCTGCCTGTCCTGGAAGCATTTCCTCTTCACTCTACTTAATACTGTTCCCATTCATTTATTCTGGATGAGTTAGTCTGGACTGCCTTCTTTCCCTGCTCCCCTTTGCTGGCTGAGCCAGTTTCTGGGCTGTTTCTGTCTCATGGTTGTGTTGGCTAATTTTTTTAGGAAATGGGGATTGACTCTGTCAGTATTGGTTTCTTTATCCATCCCCAATTGTCCCTCCTTGATTGCTTATGGGGTTTTCCCCATTATTAAAAAAGTTTATGCCTTCTATCTCAACAAATAGCCAGGCAACCCTGAGCCCCCTTATGAAGCAGTTAATTTATCAATTATGAATGAAAAGGAGGGATGTGTCCTTCAGTTGTAAGGCGGAGATACTGAAGTCATTCACCAGTTGTCAGCTGTCCATGCTGCCTTCACTGGGCACATCGAGCTTCTCTGAATTCTTATTTATACTAGAGATGAAGTGGAGTCATTTTGGTTGGACAGCATGTCATCTCATTGGTATCGTCATGTCTCTTGTTTGGTCCGGTGGTACACAGCAGCTAGGTGGGAAACTCATTTGCACAAGTGCCTCCTGAGACAAGGACAAGCTTGACCTCTAGAAACTTATGTTTTACCTGGGGGATGGGAGGTGTTCGAGGTGTGCTTGTAGCATGCACGTGAGTAAGTAAGTAGGTCCTGTACCAAAGTTATTGGGGAGGGGTAGAGCACCACTAGGATGACAGGGGTGAGGGTGGGAGCCAGGAACACCTTCGTGGAGCAGCCAGGTTCGAGTGGAAGAAGGCACAGAGGCAGTATCTCTGAGGAGCTAGTGTGGGGAGAGGGGACACAGGCAGGTCTGAGTCACATTGTGAAGGACTTCTGATACCAAGGCAGCGAGTCTGAATTTTATCTGGGAGGCCATAGGAGGCCACTGAAGACTCGGGCAGGGAGCAGTGTGCTCATACCTGCTTACACTCTAGGAAGATTTCTTGTAAGTTCTGTGGATTGGGGAGGGGAAAAGAGGAAGGAGGAGAGACAGAGACAGATGCAGAGAGAGAGAGGAAGGAGGGAGGGGGGAAAAAAGGGAAGAGGGAGGACAGGAGGTGACAAGGGCCTGGATCAGGCTGGAAAGTGGAGGGAAGAAGAAAGGAATCTTTGGTCGGTAGCTACCACTTTTTTTTTTTTTTTTGGAGGGAGGAAGGCAGGGCAGTTGGTGTTAAGTGACTTGCCCAAGATCACATGGCTAGTTTTGTGTTAAATGCCTGAGGCTGGATTTGAACTCAGGTCCTCCTGACTCCAGGGCCAGTGTTCTGTTCGCTGTGCCACCTAGCCACCCCGAGTAGCCACTTCTTTATGGTCAGTTTTGTTGGTGTGATTTTATTGCGTGTTCTCCATATCTGGGTCCTCAGAATTCTCCTGTTGAAGAAAATGTTTGTGATAAATGTGATTGTCTTACAACCCTTTGACTTTTTTGTTTCCCAATCCATAGTCAGACTTTCCAATATATTCTTTTCAATCAGTAAACATTTATTAAGCACCCACTATGTGCTAGGCATTGTATTAAGCACAGGGGATACAAAAAGAGCCAAAAGTTTCAGCCCTCAAGGAGCTTACAGTCTAATGGGGGAGCCAGCATGCCAACAAGTATATGCAAAGCAAGCTATGTGCAGGATAAATAGGAAATAATAAACAGTGGGAAAGCATGGGACTTAAGAGGGGTTGGGGAAGGTTTCCTATAGAATTTGAAAGAAATCACAGGGTCAGTAGTTGGAATGAGGAGGGAAAGAGGTCCAGGAATGGCAGGCAGCCAGAGAGAATGCCCAGAGCCAAGCAGGGTTTTGTTTGTGGACCAGCCAGGAGGCTAGAGGCATTGGATAGAAGAGGACATGCTGGGGAGTGAGGTGTGAGAAGACTGAAAAGATAGGAGGGGACAGGATATGAGGGGCTTTGGATGCCAAACAGCGTTTTATATTTGTTCTTGGAGGCCATAGGGCCAAAGGGTTTATTCAGGACAAGGGAGGGAGGAGGTGTGTGATGTGATCAGATCTGTGTTTTCCCAAAATTAATTAGTGGCTGAAAGGAGGATGAATTGGAGGGGGAGAGATGGAGGCAGGCAGACATACTCTTCCCCCCACCCTACCTTCAGCAGCTATTATAGTCCAGGTGTGAGGTGATGAGTCATAGGGTGGGAGCAGGATCAGAGGAGAGAAGGGGGCACATGAGACAGAGATGTTGCAAAGATGAAGTCCACAAGAGATGGTACAGAGGTGAAATCCACGAGAGATGCTGCAGAGGTGAAATCCACGAGAGATGCTGCAGAGGTGAAATCCACGAGAGATGCTACAGAGGTGAAATCCACGAGAGATGCTGCAGATGTGAAATCCACGAGAGATGCTACAGAGGTGAAATCCACGAGAGATGCTGCAGAAGTGAAATCAACAGACCTTGGCAACAATTTGGGAAGTGAGGAGTCCAGGTGATACCTAGGTTGGGAACCTGAGGAACAGGGAGAAGGGTATTGCTCTCAACAGAAATAGGGCAAGTAGGAGGGGAGGGAGGGAGGGTTTAGGGGAAAAGATAATGAGTTTTGTTGTGCACATCCCGAGTTTAAGATGTGTACCTGCCGTCCAGTTAGATATCTGAGATATCAGTTGGAGAAATGAGATTGGAAGTGAGCAGGGAGATTGGGGCAGGACAGGTAGACTAAGAATCATCAGTAGCGATGGTAATTAGATCATGGGAGCTGATGAGCTCACCAGGTGAAACAGTATAGAAGAAGAGACTATAGAAGAAGAGACGAGGGTACAGAACAGACCTTGAGGGACATCTATGGTTAGAAGGCATGGTCTGGACGAGGATCTAGTAAGGAGACAGAGAGGGAGAACTAGGGCAGGGGTGGGAGGAGGAGAGAAAGGGTGGTGGTCTGAAAACCTAGAGAGAAGAGGGAATTCAGGAAGAGAGAGTGGTCAGCCGTGTCAGAAGCTGAAGAGAGGTCAAGGAGAATGAGGATTAAGAAAAGGTCATTGGGGCAGCTAGGTGGCACAGTGAGTAGCGCGCTGGCCCTGGAGTCAGAAGGACCTGAGTTCGGATCTGGTCTCAGACACTTAACGAACACACAAACAAAAACCTAGCCATGTGACCTTGGGCAAGTTACTTAACCCCAATTGCCCTCCAAAAAGCCAAAAAAAAAAAAAGGTCATTGGATTTAGTGATTAAGAGATCACTTGTAACTTTGGAGAGAGCAGTTTCAGTGGAATGATGTCGTGGTGCAAATGAAGAGTGGCTTAATTATTTGGTGTGATCCCAGATCCTCTTCATTCCCTTTCTCATTTTGACCTGCTGAGGTCTAGGACAGGTCCTTTTCCTTGGGGTGTACCCGTGAGGGGGTGCTTCATGAGACAGAGTAGACTCTATGTACCATGGGGGGTTGTCAGGGACAGTTTCTAGGGAGACACGTGCTGCCTTTGGGACTTTTGTCCTGTCTAGATGTGTCACTGAGGAGACCCATGTTTTTAAGGATATTGACAGATCTCTGCATTCACACTCCCTGGACCATTCCTTGGTAGCAAAAGAGGCAGCTGAATGGCTTTCCAGCCATTCCAAAACAGACCTTTTCTCTCCTAGCAGGTTTGTTCAGAGCTGTGGGGCCATGTGTCTGGCAGAGGTGCCCTGTGGTGTCTAGCCCCTGTCTACCCTGCCTTCTGAGCAGGTCCCCTCTGTCCTAGTGGGGGCAGGGGATTCTGGCCAGCTGTGATGCCTGGGCTTTAATGACAGCCATGACTGCACTGGGCATCAAGATGGTAAAAAGAGCTGGTCATTGACCAAGAAGGCCCAGCTTGGGAGCCCTCTTGTTCTTTTAGCTTTGGGGGATATAGCACTTTTATTCACTACGTGGTTTTTGAGATAAAAACGTGTTTTCTATGGCAGGGCAGATTAATCTTTCTTTGAAACCCTTATTGAGAAGAAATGTGCTCCATAAGGGTGTGAGAAAGAACTTGTCAGCCAGGAGACTCCGTGGTGAGTGGGCAGGCTTAGCTGCCTCATGCAGGATAGTGTTCACAGGAAGTCCAGGTGTGTTCCTGAGTGCTTCCCACCATCAGTAATGGAACAAACTGATTTAAATCTGCAGACAGTGGAAGCAGCTCGCCACTCCCCAAGTACGCCTCCTCACCCAAGCCCAACAACAGCTACATGTTCAAGCGGGAGCCGCCAGAGGGGTGTGAACGAGTGAAGGTCTTTGAGGAGATGGCGTAAGTACCCTCCCCACCCTTGTGGGCCTATGCAGCTGCAGGAGCTAAGGAGAGGGGGAGCTTCCCAGGTGGGTTATAGGGAAGGGGCTATTCCTCTGTGGTTGCTGAAGGCAAAGGAGAAAACAGGCCTGAGAGAGGTCCAGCCTTCAGAGAAGTGGTGCCACCCCCAAGCTAAATGGGAGTGGGGCTCACGGACTCCTCATGCTTTCCCGAATATTGAAGTTTCCTCCAAGGGAGGTAGGGAGGCCCCCTGGGTCTGTTCCTTTTGAGATGTGGAGCTTCATTCCTCCTGACTTGGGGCCTAGAGCCAGGCTCCCGCCATGCTGCAATGGTTTCAGGATCCTTTGTTCTTTGTTGTTCATGGTGTCCTTTTGTCCTCTCTAGGGCTCGACAGCCCATCTCAGCCCCTCTCTTTTCGTGTCCTGACAAAAACAAGGTGAATTTCATCCCAACCGGCTCTGCCTTCTGCCCTGTAAGGCTCCTGGGCCCTCTCCTGCCAGCCTCAGACCTGATGCTTAAGAGTTCTCCAGGCTCTAGCCAGAGCCCGATCCTAAGTACCTTGACCGTTGAGCAGCTGTCAGCACGGGTGGCCTTCTCGTCTCTGTCAGATGATACCAGCGTTGTGGACTCGGTGGCAGAGGTCACGATCCCACCACCATGCCCAGCCCCACAACCCCCACTGCTGAGTGAGCGTCAAGCTGAGGAGCGGGCCTCGTCTCAAAATTATGTGGCCATCTAAGCAGGGGAGCAGGCCCTCGCCCTCAGGAGCCCGGTCAGCATGACCGCCTAGACGTCTGCATGGAGCAGTGACGCCTTTCTGGACAGAACAGAAGACATGTCAGCCTCCCAGAGGATCTCTCATCACTGTTCTTGAGTGGGGGGACAGGCCTTGAATGGAGCATTTAAAATTTTTATTTCTTTGTGGAAAGCGGTGATGCTAGCTCAGCGTGTAGATCATTCAGCATTTTCAGTGGAGACGATGCATTTCCTAGTATGTCTGAGCAGATGAGCATGTCCTGCAGTCTGTTCCAAGTCCTTCCGTGTCAGAAAGTGTCTGAAGGGAAGCCGTCTGGCTGCGTTGTGTCCTGTGGAAGAGGCTGTACTTCAGCATTGTGTTGACAATTGATCCAGGTGTTTGTGATTCACACGATGCAAAAGCCACCAGACACACAAGACCCCAGCCCCGCCCGCCCTGTGGCCTCGTTTCAGGTACTTCAGCTGAAGTCTAACTCAGGTAACTTGGAATGTATCATATCGGCAAAGACAAGGTGTCACAGCGACATCTCTCTGCATTAATCTTTCCTCATTCCATTCCGCTTGGTGGGAAGAAGACTGAGAAGGGTGATCCCAGGCAGGGCCGGCCAGCAGCAGGAGCAGGAGCCAGGCTCCCCTTCTAAAGCTGCAGCAGGAGGATGGAGTGAAGCCGGGTATTCTTTGTGACTCCTGCATGGTTGAGAAGGTTTCCAGGAGTCGTGCTGCACGCAGTGTTTGTGCAAGTGGGAAGGATGAGAACATGCAGGGACATTACAGGGGCGTCCAGGAATGCTCCACTCATGTCTCCAGCTAATCCATGTTGAGTTTCTCCTCTGGAAACTGTCGCTTCGTTTTCTGGCCTAAAAGGGACAAGCTTGTGGTTGCTCACCTCCACCCTTGCCAGCATTAGATGCACCAAGCGGTGTTCAGGCCCAGAGGTGGTTCTGTTCTCAGCCTAGCTAGAGGAGGCTTTGGTGACTTCAGGCAGTAGTTCGTTCCTTTAGCCCATCTCTGTGTCTTTGTCAGCATGGTCAGTTCTGCTGGTCTCCTCCACGTGGGAAGCCCTGGGCAGATGTGGCCTGAGCCAGGAGAACCAGGCAGGGCCCGGGCTTCTCCAAAATCCTGCTCTGGGCCCCAGGGGATTGGCTGGATGGCCTTTGGCTCCCACTCCTGGTGAAGGTTGCAAAGGAATGAGGACAGTGGGGGAAAGGGCCTGTGTACGTCTGGGGCGGGGGTCAGCCCTCAGAATGCTCATTGCCTCCCTCCCCCCGGCAGCCAGTGTTCAGCCGGGGAGCAAACGACTTCTGTCGTTTTTCCGATCTCTTTCACCCCAATGTTCTCAGGCCTTGATAAAGAGGAAAGGGAAGAAGGGAGCAAAGGTCAGCTCCATGGTGTGTATGGGAGCTCCAGTGACTGTCCTTGCTGCTCTGTCCAGTACTGAGGGAGGGGGAGGAGACCAGGGTTGAGGAGAGGAGGATGCCCGTCCCTGGAGCTTTTGTTTCTCCATGTCAGTTCCCAGGAAGCCACTGAGCTCAGATGCCCATACCTTGGGCTTGGAGGCAGCTCAGACATCTGGTTTTTGTCCATCGCTGTCCTGGGAAGCCCAGCCACAACACTCTGTGGCTTTCTTTACATGAGGACAGATGTGGCTTTTGTTTTGTACTTTTCCAGTAGAGAAATTCCCGTGTCTTATTTAAATAAAGCTATTAGTAAAAAGTAGTCCTCTTGCTGTGTTTGGGAGGAGGGGGGAGGTGGTGGGGGGTGGTGCACAGGGTAGTGCTGTGGAGTGCCCTATCTGCCAAGGACCAAGGCAGCCTCCACAGCCCAGTGATAAAGCCTCCTCTCTCATGGGATCCCAGCACACTCCCAAGAAGAGCCACCGGATGACTGATGTTTCCCATTGGAGCCTGGTGCAGACTTGAGGGTGTTGTGTAGGGGGAATGGAACTTCCACCATCCATGACTTTATACCCAAAGGATTTGTGAAAATGAAGTGTTTTTAAAACAGAGCAGCCTCCAAGGACATGGTGCTGACGTTGGGTGTCCTGGGGCATTTCTTTGGTTTAGAGAAAGGAAAGAAGAGGCCTTTTTAACTCACACTGGAAGGGTAGTGGGCCCAGGGACTCCCCCAGCCCATTCTTCAAAGCTAGGGTGAGGCTGGCCAAGGTGTTCTGAGTCTGCTTACCTTCACAGACCCTGCTATACCAGCATGTCAAAAGGCTAGACAAGTTCCTTTAAAGAAGGTCTAGTGTAAGGATCCTGCCTTACCGGGCTGACGCCAAACTTACCTCTCCAGTCACCTCTACGACTCTCCAATTGCTTCCACGATTCTGGTCGCCCCACTACAACCCCTCAGAGAGTTCCTTTCCTGTTGCCCCCACGATTCTGGTCGCCCAAATACGACCTCTGGTTGCCCCCACAAACCCCTCGGGGGAGCCTGCTCCTCCTGAACAGACAAAGGAGTCCTGACACCAAGATGTAATGTATCTTGCCATTTAATCTCTTTCTCTTCACAATCCCTTCCTCTCTCTCCTCCCCCTTTGACCTCACCTCCCTCCTTTTATCTCCTCCCCCCCCCCCCACTCTGTTCCCCCATGTGCCTCAGCAGCAGGCTCCTCATGGGAGGGGAGTGCTCCCCTGTTGTGCTCAATACCCCGTAATCCTTGAACCTGTGTTGGTTCAAGGGGGTAGGGGGCAGAAACACACACAGGTGGCTCTAACCCAGCCTGAGTTGCCTGTCATTTGCCTGAGTTCTCTGTGAGTTCTCAGAGTTTGGGTAAAGTCTTAAAGGGCCCTAACAGTCTGGGGGCTTCAGTGGGCTGCAGGCTTACAGCGAGTTAAAGGTGTGATCCTAGGCTGTATGGAGAGGCCTAATGTCTGGAACAAAGGAGTGAATGGTATAGCCCAGGTCAGACCAGACCTAAAGTGTTGTGTTCTGAGAGGTGGGGCTTCTGAGGAGTGGGTGCATTCCAGACACATGTGGCAGAAAGAGCCATGAAGGGGAGTGGTGGGTAATAACCTGAAAACCAGGCTGGTCAGTCACTTAGGGAAGAAAGGCAGATTGAAGTCCCCCTCTGGGCAGGCTCTAGGAAGATGGGCACACTCATACATTGTTGGTATAGCCGCAGGTTGGTCCAGCAATTCTGAAGAACCATTTGGAATTAGGCCAGAAGAATCACGGCAATTGTTTGTGACCTTTGAACCCTGTGCCAAGGCAGGGAGGGGACATAGACTTCTGAACAGCCAAACTAGAAACCCTGTGGGTACCAAGGCACCAACAGCTCTAGCAACCAGTGTGCCCACCCAAAGGTGTGCAGAGCCTAAATTAGAGCATGCAGATGTCAGGATACCAGTGTCACCAGAAAGGACAAAGGTGAAGAATTAGCCTTGGATGGCAGAGGAGCTTCCTCAATGAAGGGGGTTAGCATTGAGTTCTGCAGGCAGCCAGGCTCCTTGTCAGAGGTGGAGCTTAAAGTTGGCCTGGGATTCCGGAGGTGGTCCTAGGGATCAGCGTGGGCAAAGGTAGGGTGGGAAGAGACAGTGATACAGAAGGGGACATAGCACAGATCAGTCTGGTGGTCAGTATTCTCAGAGGGACAGCTGGGAGCCTGTGGGGAGGGTCTGCTGGCCGGGAGAAGACTCTAAGGGCTAGTCCATGCTGAGCATGCAGTCCGAAAAAACCCCGAGACCTTTTGCAAATGAACTAGTCTCGAGCTTCTTGATGAGTGGGGCATGTGGGAGAACAGGGAACATGGTCCCTGCCATCAGATTTCCTCAAGTATTTGCTGTTCTCGTCACCCTGTGCGAAGGTAGGATCCTTCGCCTCATGCCTGCTCTGCGTTCCTTCCTCTTTCCCATAACCACTTCTGATTCTTCCTGCCTGTCCATCAAGCCCCAGCTGCAGCAGGCTGCCCTGGCTTTGCCTGACTGCATCTTAGCTGCCATTGCATGTTTAGTGGCCCTTTCCTGGGGCCTGAGGAGTGTGTGTGTGTACGTCCTGCTTTAGATCCCACGAGTGCAAGGCTTTCTGCCCTTGCCCATGGCCTCAGCTCTGAAACCAGGACATGAGCTTTTCCCCAAACCGTTCAGAGCTCAGTCATGCCTCGAGGAGTTAGGGGCACCTCCTTCCTTTAGGGACCTAAAAGTCATTTCCCATTTTCTTCTAAAACAAAGCACAGGGTATCGCTTATACTTAAGCACTGGATGAATGCGCCCTTCCTTCCTTCCTTCCTTCCTTCCTTCCTTCCTTCCTTCCTTCCTTCCTTCCTTCCTTCCTTCCTTCCTTCCTTCCTCCCTCCCTTCCTCCCTCCCTCCCTCCCTCCCTTCCTTCCTCCCTTCCTTCCTTCCTTCTGCCTGCTTTGTTCCCATTCTTTGCTACCACACACACACAAACACACACGCAACACACATGCACCACACACCAAATGCATCTACAAAGTTTTCTTAGATGAGGACGGCTCTGATTTCCTTGGGATAAGATTGGTTTTCAAGATCTCACAAAGAGGAAGTTTCCGAAGAAAAAGAAAATCCCATCCCCAGCACACACCCCTCACTCACGGCTATGCCTGAGGTAAAGGTGAACAGCCTGAGATCATGACCAGGAGATGGGACCCAACTCTGACCACCCCAAAGGCTGCCTTCTCTTTTCTCTCTAGGGCCTTGTGCCAAAAGCCTGGCCAAGGAAGGGGTAGTTTTGCAGGAGATCCCATGCAGCCCCATGGTTGGCCTTTGCAGTCACGGCTTGCCCTCTCCATGGTCTCTCAGCCTTTGTTTGGCAGTGAGAGTCCACCAAGGACCAGGAGGGAAGCTTGTGGGCATCTGCCTCTAACATTCCAGCCACACTGTAAGTTAGGGGTGTGGGAAGGTTTTTTGGAGGAGGTGATTTGAAGGAAACAGGATTCTGAGAGGAAGAGGTAAGTAGGGAGTTCATTCCAGACACAGCTGGTGCAAAAGTGTGGAGACGGGACTCAACCAACAGAATGTGTGAAAGGAGCTAATGTGCCATCAGTTTGGAAAGGCAGGGCTTGGAGCATGTCTGATCTGAGCAGGAGGCCCTGGGGCTTATCTGTGCATGTGCTAGAGGAAGGGGATTTGGTCAGTTTGTGGGAGGGGGAAAGGCAGGGGGCAAGGAGACCTATAGGAGATGGGGTCAGAGGGCATGAAATCCAGCAGCTGAATTTACCTTCTGTCCTTTAAAAAAGAATGGGCGAGGGGCGGCTAGGTGGCTCAGTGAGTAAGAGCAGTGCCCCGGAGTTGGGAAGACCCGGGATTGGTTCAGGCCTCAGAAAATTAGCACCCACACAAAATAACTAGCCATGTAACCTTGAGCAAGTCACTTAACCCCAACTGCTTAAAAAATAAAAATGGGCGGCCTTGTCTCCCTTGGTCAGGAGGTGCACTCACTACTGGTCAGCAGGACCTGCTCTGTCTCCAATGTGGACCCCTCCTAAGACAAGCTGGTGGCCCCCCAACCTTCATGGGCAAACCACTGGCAGGCTCAGCCCTCTGTGGCTACACTCTGGAGCTTGGGCATCACCCCCTCAGGATGCTTTTTGGGCTGCATGTGACTGTCACAGTGTTTCCCCGACCCCTCCCAGCCCCTTCTTTGGCATCTCTGGGCCATTGTTAGCCATACTCTGGGACATGCTGGAGCTGTGGCTTTTGAGAGCCATTGTCTAATTTTCAGTGGGAGCATGTACAGCTCAGAAAGCATCAGCGGCCAGGGCTCGCCAGAGTCGAGCTTAAGCATTAATAATGCAGATTAATCTTCAGGCTGTGTGCATGTGTGGGCCTGGATGTTAAATACTCAGCAGCACATGGCTCTGTAAACTTGCCTTAAGCTCAGCAAGACTGTGCAGTTGAAGGCTTGGGCCTCACAACACCCTGGTCACCCTCCGTGATGGGGAGTCACCAGCCACACATGAACACATTTCCTGGGTGTGTATCTTGGGGCAGGGAATGAGGAAGAGGTGAGCGGACGGACGATGTCACCTAGTGAATCCTATGCTTCCTTCTAGGGCTTCCCCTGCCAAGAAGGGAGGCAGCAGGAATGCAGGGGACACTTCCAGCCTGTGGAGACCCCAGCCCGACCTCTCCAGGCTCCCCCTCCCCCTTCCTTGATGAAATATGAGTTGGGCTCATCACCTTGTTCAAGGATTCTGTTCTGTAAACACTAGCTTTTTGTCAGCCCCCCCACCCCTCCTGTGGCAAGGTGCTGGAGCCTCCTCCTGGACATGCGTACTATTGAGGGAGGCACATTTAATTGGCATATGTTCACAGAAGTATGAAACCACGTAGAGCTCAGGCCTAAGGAGGAATCTGAATGTGCACCAAGAACATGGGGAAGGGTTGCTGTGTGGGGTCTGTGGGAGACCCCTAACTCTTCCTCATCCTCACTTGTCCCTCTGCAGAGATCCAGCTGTCTCCCTTCCCCACTCCCACTGAAGCCATGGAAAGGCTCTGATGCTGCCCATCCTTGAGTCAGAACTGCACCCTCTATAAGCGCCCGCACCTGCCTCCAGCAGTCTCAGGCCTTTCACAACCCAATCTCCCCCAGATCATCTTGCTGGCCTTGACCAGCTGTTTACTTTTGCCTTTGGTCATGCACTGCCCCGAGCCTGGAAGTGCCTGCCCTCATTTCTTTCAGTTTGGGGGCCAGCTCATCTCTGAAGCTCTTGCTGTCCTTGTCCCCCCAGACAAGGGAGCAGCAGTCTCTTCCTGCTCCTGGCACTGTCCTGGGGCCTCAGCTTTGCATACTTCAGGTCTGAGCTTCTTCCCTCGGTACTAAGTGCTAAGCCCAGGGCCCTGCACGGACTGCACAGGGAAGGATTTCGTCAGTGCTCTGGGATAGATGGATGAAGGAGAGAAATACGGGAGAATGGAAGAATGGAGAAATGGATGGGTTATGTGCAAGCTGGTGCTCATGTCCCAGTCGATGTGGGAATGGTCATCAATGTCTCTCCTTTGGTCCAAAGAAAAGGGTCTCCTTTCCTCAATGGCGACCAAGCATACACTGACTGGCCTTTCTACCTGCTGTCCAAAAAAGGAAGCTGATGGGAGGAAGGGTGGGAGATGGAGGCAGTAGGAAGCCCCCCACTCCCACCAGCCCATTCACCAGATGTGTTCACAGGCAGAGGTGCCCCCCTCCCCTGGGCACTCACTGCTTGACGGCTTTGGATAGAAGTCAGTGGGGAGTAGAGCTCGTCAGCTGCCTGCCCAGCCCAGCTTTGGGTCCTGATCGATGGGGTGGGTGCCCCAGACCCCTCATGGCAGTGCTGAGAGCCTGGGCTGCTCCTGGCCGTCAAAGGGGTTTCCATTTACATACACAAGTGGCCCTTGGCACTGAGGTAGTGCCACCCTAGGCATGGCAGGGGTGGAAGCTGGCCATGACCTGAAGGACTGGTCATCACTGTTTAATCTCATGCAATAAAGCAATACCAGTAACAGGCTTCAGACTTTGCAAAGTGCTTTACAGACATCTCACTTGACCCTCACAACCCCCTTGAGAGACAGCTGCAATTAATGTGCTCATTTTACAGATGAACCAAGGCAAACGAGAAGGAAGCAGCTAGCTTCACTGTGGGTGTGGAGCCTGAGGCTTGATTCGAACTCAGGTCTTCCTGATTCCAAGCCCAGTGTGCACTCCCCTGAGTGCCTTGGACCCCACAATGGAAATACGGATCAGCGACATTAAGCACCAAGCCCACGCACCGCAGAGATAGCAATATAAACGGGGCTGCCAGCTGTCCCCTTTTATTGTCACAGCACAGAAGCCTTAGCGCAGCAGACGGTTTGGAGAGGTCCTGCCCGCCGCACTCATGCATTGAGCAGCTCGTGCTCCTTGTCCATTCTCCCAACAGCATCGGGGTTGGACAGCGGGTCCAGGTCAGCAAAAAGGCTGAACCAGGCCGTCAGGTCTCGAGCATTCTTCTCGGGTTCTGGAAGAGGATGACACACGTTTGCCATTGGCAGTCCGTCAGGCTGCTTGAGGGCCCCTCCTGGGAGACTGGACACCCCTTCCCCGAAACCATCCTCCCGAGACCCCCCTCCTTCCTCCCCCCACCACCCGCTGCCATCAGGCCTCTTTCTCATGCAAGCCTTCCATCACCCAGCCCTGCTGCCCCAGCCCCAGCTGGGGGAGCCTCGAACCCTCAGGACCCCCTCAGGACACACCCCACAGCTCTTCCACCAACAAGGAGAAGGCGTCCTTCCCTGTGCTCACTGTGGCCTCAGGTCCGGCCCACCTGCCCTTTAGGCCCTGCAGGCAGCACCTTGACTTGCAGCCTTCCCTACCCACCCCTGACTTCTGTCCCTCCCTGCCCTCTCCTCCCCTGCCTTCCAAAACCGTCCTTTACAAACACTCGTTTCCAGGACAATAAACACATTTCTGGGGCATGGGAAAATTTACAAAGTACTTTTCTCACAATAATCCTGTAACTACTCAGCCCCATTTTTCAGATGAAGAAAAGAAAACACCCAGCTAGTGAGAGCCAGAACCAGGATTCCATCCCAGGTGTCTGAAGTGGTGTTCTGTCTCGCCCCTTCCTCTGCCTTCACTTCAAAAGTGACCATGTTACAGAGCAGAGACCTGAGGCTCCTTGGCCAAGGTGGCGGCTCCCACTGAGAGTAAATGGCATGGCCACTATTGTGAAACCTGGGGTCACCAGCTAGCTTTTTCAGGGTGGTCTGGTTTTAGGAGGGAGGTGGTGGGGGTGGAACAGAAGAGAAGGTGCCCAGAGGATCCCAGCAGGACAGGAGCTAAGAGGACCTTAGACCACCCCTCTCCTGAGAGGAGTGGAGACTTGGAGTCACCTGCTGAGTGGGCAGGAGGGTCAGACTGTGTAACCTGGGGGTCATTCCCCACCCCACCCTCCCACCCATCACAGAGTAGTCACCAACTGACATCACCTCCAGAACATCACCAGAAGCAGCTCACCTTTCACAGGGGCTGTGGTGCTGCTCTGCGTAGTGGGCTTTGGGGCCACGGCTGGCTTCCAGATGGATGGAGGGCTGCCTGGGCTCTCTCTCCAGCCTGAAATCCAACAAAGGCACTGCACTGGAGCAGGGCCACCAGCACTCCTACCTCCTGCATCTCTATCACTCTGGTCCACCTTGGATGTGGGCTCCTAAGGCTCCCTTTTCCCTTCCTCAGCACATGCAAGGGGGAGGAGCCCTTGGCACTCAGCATTTTCTAACCATAAGCCCCCTGGTCTTCTGTAGATCACTGGCCACCTTCCCACCCTGGAGAGAACCCACAGACACTGGTCAGCCCTGAAGCCCTCTCTTCAGATTGCTAAACCCCCATCATTTCAGGAGGGAACCTTCTCTGGCTTCCTTCTGGCCTCAACTCAGCCTGAAGGAGCCTTTCCCTCTGAGGTTACCTTGTTTGGCCTCTTCCTGTCTAGTTTGTGCCAGTTATCTGCAGCACCCCCCTCCCCCCCATTTGATGTGAGCTCCTCGAGAGCAGGAACAGTGTCCCTGCCTTTCTCTGAATCCCTGGTGCTTAGCATGGAGCCTGGCACACAGTTGGTGCCAAACAAATGCTCTTCTTGTTCTGTCTCTGCCTCCCCACCCCCTCTCCAGCCCTCCTTGATGCCTTCTCTCCCCTGCTAGAGCATGTGTTCTGAGGCAAGGGTCTGGCTCTCTCCCCACTTGGGTCTACATAGCCATCCCCCTGCACAAGGCCCGGGACAGTCGTGGCTTAAGAGACATTTGCTCATTAATGAGGAGTCAATCTAACAAGCTAGTCTACACTGAAACATGATCCTGATTCTTGAGGCAAAGGCCATGGGAAGAAAGGAAAGAAAAGTGGAGCGAGATCCTGGGCTCCCGTCTCTTTCCTCTGAAGGCTGCTGGACACTGACCTTGGAGGGATGACTGGAAGTCGTGCATGCTTTTGTCTAGGAGCTGGGAAGGGAGGAAGCTTGATGAGGGCGGGGGCCCTGGTTCTGGCTCTCCTGGCACACACATGGCCGTGGGCTCTGGGGTCTGCTTACTCCCAAAGACGGCTGTCCACTCTTTGCTGAAGTCTCCCTCGTCCAGGGAAGACGCATTGAGAATCTCGTGAAGCAGCTGCATGTCGTCCTTGTCTGACACTTCAGACTCTGAGGCGCCTGGGAAGGAACCCACAGACACTGGTCACAGTTGCCTGGGAGGCCTGGGAGGGAGGGGACTTGGCTGCCCCCCCCCACCTGGCAGGTCTTCAGGGAAGATTTTCAAAGAGCTCGGACCCACTGAGGCATCTCATCCAGACAATTTTGAGAGACTCTAGGGTTAAAGCTAGTCCCATCCACTCTGGCCATCCCACAGTCAAATCCATCTTCCAGGAATGAATTGGGATGGTTCCTTGAATCAGTCTTCCCGTGATAGTCTCGGGCCCTTCGATCAGGCTGCTGTCCTCTGAATACTCTCTAGCTTATCACACGATGGTGCACAGAGCTGAAGACAGTCCCCCAGTGATCTGACTGGGGCAGAACCCTCATCTCTTCTACTGGGAGTTCTGCCTCCCTTGGTTTCACACACAGAGACAGTGAGGGTGTTCAGGGAGGCTAACAAAGCATGTGACTAGAAGGGTTGGGAGAAGCCTGTGGAAATTGCCTGACATGTAGCTAGTCCTACAACTCAATAAAAATCATTTCAGCCTTTAGAAAGTATGAAAGTCACCTTTTAAGAAGCAGTTCTAGGCACACCCTTGAAATACAATTGCTTTTAACCTTGTGAACCTGCACATGGACATAGCAGACCCTTTACCCATCATTCGCCTAAACCTGAGCTTGCCACCCCCCAGTAGGACCAGCACAGCCTGGGTAAGAGGCCAAGAGACAGCCTTTGTCTCTGGGCTGGGTCCCCTAGCACCCACTGATACACAGGGAAAGTCAGTGAGCCAGCCTCTTTTCCCAGCCACTGGCAGTTGAAGGATCTGCCCAGCATGACCCAGAGTAATACTCTAACCCCAGCTCCTACCAGCACTGGAAAGGGCTTTGTCCAGGAGCTGAGACAGAGCACAACCAAGAGCCATTCAACCCATCTGCTCCTCCTAAATAGACTTTAATTGCCTCTTGAGGACAGAGCCAGGATAGGGAAAACAGAAGCTTCCTGAATAGAGGACAGAAAAACCAGGACAAGTATGACTTCTTTTATCATCATCTATATTTTAAACAGGAAGATCGTGTCTCTGCTTTTCTGCCTGCTTCCTTCCCTCTACATTATAACTAATCATATACCTAAGCCACTTGAACCAAGATGAAAACCCCCAAATGCCAACTTGATTATAAACAACACACAAAAGGGACAGATGGAAAAACAATGGTCAGAGAACAAAAGGGGCTCCATCCCGTGTTAGGAGGTAGTTGTAGACAATTCAAGATCTCTCCCATTTCTCTCTCTCTCTCTCTCTCTCCCCCTCCCTCCTTCCCTCCCTCCTTTCTCTCCTCTCTCTCCCCGCATCCTCCCCTCTCCTCTTTTTGTGTCTCCCCCCCCCCGCCCCCTTCCTGTCTCTTTCTGGGATCGCTATCATTCCAAGGGACAAGAGGATGCAAATTAAAGCAAGATCAGAGTTAGAAACCCCCTTCTGTGACCCCTGCAATGAAATCTCCCCTGCTCTCTATCCTCCAGACCGGGTGCTTGCTGTTCTTCTGGACACTGGCTCTGCAGGCTGAGTGGAGGCTGCCGTGCCTGGAGTCCTGCCCTGGCCTCTCCTGTCTGGGCTGTCACTGCTGCACTAGAGCTTGGTCTGGCCGAGGGCTGAGATGGTCACCATACTGCTGGAGTACAGTTGTGTGACCAAAGCCTGCTGGCAGTGGCAGTATTCTCCGGGATTCCAAAGCAGAAAATGGGGGTGGGGGGAGATTTATACAGATTTCTATCACTTAGACTAGACCAACAGCCCCCTATTGATAGATTTTGGTTGAGGGAAGCTTGTGAGCAGATCTCTAAAGTCAACTAGAGACAGGCTGAGTGATCTGTCCATGTGGGAGGGGCATGGGAATGGGCCCCCCTGAGACACCTGTGAAACCAGGGTCTCCATTTTCTTGGCAATGCTCAGTCCACAGGACTGAGGAAACAGGAGGCAAGAGGGAGCCCACCCCCTCATTTTCAAGATGAAGCTCAGGGAGTGAGGCTGGTAGGTGTGGATGAATGGAGCCCCGATGGATTCTGCAGTCAGTTTCCATCACTGGGCCTTTCTCTTTTCCCTATTAGTTGTTTTTTTTTAAACCAGGACTGCCCTTAAGGGCCAACACTAAGCCTGTGTTATTGGGAGTGTCTCTGGAAAGGAGAGAAGAGATGCTTCAAGAGAGGAGGAAAAGGGATCTGAGGCAGCGATGAGGAGCCCCGAACGACAGGAGAAGGGCCAGTAGGACACAGGTGGACCTGAGGAGGGAGATGGGGGTCAGAGGACATGAGGAGCAGGTGCTGCCAAGAGCTGGGAATGTCCAACAACAGGAATGATTAATAAATATCACCACAAAATGACATTTGTGTGGCACTGGGAGGTATGCAAAGCACCTTACATCATCTGATTCTTAAAAGATTGCATAGATGTGGAAACTGAGGCTCAGGATTTAAGGGTCTTGCTAACATTATATGGCCAGGATCCCCCGAGGCCTTCCCTCTGCCCCTCCCCCTGCCAGGTGCCTCAGCTCTGGCCACAGAAAGATGAGGCTGCTTGACCCTAAAGGGGCAGGAGGCCTGAGGAAAGGAGGAAACTCCCCCTCACAGGGAGGGCACCAGGAAAGCCTCTGCGGCCTGGGGTCGGACTGTGGTGCAGGACTTTCTTGCGCAGGGAGTCTCTGGAGTTCCTTTCAGCTCTGAGATTCTGTAAGGTTGCATTTTTTTTTTTTTTTGCTTTTTTGGAGGGCAGTTGGGGTTAAGTAACTTGCCCAACATCACACGGCTAGGTTTTTGTTTGTGTGTGCGTTAAGTGTCTGAGTCCCAATCCGAACTCAGGTCCTTCTGACTCCAGGGCCGGCGCTCTACTCACTGCGCCACCTAGCCGCCCCGTAAGGTTGCATTTCACTGAGATTTTGGCTAATTAGCAGCCAAGGGAAGCATAGACACCTGCCAGGGGGAGAGGGACAGAGGGCAGGGCCTGAATGCCCTGCCCAGAGGGTGGGAGTCATAATAATGAGGTTCAGCCAGTACAGGGCAACTCTAGGTAAAGGTGTCAGTGGCTTTCAAGAAAGCTGAGGCCATGCCTGGGCTTCCTCAGGGCTCTGACTTCATTTATGGCTGATAGGACAAACAACACCTTTGTCATGGATGCCTCTTTTTAGAGACATGGACAGAAGAGAAGGTAAGGCTTTCACAAAACAGGCCGGCGCCCCTGTGTGCTTATAAACACACCCACACCTCCAGGTATGACTCCATCCTGCCCACAGCCCAGTGTGGCATCCAAAAGACACTGGGGGTGGCATAGCTCCGGTTCACTTGGGCCCTGAGCTACCTAACTGAAGAGACCCCGTCAGTCTGGTGACCCATGCCAAAGAACAGGATTGCTTTATGGGTTAGGAAAAATCTTCAGGGACTATTGTAAAACAGTATGAGGGATGGAACAGACAGCAAAACCCTTCAGACCTCTCTGGCCAAGGCAGGCCCCATCTCCACACGTGGTTGGGGACCAGAGCAGGAGCAGCCCTGGACATGTTTAAGGCTGGGTGCCTTGACCACCTTCTCCCTGGGACCCAGCCGCCTCCTCTTTGGTCTGGGAAGTCTCTGAAATGGGATAGTCTGCTTTTGCTCCAGACATGATCACTCTGGGGCAGGCGGGCAGTAACAGGGCTGTGCTTCTGGACCACAGGATTTCAGAGCTGGGAGGGCATCAGAGGCCCTTCTGTCAGGACTAAGCTCTGACCTTCAATAAGACAGTCCGCAGATGCCGAGAAACTTACTCACTTTTAACATGTGAAGGTGACAAAACAATGCTGATTGTCTATATATTTGATTTTTTAAATGTCAGAAGTTTTAAAACCCCAGACAAGTTTATTGTTCCTACCTGTCTCTGTTGGCTTCAGGTCCAACAGTTCATCAATGGATCCTTTAGAGGGAGAAAAAGTAGAAAAACCAAGTCACCTTAGTTTTCCGAGCATTCCCAAGTTAATGTGGCAAGCCAGAGCCAGCCCTTCACTCCAGATTACCTGAACCCTGGATATGGTTCGACTCTCCCTCGAGGCCGGAGAAGGCATTCTTTCCCTCCTCAGCTGGAATCAGAACACACGATGCTGGTTATTACCGCTCTAGCGCCATGGGCTCAGCCACAGTGGCTGTGGGATGGGGCAGAATCCCATCCCACTACAGCCTTGGGCCAGGGCCCAGCTTCCTGGAGGGAGGCAGCCACTGGTTCAGGTATTGACCACAGCCCACTCTGAGGAGGCCAGGTGGGCTCTGGGGCCATACTTGGAGGGTAGCAGTCCGGATGGACGGCTCCTCCCATCCCTACCGTGTCTGTGGACACTCAGTACTGATCGTTCACATAGGCTCATGAGGTACCTTGGCTGAGCGGGGCCGCCCTAACAGAAGCACCCTCAGCCTCTGAGAACGTGACTTGTGTTTATAGTCACTGGCTGGACTGGGGAGAAGCTAATGCTCTGAAATATTGCCGTTCCCTAAAGAGGAGCCTGAGGAGCCAGCGGCACAGCCCACCCCCCACCCCCCACCCCCAGGAAAAGAACCCAGTGGGAAGAAGAGTGTGTGCACATGTGTCTTGACAGAATGCACTGTGCTGCCTGAGCGTGTGTGCAGACGTGTCAGAGCACGTGTGCATAATGTGTCAGAGTGAACAAGCAGGTCTGAACACCACGTGCTTTTCATGTGTGTCAGAGCATGTGTGCATACATGAACATGCATGTGTACATGCCTGGTCATGGGGGGCCATGCGCACGTGTGTGTGTATGTGAGCGTGCCTCAGTTCCCAGAGACACTTGGGGCAAGTTGGGCCAGGCCTGCCTCCGGGGCATCCTCCTGTGCACCCAAGCTGCCTGAGAGAACACACAGGAAGCAGAGGCCAGATGAAAAACCAACAGGCGAAGGCAGTGACTGCAGCAGTGTGGGCCTTCCAGGGCCAGCCCAGGGCACACTGTTTACTCACTTGGCCTCTGCAGGCTCCTCACTGGGCTGCAGCCCCAAAGCCCCTTCTTACTGGGGCTGTCCTCTGGCTGCCCCTTCAGACAGGATGACCAGCCCCAGGTGCCCAGAGAAGGTGACGGGTCAGCCAAGGAGCTGTTTCGTGTCACTGCTGAGGTCACTATGTGTGCAGACGCCCCGTGGTCAGTCCTCTGTGAAAGAGTCTCTCCCTGTCCTGTGCCCTCTGGCATGGGGACCTCAGCAGCCTGATGCAGTGACCTTCCCAGCCCCAGAATCCACTATTCAGAGCTGGAAGGAAGCTCTGAGGCCATTGAGTCCAGGCACCTCCTTTACAGCCTAGCTAACTGAGGCTTGGAGAAGGTCACACAAGCCAGCTGTAGAACCAGGCTTGGCTCCAGCCCTGCGCAGGGCCAGGCTGCCTCCCTCAGAAGGGAAGCAGAAGGAAGGAGGGGACCAAGCAGGGGGAAGAAAGAGCAGACAAGAGAAGAGGGCAACCCGCTTCTTCTGGAAGGATCCCCAGTTCAAAGTTGCCTCTGGGGCTTCCCGTACAAAGAATCCCCCAAAGCAGGGCTGACAGATGTCTGGAATGACACCTTCCAATTGCCCACCCCCCAGGACCCCAAGGAGGGCTCCCCCTTACCAACCACCCTTTGACCTTTGAAAAATGCCAGGCTGAGAGCGCCAGAAATACGAGGCTTGAAGAGCGCCAGCTCATTCATGAGGAAAGCGGAAGGAACACCAAACTTACGGGAGCAGGGGGGTGTCTGGTCAGGGTTTTCCTCGTCCAACACTATCAACCTTCAATTGAACAGAAGAGAGGTCAGTCGGCCGCGCACATCTGAGGAGTGTTGGGTCCTGCCCCGCTGCTGCATGCGCAGAACTAACGTCCATTTGGGGGAAAGTCAGGAGACTATTCCTCTGCCCAGGGCTTGCCGTTTCCTCATTGTTTGTTACAACAAAGAAGGAAAGGCCATGGGAGAGGGAAGGAGAAACCCCTCCGCCTGCTCCCCAGCCGTGAGTTCTCTTTCTCTGTGCCAGCGATGCCCATCCCCTCCCCAGCAGAGCGGGAACCCCCTGAGGCCAGGGATCGCTGCTGAGCTAGGGCAGACTGGTCCCCACTTACGGGTCCGGCTGCTGAGGCTCCGTCTCTGGCCTTTCCTTCTGGGCTTGTTCCTTCTTTTCAGCATTTTCTATTAACTTGTTTACAGGGTCCTGTAAGCTCTGGGTCATGATCCAGACATAGGGAAAACAAAGGGTAGACGGTCAAACTAGGTGCCTGGTCCAGTCGGGCTCCTCCATTGCACCAAGGTGAAGGAAACTTTCCCCAGACAGTGACCAGAGTCATGGGAGGGAGATGCAAGGCTGGTGGGGAAGGGCTTGAGAAGTTGGAAGGGGAACTTGGCTGACACCCAGCTCTACCAGAGGGAGCCCCACTGCCCTGAGGTCACAAGCCCTTCTGAACTGAGAGGTTCTGTGGCCCCCTCTGTCCCCGCCCCAACAAGAGGGCTGTGTAGCAAGGAGAGAGACCCAGGGCCAGAACTTAGGCTTAGGTGTGGAAGGGTCACCAAACCAGTGACCCCTTTGTCTCTGGGCTGGGTGGAGGCCTGATGAGATAATGTCATTGCCATAGCTTTTGAAGGCCATGCCCCCAGGTTATTGCCAGCCTCCATGGCCATTTTCCAAAGGTACCTAAGATAAACAGCTACAGCCCATGGACTGATTGCTGCAGTTGTGGAGGGAGATCGTGAATAGGCATCTAACTCTAACCCTAAACGCTCGCAGCTGACTGGTCCTAGGCTGAGGATGGCTGTGAGGTGCAAAGCCAGGAGGCTGGAAATGTGCTGGTGACAGACAGAAGCAATTAGGAAGAGATGCTCGAGGGAAAGACAATGAGCTCCATTTCCCAAAGGATGAGTTTGGAATAAACATGGACCATCCAGTTGGAAAATTCTAATTGGCTGTTGGTGATATGGGACTGGAGCCCAGGAGAGACCAGGGCTAGCTAGATTCAGATTGGGAAATCATATGCATGGAGATAATTGATCCCATGGAAGCTGATAAGATCATGAGAGTGTGTAAAAGAGGAGGGGAAGCCCCCAAAGTGACACTCAGGAAAAGGGAGAAGGACACAGGGCAGCAAAGCAGATTGAGAAGGGACAGGCAGGGGGGTAGAAGAACCATGGATGGTCAGTTGGGAGAGGAGAGGAGAGGAGAGGAGAGGGGAGAGAGAGAGAGAGAGAGAGAGAGAGAGAGAGAGAGAGAGAGAGAGAGAGAGACAGAGAGAGACAGAGAGAGACAGAGAGACAGATAGAGAGACAGAGAGAGACAGAGACAGAGAGACAGAGAGAGACAGAAAGAGAGACAGAGAGACAGAGAGACAGAGACAAGAGACAGAGAGACAGAGACAGAGAGAGAGACAGAGAGAGACAGAGAGAGAGACAGAGAGACAGAGACAGAGAGAGACAGAGAGACAGAGACAAGAGACAGAGAGACAGAGACAGAGAGAGAGACAGAGAGAGACAGAGAGACAGAGACAAGAGACAGAGAGACAGAGACAGAGAGAGAGACAGAGAGAGACAGAGAGAGAGACAGAGAGAGAGAGAGAGACAGAGAGACAGAGACAGAGAGACAGAGACAGAGACAGAGAGACAGAGAGACAGAGAGAGACAGAGACAAGAGACAGAGAGACAGAGAGAGAGAGAGACAGAGAGAGAGAGAGACAGAGAGAGTGAGTGAGAGAGAGAGGAAGAGGCAGAGAGAGAGAGAGAGGCAGAGAGACAGACACAGATAGAGACACAGGGAGACACAGGGTGGGAAGGAGGAGGGGAAATGGAAGCACTGACCTTTTCCTGGCATTGGGATGATATAGGGTCATTTTTCGTGGAGAAGGAGGAATCCACTAAGTGGCTTTTAAGGATGGAGCAGACTTGGGCATATCTGTGGGCAGCAGGGATGGAGCCTGGAGATTGGAAGAGGTGGCCCCTCCCCAGAGCTGACCCTTAGTGAGATGGTCTTTGGCTGTAGCAGCAGCTACTTCTCCCAGCATCATTCCAAAAGACTATGCAATTGTTGAAGAAAGCTTTCCAAATACTCAAGTTTAAAATCCTGCTGGCATGTGAGGGCTAAAGCATCCTAAGGAAAATCTAATTGCTTCCTTCTGACCAACATAGGAAAGCCAAGCCAAGAACCTAATTCTAGGGAATGGTCTCCACTTTCCAGTGCCCTTTATGGGCAGCTCTGCAGGCCCCCTCTCTGGCCTTCTTTCCTGGCTCCCTCCCTTCTATATACAATCCCCTTTCATCTCATCAGGGCCACCTCCTTCCATGGTACAGAGATGCCCTGTTCCTTTGACCTTCTGAACTTGAACTCTAACCCAAATGGAGGCATGGTCCACACTTGCATTCCCCTCCCACTATCCAGGCCCAACAGGAGGAATCTCTGGTTTAATTGATCAGTAACAAGAAAAGATGAAAAGTTAGTTTTTCTTCTCAATTAATGTGTCTACTTTAGGGTTGGTTAGGTTAGGTTCTCCCCCATTCGGAAATCCACATGCTGAAGTCAATGCAGGGCAGGGAATCCAGCATTAGGCTTGGTAATCAAGACTGCCTGGGTTCAAATCCCTTAATCATTAAGAAACCCCAGACAAGACATTTCACATGTCTAAGACTCAGGATCCTCCTAAAATTAGTGCGACCTCTCAGGTCCCTTCTCATTTACTCAGTGATACTATGATGATGCTCTGGTGGGTGCAGGTGAGTGTGCCCCAAATGGATAAGATTCCAGAAGACCAGAAGCAGGGCAATACACACCTTGGACATCCTAAGGACCTCACCTGAGCCAGGCCATTCAGAAATACTGCTGAACTGAATGGCAAGGGTCAGGACTCGTGGGACAGTAAAAACTCATGATGCCAGTGGTTCTGGAGTTAGATATTAGCACCAACCAGAAGCTGAGGATTCTCACTATTATGGACCTGGAGGTTTAGAGCCACAATGAGAGAGAAAGCTTCCCTGGGGGACACCCTGGCATTCTTACCTTCAGCATGGTGAACTCATAGGGCTGATAACCTTTGAAACTCTCATGGATGGCTGCCATGGTGTGTGAGGTTTTCTCCCAGAAATGAAGCAAGGTTGTCTATTAAGAGAGAGGAACTCTCTTAATATTGGAGTGGTCAAAATTCAGGGCACTCTGACCTCTACCCCTAGTATCAATTTTCATGTTTGTTGGGGACTCAGAATCACAGAATCATAGTTAGAAGGGACCTTCCTAACTTAACCTTAATTTAGAGCCCCATCTGCCATAATCCCTTCATTTGAACATTCAGAGATAGGGAGCCCACCCCCACCTCTGGAAGCAGTTCAGGCTAATTTAGGATAGTTCTTATGCTCAGGAAGGTTTTTCTGGCATCAGATCTCAATCTGGTGCCCATCAGAACAAGGCTGAGCCTTCTTCCATATGAGCAGCCTTCAGCCATAGTATGCCTTCCCTACTTCTTCTCCTGACTAACCTATCCCATCCTTTAATTTTTTCCCCATCTTTCCAGCCTCCAACCAACACTCCACGGCAGCTGTATCCCAATAGGATGTCATCACACTAGCAAGATACCTGATATGTTGTGAGCACATGAGATAGGAGGTTACATCTGCTTGCTCCAAGGAGATCTACTTTTTGACATACATCATTCTTGAGTTGGTCAAAGTTGAGCTTTGCATGGCGAACTTGGGCTTGGACCTGAAAGGTTAACGGGAGACATTCTTCACCTGCCTTGACCCCTTCCTAAGTTTCGTCTCAAAAGACCAGACTCAGCCAGAGTGGATGGAAAGGCTGGACTTAATAATCCCATTTTTGCCACACTAAAAAGAAACTTCTCAGACACTCAAACAACAACCTCTAACTGCCAGTAAGCATCATTGAGGGATGAAAACCAAGTCTGGAATTTGGGGTTTGCTGGCAGACTTGATTGACCTTCCCAACTCGGCCTTACCCAGGCTCATATTAAAATTGTTCTGCTAACCCTAAGCACCCCCTGACTCATACTGGGGTTGTAACATCTTGGAGCTAAGAGGGAGAAAAAGCTCCTTAAGTAGAAAAACTTGACATAACAGCCATACAGATAATTGAGAGTGGATCATAGTACTAACGAATCCCAATTCTTTCCTTGGTTTCCCAAGGAGTTCATATCAGAGATTTTTACATGGGAAGTCTTAGAAATGTAGCCTGGCATGTTGGATAGAGTCATGGATCCTTGGGCTTGAGTCTAGCCACTGTGTAACACTGAACATGCCCTTCCTTTCACCTCTCATGGAATTAGGGAACCCTAAAATTTCAAGTTCAAAAGGAGAGACTGAACTATACCAGTGGAAGTTGGTTCCCATGCCTAGTAAAAGGCAAAAAGTCATAGATCTGGTCCAGAACAATAAGTCTTGGGCATAAGTTTAAAAGTAGCTTTAGAATTAGAATTTGGAATTGTTAAAGTACCATGTTGAAGCCAGCGACGATGATGACGTTGATGACAGAAGAGACGTAAGCATTGTTTGCTGTAAAATACATTGAGAAGTATGACAGCCATTTAAAATCTGCAGATAGTCCTGAAAATGAGAAGAAATGGGGACCCCACATTTGGCCAACTCCCACTTGAAGGTTAAGAACACCAGAATCCTGTGTCCTCCCAAAGCTGGAGTGTGGGAAGCCTGCTGTGCTCACACAAGATGTGATTGCCCTCATAGCAAGAGGGGGCAGAGTCCTGGAAGTTAGAAAGCAACACTGGAGCATTTGCTGAGCCTTGAGGGTTGAGCATCTCATCTAGCTACCTCCCAGTTCATTCCCCATGTGAACTTCAAGCAGTCACCCAATGACTATTGGGCTCGCTATCCCAGCCTGGGCATCCCCACCTTTCTTTGTCTTCTTGTCTGGAGGAGCAGTGGAGTTCATGCTTCTGGGGCCTCAATCCATTTCTATTCATGGAATCTCACTGGGGGAAAGGAGCCACAGGGTTCCCTCCTCCAGCCTGTGCTTGAACAAGATTTATTCCTTCTTCAATGACTGGACAAGAGGTCATGCAGCTGGGGCCAAGGAGACCTCTGTTGTAGAGGAGGCCACCCCTTCCTGAAGTAGCTAAGGCTGCCCTGAGACAATGCTCACTGGGAGAAAATTCTTTCTGAATCCAGCTTAAATTGGCCACTTTGTGGCTTCCCCCCCTTTGCTTCTGGATCTGCTCCCTAAAGTCCAGAAGAATCAGATGGGTCCCTCTTCTTCATGGTATCTCTTCAATTACTCCAGGCTAGAGCATTTGGAACTATGCTCAAAGGGCTATCCAACTGTGTGTATCTTAATCCAGCAACACTAGGTCTATAGCCCAAAGAGATTTTTTGAAAAAAGGAAAAGGACCTATTTGTACAAAAATATTCATAGCAGAGTTCTGTTTGTAGTGGCACAGAATTGGGAATTGAGGTGATGCCCAGCAATTGCAGAATGGCTGAATAAGTTGTGGAATATGATAGCAATAGAATAGTGTTGTGCTATACGAAATGAAGAGCCTTTGGACTTTAGGAAAACCTGGAAAGACTTACATGAACTGATGCAAAGTGAAGTGAGCAGAACCAGGAGAACACTGTCTATAGTAGCAGCAACCTTGTAACTATGATCAGCTGTGAATGACTTAGCTATTCTCAGAAAGACAATGATCTCAGACACTCCCAGAGGAGTCATGCTGAAAAGTGCTCCCCGCTTCCAGAGAGTCTGAGTGCAGATCCAAACATGCTGTTTTTCACTTTCTTTTTTTCATGTTTTCCCCCTATGATCTGTGTCTTCTTTCATAACACAACTAATATGGAAGTATCTTTTTCATGATTGCATGTTTACTTCAACTTACATCAACTTGCTTACTATTTGGGGTGGGGTAGATGAAGGAGGGAAGGAAATTTGTAACTCAAAATTAAAAAAACAAATGTTAACATTGTCTTAACATGTAATTTGGAAAAAACAAAATATTCAAATACCTATCTTGGTAAATAACTTTAGAAACAGAGAGCAATTCCAACATGTGACTCAGAAAGCAAGGCAACACACCATGCACTAATTGTCCACAATAATTATTAGACTACTTAATGGCCTGAGGCATTGCTCAATGCTGGCTGATTTCTCTGCTGAACCGAGAGGACTTTCTTTACTGGCAGCATCACCAAGACTGGGAATTCTATGTACCATTATGTACTGATGGCAGGCACTAGGAGCTGCTTCTGGCACCAAGGACAGCGGCAAGTCACTCACTCCATGCATGTGGGGAAATGGGCTTTTATTCCTTTCCCTCACAACCCAAGTAAATTATCTGCAATGATAATTGAGGCCTTTTGCTTTCTTCCAATGTGCTTCAAATTTTCTCCCAAAGGAATTTCTTTTCCATGCATTTTTTTAAGCCTTCACAGGATCTCAGAGATGGAAGGAATATAAATGGTCCTACCTGAAAAGGGTCCCCTGCACAGCCTCTCTGGCAAGGTTATCCTGCTTTAGCCTGAAGACCTGCCCCCCAGCCCCAGGGTGGCCCATGCAAGTTTTGGACAGCTCTAACGGTTAGGAAGTTCTCTCAGTTAGCCTTTGCACCTCTTCCCTTCCCTCCCCTGCTCCTTGATCTGTCCCCTGGGGCCATGAGAACAAAGTTCATGGGATACAGCTTTGTCTTCCAGGTTATCAGGAAGAGCAGTAGAGGAAAAAGAGAAGGAGATTTCATGTAAGTCAAAGAAAAAAAAGGAACTGAAGACTCAGATGGGAATCCTGATCTTTTAGGAGGTAGGAGAGTAGTATCTGGCCCAAGGGAGGGAAAGAAAAGGACTGTGCCTGCTCAGAGCTAAGCCCCTGACAGGAGCCTCCTCCAAGGGGACTGGGACCTCTAAAGAAAGAGGCAGCAGCTTCTCCAAGAAGTGAAACCAAGGGACCCCAGCCCACCTAGGACAGAGCTCCAAGACCTTCCAGTGGCCTCCTCTGCTGTCCACTTCCTGTTGCTTCATCTTTCTTCCTCTTTTCATGGTCAAACTCCTGGAGAAGACCCATGGCTAACCACTGCAGGTCCTATTTGTTCCTTAAAATAGCAGAAGTTCTTTCCTGGGGCCTCCTCCATCCACAGAATGTCCCATCAGAAAAGAGGCCAGTGACCTTTGGGCTACCCAAACTCAAAGTCACTTTCCATCTTTATTCTCCTCAGTCTTTATTGGATGCTCCTGCTAAGGCCTTGGGAAAGGGTCTCAGGGTGATCACCCTCATTCAAAAGGAACAGAATGGGTAAAAAGTAGGGAAGGAATAGCTATGGCTATTGAGAAACTGTTAGTGTGTGAGCAAATAGTGGAACCTGACAGGGTAAACCATCAGAGTGGAGAACATTTGGGTTAAAATCAACAAAAGCAGAAATAAAGCAATATTGTCACCAGAGAACACAACAGGCCATCTAGACAGAAAGAAGAAATGTGCGAGGAGCTTGGGGAATAAACTGCAGGCCTTGGCCAGAGGTAGAATATATTAGTGAGGGGGGACTTCAGTTACCCAGAATTCACTGCTAAGAGCAGAACAGCTGATAACTTCTTGACTTGTTAAAATAATAATTTTAATCTCCAAAAGGTGGCAACACCACTGAGGGGAATTTCTATTGATGGGTCTGTATCTCATCAACAAGGAGAAACTGATTCCTGGGATGAAAATGTTAAGAATGTGATGAGTGCCTCTGAGGATTTGTGTTGGAAAAGGGAGGGAAAGTTGGCCTAGGCTGGACAAAGGCACTTGGCTGGGGAAGGAGAAGGCAGAAGTCTCTATCCTTGGTCTTCATTAGATTTTATCTGAAGGATTGTGCTCATTTCTGGGCATTCGAGGTTAGGGATGACCTAGAGACTGACCAGAGCTGAAGGGCCTTGAGCTCATGCTATATAAGGGATGCTGAGGGGACTGAGCTTAACTGATTCTGGAAAATCAGCACCCAGCCCTGAGTTTCCCCAGCGGCATTGCCTAAACAGGGCTCAACGCTGTTTACTCCGGAAGCCCAGGACAGGCAGTAGATGTCAGCCACTGGCTCCAGGTGGAGCAGGGGCTTATGAGCTGCCTCTCCAGCTTCCTGACATTTGTTTTATGAGGGCTGAAGTCCTCAAAGTCATCTAAGGCCATTAAACTTGGCTTGGGAGACACAGACCACATTGCCTTAGCTGAGGAAGCCTAATGATTTTACTTTAAAATGATGCTACTTTAATGTGATTTGCTGGTATGTCTGTACCCTCTTTTGTATCCACTGTGCACTCAGGGCTCTCCTTCATGCATTTAATCATTAGCATCTGTTTGGATTAACCATAAAGGAGAGAAGCTCACCCCAAGTCCTGGCAGGTGTAGGCTGAGCATTCCCTCTAAAGGCACCAAATGCCCTCATCAAGTCCAAGGTTCTGCCTCCAGCCTGGGAGACTGTGAGATGTGTGGGCTAGGACTCCACTCTGTGCCTGTTGCCCTGCCGGGGCCCCTGTCAGGCCAATCTCATCACCTACCATCTCGCCTCTAGGCTGCCAATTCAAGCCTGGACTGATCCCACCTCCTCAGCCTCCTCTCCATCCTGGTTGGAGTGCTGTAGGGCAGAGTCCCAAAGCATCCTCCAGATGCCTTCCTAGACTTTGGGGCTCACTCCACTTTGCATCTGCTGCCTAGCCTACACCCGCCAGGGCTCAGAGGCCAAAGCTGGCACTCACATCATCTCTTTTGATCCATTTGGTTTAAACAGCAGGCCCATGAGGTAGGTGCCGTTATTGTCCCTATTTGGCAGATAAGGAAACAGGCTGAGTGGTGCAACTTGCCTGGAGCCATATGGCTAGTATCTAAGGAGGATCTGAACCTAGGACTTTCTGACTCCAAGTCCCACACACGTTGTGCTTTCTCTAGACACAGCCTTCTTGCTCAATGCCAACTCAGTCACATCTATGAGAGCCTTGCCGTGTGTGTGTGCATTTCCAAGTGATATTCAAACCAAGGTCTAAGTTATACTCTGCAGATTTCTGGGGTCCGTTATTGGTAAAATCTGTCTCAAGACCCTTCTGCACAACGTGCTGCCAGATGTGACAACTTCCATGCCAGTTTCCAGCTGCTGTAGAGGGTTCCTGACTGAGGCCATCACCCACGTCAGTACAGTCAGCCATCATTCAGAAGGGAGCCAACAGTAGAGAGAGTGGATAAAGGAAGGTACAACTGCAGCCCCAGACAATGACCAGGAGGCACCAGCACGGGGCACTGGTGTTCCCCATTGCAACTGGACTCAATAGTAGCTGGGCAGAAGCTTGAATATATCATGTGTATTATGGGTGAATATTATGTATCAGACAGAGCCACTGCCCAGATGCTCTGGTATATGGGATGATGAGCCTCTAGATGGTTGTCCAGGCTGGCTCTCGGGTACCCCACCCTGTTCACTGCTGGACTCAGACCTGCCCCAGCCTGTGTTCTGCTGGCTGAGCCCAGGAGAGCCTGGGAGTCATGGAGATGCAACCTGGTCTCTACCACGTTAATGAAGGATTTCTTGGAAGGCAGCATTGGAGGAGCTTCTCAGACACCAGGAAACGCTTTGGGTCTGGCAAATGACTAAGAGAGAGGAGGCCTGAAGGAACGGATAGTTAAATGCCTAGAGAGCACGGTGACAGTCTGCCAGCAAAGTCCAGCCCACGCTCCAGGCCTTGGGCTGAAAGCTCTGGGGCTCAGTCCTGTCTGCAGATTTGGTTCTTAAACAGTCAGCCCCAGTTCTGGACCCTACTGGACATTAAAATGGCAAGTCCCCATCTAATGTGAAGTCCTAGGACGCGGCCCCATCCCACATGTCCAAGAGTGCCACCCAAATGATTAACTGAGCATGCCCAGACAGGCCCCAGGGAAAACATTCCCAATTGCCAGGAAACTTCTTTCCACCAGAAGACGGTCACACGCTTGGGCCTTTGCTAAGGAGGACGGAGAAGTCACCTTTGGCCTGAGGGGAGGCTGTGGGAATCCCAGGGCAAGGCTGCCCCCTTGTGGTGGCCCCTATCCTTGCCACTAGGAAACTGCCTATTGTTGCTACATTGTTGCAGTCATTCTGGAAATCATAAGCTAAACAGGACTGAGTCATTCCTACCTTTTGACTTGGAGGACCCACAGGCAGGCACACAATGCCCTGAGGAGACCAAAGTATTCACGGAATCAGCTTTTACAGTAACAGGAAATAGAAACAAAGCGAGTGCCCAACAAAGAGAGGCTGGCTAAACACACAGGGTGACCAGGAGAATGGAATTCATCAGCAGCGCTGAAGCTGAGGTGGCCAGAGAGGCAGGGAAGACTTGTTTGGACTGACGCAGAATGGAGTGTGCAGAACCAGGGAAACTCTCATAACATAGAGAACAGTCACAGGACACCCGGAACGTCGTGTAGCTGTAATGATTGAGCCTAGCCCCAAAGGAGAGGGAGGGACACAAACCTCCCTCTCCAGTTTGCAGAGGTGGGGAATTATGGGTGCAGAACACTGCCTACGTTGCTGGACTGCCTTTTCCCTTCTTCTGTGGTAGGGGATGGTGAGGAGAAGGGAGACCTATCTGGAAATGTAGGGGATGTAAAAATGAAAGCTATTATAAACTTTAAAAATAAGCTAAGAGGTCAGCTTAAAAAAACAAGCCATGGTGACCTCAGGACTTGGTTATAGCCACCACTCAGTGCCAAAATGAATTAAATTGGAACGCACATTGTCTAATACATCTCATGCTTTAAAACTCAATCTCCCTTCACCCCGCCCATGTCCAAAACACCAACCCCCAAACGCACACAAAGAGCTATGAACTCAGAGCACCTAAGCTGTCCATAACGGACCTTCAGCCATAGCTCACAGAGAGACTGCAGAGGAGGCCCAAGGCCCTGGTCTTGCCTGGGATACCAAGGGCTTTGCAGCCAAGCCCTCCTAGAAGGTTCCTCCTCCAGCCTCATGTCCTCTGTCTCCTCCTCACCACGGGCAGGAGCCAAACCTTCAAACTGTCCCCAGATTTCACTCAAAAAGCAGAAATGGTACGTCTATCACAGTGAGTGGGGGTTTGGGAACTTCCTCCAGAAAGGCACCCAGTATCTTCTCCTCACATCTAAAAGCCACATTTCACTTGATCCTAACCCAGTTCTTCTTTATGGCGCCTTCAAAGATCTCCAAAGGCATCAGCCCCGTAAAAAGTACCCTTCCCATAAACACCTGGACATCAGTGTCTGATGGGGACCAGTTACTAAACCCCAACAATTTGTCGTCAGCCCTCTCTTCTCCTTAAGAGAATTAACATCAGGTTATTTGGTCTTTGGTCACATCAGGAGACACCAATTATGCCTGGTTGTCTCCTCTGTACTCTGCATTCTGGCCTTTCCATCAGTGGTCTAGAGTCCCCCTCCGTCTGGGGGGGGCAGGTATCTGTAGTGGGGGCCCCCATGGCACCCTCACCCAAAGCCTCCTACCTTCCGAAACTTCTCCATTTGCTTGAAAAGGTCTGGGTCCAGCTCCTGAGACACATCTTTCATCCATAACAGAGCACCACGGTACTCAGTCCGATACTGTTCCATACGGTTCACGGTCAGCCAGGTATCAGATATAGCCCGGTACCGAAACGTCTCCACCTCCTGGTAGAGTCGGCACAAAGGGCTCCGCAAGGCCAGCCTGAGGGAGAAAGGGAGGCCACACTGAGGGTACTTATGTAGGAAGGAAACCAGAAAATCCTCCAATACCATTTCTCTTGCTAGAATGCTTGACCCTCAGGAGGTGTGACTCAAACCCATCAGGGACCCAGAGGGGGCTCCACCGTCTTGAATTCTCAGGCTCAGCATCGTTCTTGGAGCAACAGGTCTGGCGTCCTGTCATTACTGTCCCTGAGGAATGGGCATGGAGTGGGGAGGGGAAACCATGCCTGTCCCACAGAGCAGAAGGTGAGGATAACTGTTACGGAGCCGCTAAGGTTTTTCTCATAACTACCCTGAAGATATGATCATTGTGTCCATTTCACAGAAAAGGAACAGAAGAATAAGGTGGCATGCTCAGCTGGCCTGAGAGCTGGAGGCAGCAGAACGCCCCATGCCCCTGATGGTCTAGGTCCAGAAGAAATAAAAACAAGGAGAAAGGAAAGGCTAACGATTGCAAAGTGCCTTCCGCACATCCCAGCTCTCCCGTCTGGGCATTCTGTGGTCCCAGCATGGACCATCCCTCCAGAGGTCCTGGTAGCCTGTAGCCTTGCCAATGCCCTCCTCTCAATCATCCTCGGGGTCCACTCACTGGGCTCGCAGCCTCCTGGGCATTCTCTTGCCATTCTGCACAGACCTGTCCCTGGGGAGTCCTGTCTTCACTGCATGACTGCCTTGCCTCTTTCCCAGGAGGGTTGCTCCCATTTTACAGGTAGAGCAAGCTGAGTCAGTCCCAGATCTCTTTTCTCTCTACTATACCTGGCTTCCAGCAACATCCGGCATTCTTGCTTTTGGCTGTTAGCATCCTCCCCCAGTAATCTTTCCTTTTTAGGAGGCTTAGAAAGGGGAGTCTAATCCAGATGCCTCCTTGGTGTTGCCTTTCCAGCCGGAGGCCACCATGAGTCTGAAGGCCTTGAGGGCCCTGAAGGAAGTGAGAACCACAGGAGAGGGGACAGTTGTGTCCATTGTCTATGGGCTAAGATTCCAAAGGGCCCATGTTGAAACCAGGTGCCCACCTTCTGACAGAGCTGTGATGGCCTCTGAGGGGAAGACTGAGGCAGCCTGTTTGTGACATGGCCAGCATGGGGATCTGCTTCACTGACCTGGACGTGTTTGTAACAGGGATTTTGTTTTTTTACCTCCACTTTATCCCCCCCCTCCCTACATTGAGAAAGCAAGAGGGAAAGAGGTGTATTTTTTTCTGAAAATAATAATAAAACAAGAAAAAGAGGAAGATTAGTCAGGGGCTGCTCTGAATCCTTTAAGGGCCTTCTTTTGTGTTATTTATTACCCCCTGTGAGGCCTGACGACTTTCTGAGGGTGGAATAAAAGCAGTCCCGTGTCCAACATGTACTTCATTACCCTGAGGGCTTGTATGGGATCTCAATATCCCTTTGACCCACATCTGTGCAAATCTGGCCTATAGCTGGACAATCTTCCAGAGTAAACTCTGGATAGGGACACATGCGCTTTCTGGAACAGACGCCAAGATCATGCCTGATTGCCATAACCCGGGCTTCTGAAGGCCCTGAGTTTGAGAAGGACAGCAGCTCACCTTTGCTGAGAGGAGAAGCAGAGTGCCTTCCCCGTGGCCTGCATCATCTTCCCTGCTCGAGTCTTGTCCTGGGAACCCTGGGAACGAAGGAACCTTCCCAGCTCACTTTCCTCTTGTGACAGAACTGAAGAGAAAAGAGAAAAAGGGACAAGGAGCAGAGTGAGGATCCCCAAACCGGCTGGGGGGGTGGGAGCAAGAACAAGAGCAAGCCCTCCTCCATCCCCCCATCCACACTTCCCCCCACCCCGGGCCCTGTCTCCCAGCCCCATAGAATTTTCAGATAGTTCTTCCATTCATAGGACGAGAGCTCAAATATCGAGGAGGACAAAGCCCTTCTGTCAGGGAACTGGGCACACGGCTGTTGAAGCTATAAACCAGGCCCTGTGCTGATGGGTAACCAAGGCACTGATGATCCCTCACCACCTGAATGAAGGCCCTGCCCAGGTCGGGCCCAGCTCCTCAGCACACCTCGCCTGCCACTGCCTCCAGCTGACATTCAGCTTGTCTGTGGTTTTCTATTTACAGCATCACATTTGAGGCATGATTCCTTGAACTTACACACACACACACACACACACACACACACACACACACACACACACACACACACACCCAAAGGCCAAGCTCTGTCAATAAGAGAATCTCATCTCTATATCTGGCTTCCAGGAAGAGCTCTGCGGCTGTGCCTTTGAAGCCAGGCTCCAGCTGGCTGGGAGATGAGATGAACTATGTTTCCAAAAGATATAAAATCCCTTGACTCAGATTTCTAAGAATGAGAATCATTCCCCAATTGATAAATCGTCATAAAATATAAACGACAGTTCTCAAAGTAAGAAATAAAAGCTATGAAGAGCCATGTGAAAACAATGCTCCAAATGACTAATAATTAGAGCAACCCCGAGCTTCTGCCTTGTAGCCATCATATTGGTACGATGGACAAAGAAAGATAATGAAAAGTTGAGGAGGGGCTGTGGGAAGGAGGGACATCACTGCAGTGTCAGGGAAGCTATGGACTAGTCTGGCCATTCTGGAAAGCAGTCTGGAGTGGTGGCCCCAGTGTTCCTAAACTGGGGGGCCCTTTGACCCAGCAACACCACTGCTAGGCCTGAGCCCCACAGAGACCACGGGAAGACGAAAGGAGACGTGTACAAAGGTATTGGTGGCAGCTCTTCTGGGATGTCAAAGAACTGGAGACAAGGCGGGGGGGGGCTTCAAATGGGGACTGGCTGAACAGATTCTGCTGTGCACACCCCACAGAGCCCTGTTTCTACTCTAAGGAATAGGAAAGGGGCAGCTTCAGAGAAACCTGGGAAGACTTTTATGCATTGATGCAGAGTGAAGCGAGCAGAATCAGAAGGATTCTCGTAATCACCACCCTGATAGAACAGACAACTCTGAAAGACCAGAGACCAGCATCAACTCAATGATCATCCAGGATTCCAGAGGGGTGGCCATGAAGTATGTGACCCATCTGTGAGAGAGTGATGGAGACCAAGGCACATGCACAGACACACACACACAAACACACACACACACACACACATATACATATATTTGGAATATGACCAGTGGCAGGGCTTATCTTGTGTGACTACACACATCTGCCCCAAGGGCTTTGTCTTCTCTTTCCTAGGTAGCTCAGTGGGTAGAGGGAGCACTAGCCTCAAGTTAGGCTTGAGTTCGAATCTGGCCTCAGACACTTCCTCGATGTGTGACCCTGAGCATATCACTTAACCTTTGCCTCAGTTTCCTCATCTGTAAAATGAGGATAATAATGGCACCACCTGCCAGGGTTGTTAGAAGATAAAATAAAATAACACAGTCAATTCTAGAATAACTCAACATACGCATTCCTTAAACATTCCCCATTCTGTGCAAAATTGTGCAGTGAAATCCAGAGCTGATGAGGAAAATGGGGTTTGTTTTGTCAGTGACACATGAAGCAAAGTAGTTGCCTACAAGCAGTGGCACCACTGACAACTTGGGAAATAGCTGAGAACACACAGAAGCCTGACAGAGATCAGCAGTAGCCTGGGGCTTCAGGGCCTGAGTTTGAGACCTGGGCCCTGGGCTGCTGGGCCTGGGCTGCTGGGTCTGGGGATGCTGGGTCTGGGCTGCTGGGTCTGGGGATGCTGGGTCTGGGCTGCTGGGCCTGAGCTGCTGGGTCTGGGGATGCTGGGTCTGGGCTGCTGCTGGGCCTGGGCTGCTGGGCCTGAGCTGCTGGGTCTGGGCTGCTGGGCCTGGGCTGCTGGGTCTGGGGATGCTGGGTCTGGGCTGCTGGGTCTGGGGATGCTGGGTCTGGGCTGCTGGGCCTGGGCTGCTGGGCCTGAGCTGCTGGGTCTGGGGATGCTGGGTCTGGGCTGCTGCTGGGCCTGAGCTGCTGGGTCTGGGCTGCTGGGCCTGGGCTGCTGGGTCTGGGGATGCTGGGTCTGGGCTGCTGCTGGGTCTAGGCTGCTGGGCCTGAGCTGCTGGGCCTGGGCTGCTGGGCCTGGGCTGCTGGGCCTGAGCTGCTGGGTCTGGGGATGCTGGGCCCTGGGCTGCTGGGCCTGAGGCTGCCTGGCCTGGGTTTGATGTTCCGGCCCTGGGCTGGCAAGGCTGGTGGCCTCAGATGTGCTCCATGCACAGAAAAAACATGGAAATTGACTTTAAGAATGCTGCTTGAGTCTGCTTGTAGAAGGGTCCGAGGCTGGGCTTGGGGTGTCTGTGAAGCGACATCATTTTCTTCATTCTTTTTTTTTTTTTTGCTTTTTGGAGGGCAATTGGGGTTAAGTAACTTGCCCAAGGTCACACGGCTAGGTTTTTGTTTGTGTGTATTAAGTGTCTGAGGTCGGATCCGAACTCAGGTCCTTCTGACTCCAGGGCCGACGCTCTACTCACTGCGCCACCTAGCCGCCCCCTCTTCATTCTTTCTTGCAGATGAATTTAAGGCTGAGCAAACACTTGAAAGGGGGAGGTTCTGTGCCCAAATATAGTGATTGTGTTGGAAGAAATTTGGGTTTTCAAAACAAGTCCCAGGAGAAATGACTGTGTTTGTCAAGTACTTTGCAGATGTGGGCCCAGTTGTTATCAGGTGTTATGTTTCCCCTTGGAAGAGGTGGGAGGTTGGCAGAAGAGACAAGCACTTATTCATTGAAAGAAACGTTTCCTTTTTAAGCAACTGATCCAAGGCTCTCGGCAGCCATGGTGGCCTCCCGGCAGAAAGGGAGCCTTCCGCAGGCAGAAGGCCCTGCCCAGCAAAGGATGTCCAGTAAAATGGACTAAGAAAGGGGAGGCCCGAGGAAGGATCATCTCCCAATCCCTTATCCAAGAGGATCACCCACAGTCCACTAAAGGCTCCCCTCTGCCTCCCCCAAGGCAGACAGTACCGGACTCTGGAGCCTAAGGAGCCTGATGCACATTGTAGTCACACTGCGTGTGCATTCCCCACTCTTCCTTGCCTTCCAGCCTAGAACTCAGGGCACCCTCAGCCATCAAGCCTTTCTGTAACAGCAAGTCACAGAAACAGTCCACTGAGGAGCGGAGCTGGGGGGTGGGGGAGGCAGGAGCAGCCCTCCCCATCCCCCCATGCATGCAAGCTTCTTGATGGCAGGGGGTCCCGGGTCAGCATTGTAGGTGCTAAGAAACACTCACCCAGTTGAATCCTTTGATTGTGTTGGGGCAGTAGCATACAAGTATGATTTATGAACAAGTCCACTTGGGGTGTGTGCTTGGGGTAAATGATTCAAAATGTTGGTGATTGCTGTCCTCGACTGGTAGGGCCAGAGCTCCTGGTGAGAACTGGGGGGTGTCAGTGGCCTTGTCCACTCAGGGCTTACTCATTGGTGTCCAGTACGTAACGGACAAAAAGTAGGCCCAGAATCGAACCTTCCCTCTTCCCTGAGGATGCTGGGAATAATCCCTTAGTCATTGTCTTCAGGGAGCCCACTTGGGCTGCACTTCTCCCCTGGCTCTGGGCTGTTGGCAGATGTTGCTGCCCTTTCTGTTTGCTCCAGGCTGCTTCTGAGAGGGGTACCAGTGCCCTGGGTTGGTCATTACTAATTTCTTGTGTGCTGATTGGTGACTGCATCGACTTGCATGAGGCTCTTGGCAAGGTCAGAGGCTGGGGTCTCCTGCCAGCCTTCCTGCTTCACTTCTCCTAAGTACAGGACAGTCAGGAGGAGAAGGGACCAGAGGAGTCCAGGTGATGTTGGAATCTCCTCCTGCTTGGCTGAAGGCCAATGAATCCCCTGTGGACTCTGGGCCCTTGGATGCAGGTGGGGACGCCGGTGTGGATGCGCATGGGTGCGTTCTCCAAGTGGCCATTGCCTGGTGAACACAGGGTAGCTTCTCAGTCTGGCTCCAGATCACGTGATTTTCCTTTTTCTACAGCAGCTGTTTGTACCCAATGATGCTCAAATGCTGGCAAAGGCTTTGGAAACAAGTGGACAAGAGCTCCGTTCATTTCATTGTCCCACAATGTGTGAATGAGGCCCTTTCAAACTAACTTTTGGACAATCCCCTCCAAGGTGGATAGTGCACAGGCCCTTCAGGACTATCACTCTAGAAGTGATTTCACTCAAATCATAAGAAAACAGCCTGTTCTAAAGGCCTCAAACCCAAGAGGATGAACCCATCAAGGAGGGAGCAGGAGCCATGGAGGAGGTGGCACAGCAGGGGTGGGCTGCCATGGCTGCTTTCTGGAACGTCACTTCTCAAAAGAAAATAGACAGAATCTTGGGGCACGGGGCTGAGAGCCATTTATGTTTCCAGGTCTGGGTTACTTGGACAAAATTCTACATGGAAATCCCAATGGATAAGTCAGCGTTGGACTTTTAGTCTGGGGAGGAAAAGTGAGGTGTCCTGGTCTTTGCATGGCCAGTGTAGACAAGCTTTGGTTTCTGATTCTTTTTTCTTTTTTTGAGACAATCGGGGTTAAGTGACTTCTCCGGGTCACAGTTAGTAAGTGTCTGAGGTTGGATTTGAACTTACATCCTCCCTCCTGACTCCAAGGACAGCAGTACACTTCCCAAGAAATTCCTGCAAGACTCAGAGAGTAAAGAGTAAATTTTAGTCCCTGATGAGGATCTTCCCAACACCAAAGAGAGGGGTTTCACGCTGGGGGCCCCGGAGTCTAAAGATCACTGGCATACTTACAGCAAATCCTCTTCTGATAGAGTTCAATGGCTTTGAGGAGCTCCATACACGTCCTCTGGATAGAGTGGAACAGCTGAAGCAAACACAGGGAGAGGGTTCACATGCTGGGACCCAGGGGCACCAAGAGTAGGGAGGCCCCCTCCCCTAGGACAGTGAAGCCACAACCATGCACCCCACTGTGAAGATGCTCCTACAAGTGTGGTTCTTCCCCAAACACTCAGAGCGGGCACTCAGGGGTCTGGCAACAGTCCCCGCCCCCTTCCCTCCAGTCGCTTTGCTAGGGAAGAAGGAAGGAGGAAGGGGGCACGTATAGAGTGAGTACCAGCTGGTGGCAGCAGGAGACACTTTGAAGAGCTCTGGCTGTGCTCAAAGGGGGGAGGGAGTGATGCCATATGGGAAGGAAGGAGCAGAGGCAGAGAACAAGGGAGCCTAATTGTTACAGGGCAGGGACCACAGCAGCCTCAGCCGCAGAGCCTGGGATGAAGGGGAAGGGGACAGTGACCTGCCCTCCGACCCACCTGACCACTGCCCAGGCTCCAGAGACTTCCCTCTGACTTTCCCAATAGCATCAGGACTTTTGTGGCACCATAAATGGTGATATTTGGTGGGGAAAGAGTAGCAGGGAGTGCTCTCTGGGTCAGTGCAAAGCCCAAAAGATTTCTAAATGGTAATGATTATTTTCTTTCTGCAGGCACTACCTTCAGGGGAAAGGGACCAGACGATCAGCAGTTTAGTTAGAAGAGCATCTCCTCCAGCTCACGGGCAGCCAGGAACTGTGGCTGATTTAATTATATGGCTGATACCTCTTGTCATTGGTTTCTGTTAAAGGGCCAGTTGAGTGGAATTCTCGGGTCTTTTTCATAGGAACTGCGTAAGTTTTCTCCCATTCTCCTTACCCTGTATGACTGACTTCTTGAACACAAGGGGAAGACTTTACCTTATCCCTATTGGAGACCATCTTGTGGGTTCTAGAACAACATGCTAGCCTCTTAAGATGTCTCCAAATCTTGATTCTGTCCTCCAAGCATTGGCTATCTCTTCCACCTTGTGTGTTAGTCACAAACTTAGAAGCACCTTTATCCAAAGCATGGATAAAAATGTTTGCCAGGGCAGGACCAAGCTCAGAGCATAAGATATAGGACCACTATTGACCTCCATTCAGGCCAACACCCACTTATTCATCATCGGAACTCTTCAGCTAAAAGTGTTCATCATCCATGAATCACCCAAGCCAAAGCATCACCCTGACCACAGTTCTCCTTCCCTCTCCCTCCCCTCCCCTCAATGAAGTCAGTAAAGATGTGATTAAGTGCCCAAGTGACAGGGTCAGCTCTTCCCAAATTTACCAATCTAGCCTGTATTCTAACCCTAACCTAATTACACTCTCCTAATCTGGCTCATCCTTGTTCTATTTCCACCTTGGCCCCAGGGGAGGACTCTCAGTGATTTATGAGTCCCTGCTTGGAACCTCCATAGCATCAGAAACCACACTATGCTTGCTCCATCTCCACAGTGGCCACCCAGACCTTCCTTTACTAGTCAATCTCTCCCCCACTTTCCAGCTCACCTATTAGAATGTCAGCTCCTTGAGAGCTGGGGCCACTTGTTTTCTTGTGGTGTCTTCAGCACTTAATAGTGCTTGGCATGTAGGAAGCTCTCAATCAATGTTCTCTCTCTCTCTCTCTCTCTCTCTCTCTCTCTCTCTCTCTCTCTCTCTCTCTCTCTCTCTCTCCCCCTCCCTCCCTCCCTCTGACTTTCTTTGTCTCTCCCTTATCTTTTCCATCTCCACAACCTCTCTCAAACTGTTCTCTTCCAGGTAACACCCATCCACTCACATGGGTGTTACCTCACTTGGACCCTCTTAGATGGACAGACATCCTTTTCTCCTACCTGGGTTCCCAGAATCCTATTTCGTTCCCAGTCTGCCCTTCACACACTTGTCACTTGTCAGGATAACCATGCTAAAGAACAGGTCTGACCAGGTCACTCCCTTGTTCAAAGACCTCTTAGAACATGCCCATGGTGGCCACAGCCTGGTGTCTGGGCCCTCTCCAATATGGTTCCACAAGACCTCTAGTGCCCATGACCCATCATCCCAAGCCTAGGATCCCCATTCCAGGTTCTGGCCCACCTGGATGCTTCCCCAGTCTCACCCTGTTGCTTCCTGTTGCCACCCCCTCACCCCGAACATCTCTGCCTATCGAGACCCTCTCTCCCCTGCAGGCCTGACCTCTAAGGATATCTTCCATCCCCCAGTTGCCTGCTGCCCTTTGTTGGCTCTTCCCTTTGTCCTCATCCCATCCAAGGCAAGGGCTATGTCTCATATACCCTGTTTATACCAGAAAGCGGTTGAGGGCAGGGCTGTTCTTTTCTAACCTCGTGTACCCAAAGGGACCACAAGCCCATGTCTATGCTCTCCAGAAAGTCTGCTCAACTGAATCAAGTTGTGACCCTCCTGAAGGGTCCTTAGGGAACCTGTGCTGAGATCAGGCATTTATTCATTACCTTACCTTCCAAGTGGTTGTCAACCCTCTGCCCTATATGGCAGCTAGGGGGCTCTAGAGTGCGCAGACAACTGGGCTTGAAGTCAGGAAGACCTGGGTTCAAATCCTGCCTCAGACACTTAGTAGCTGGGATCCTGGGCAAGTCACATAACCTCTGTCTGCCTCAGTTTCCTCAAGTGGAAAATGGGAATAGCACCTACCTCCCATGTTTGTTGTAAAGATTAAATGAGATAGTATTGTAAAGTGCTTAGTGCGTCTTAAAGCACTTTGTTAATGACAGTCATTCATGTTAACAGCACCATTGCTACTATTGGCCATCCTGAAGCTTTGCTAGTACTCAACGCGAGTGCCCCTTCTTTCTGAAAGCTGACCCAGAGCCTGCCCTCTTCCAGGGCAGTGGCCTGTTCTCTCCTCCTCTCTGGGATTTCTTACAGGGCACAATCCTGATTTGGTGGGGCAAGGTCTTTGGAACTTAGCCATCTGAGCCTCATTTCTCCTCCCAATGTGCTTTCTAGGCATGCAGAGATCAGTCTGGGGAGAGGACCCACACCCCTCTGCCTGATGGGGTAAATGGATTCAGGCCACCACAGTTGGGAGCTGTGCCAGCCCAGGACCACCGGGGAGGGCCGACCCACCTCCAGCTTGGCGTCCAGGTCCGCATCGGAGGCCACGACATGTTCGTCTTCCTTCTTGCCTGTTGCCTTAATGAGGGCTTGCTTTGTTTTCCAATATTTCTGCTGCATCTTATTCACGACTGACTTGTCTTGACTTTGGGCGTATTGGTCATAAAAATCCCTGGAGTAGCTGCCAAGGACATGTGAACAGTTAGGAAGGGAAGGGAGCAGAGGGAGGAGTCGGATGCCTTCCCCGGCCAACAGCAGCTCGAGGCTGGGCGGGAAGTATTCTCTTAGCAGTTATTTGACTAACAGGAAATGACGTATTTCAATGTTTGCCAAGTCTTTTTTTAAATGACATTTCAACACGAGGCTTAGACCCAAGCTTGAGTGCTGTACTGGACCTCAGAGACCAAGCCTGAAACACTCCCAGACTGGCTGCTTTGTAGCAAAGCCAGGATTAGAATCCATAGCTCTGAACTCCAAGCCCAACTCTCTCTTCTTCCTGCCATATTGTCTCTGACATTCAGGCTGCTTTGTTTCCCAATGTTTCTGCTGCATATCTGACTGGATAACAGAAGCTGACATGTGGGGGAAAGGTAAGATGTCCAAGAATTCACGTTTTAATCATCAAATCTGTAACAGATTCTAAATTAACATAAATAATGGACAGTATGTCATTCCCTAAGGGAGAGCATCTCAAAAAGCATTCTTTCAAAAATATGTCAATTCCAAAGTTAGACCTGAGAAGAGAGGCTGCAGCAGTGGCCGATGAAGGGGCAGTCTCTGGACAGAGCCCCCTCTGACCTTCCCTCTCTACTCCCTTCTTGGAGTCTTTAACCTGCCAAAGGCTCAGGGCCCCCTTTTTGCCCTCAGGCTGTCTGGGCCCTCACCCGCGTCCCTCAAATCACATCTGATCAGTGAACCCCAACTTCCTAAGGCTGACTCCAAAGAAGCCAGACACTGGCCATCTAGGTTACCAGGGCATGAGATCCCATTGGCTTAGGAGAGCAGTCTGGAACAATTAGGAACTGTTTGGTCACTGAAGTCAAGGAGACCAGAGACTCCTTGGAAGACACCAACAAAATGCCTTTGCTGTTTCACATCTCAGACAACAAGGGGCTTGGGCCTGTCCTTAATGAGACCTGGATTTTGTAAGAATTTCCAACACGTCCTCTCTGCCAGGGGCTTCCCAGGTGACAGGTACCTGTGCTTCACTCACTATAGGTTTCTGAGATCAATTAATTCAGGGTAAGTTGTCATGAATGACCATAAAATAAGAGACCAATTTTCATCAGAGACTGGAATCACTGTGGTTACTTCATGTCTTATGGGGAGTGATTCAGAAGGGCCGACACCATCACTGATATTTGTGCCACTGAATAGACAAAGCACGAAGCACCAAGTCCTCCCAAAAAGTGCTGCTGCTATTTGGGCTCCGGGATGCTCCCCGATAAGCTCCTTGAAGGCAGGACTTGTCTTAGCCTTTCTTTAGATCCCCAACACTCATCACACAGCCTGACACACAGTAGGTTTCTTGTCTGACTGTACACAGGGCTGGCCACAAACCACCTGGGGTCAGAGGGAGGAAAGTCACTCACCATTTGTGTCCTTCCATGTTTCTTTGTGTCCTTCAGTTGCTGATGATTCAGGGGGAGGGGCAGGAAAATAGCAGGAGAGAGTCAGAACATGATCTGCAAAGAAGGAAGAGCAGGTAAGAAAGGCAGCTGCACACCCATTTTTGTACATGTTTACAAGAAATCTTTGAGCTAAAACTTTCCTCCTGTAAGGATACTAGAGTCAAATGTAAGCTTCTTGAGGGCAGACGGAGTTTATGTGGGTATCCCCGGCAAGAATGTGTGGAGGCACATAGTAGGTGCTTTACAATAAGGGATGGCCCAGAGCAGTCCCACTGCAGTCAGCCAGAGAAGGGGGTGAGGAGAAGGGATTCTGCAAAAGTGAGAGGAAGCATTCAAAAGTGGAGGGGCAATTTCAGGAGGGGACAGAGAAGACCATGAGCTCATGAGCATGGCTGCAGTTTTCTCTGGCTTAGCAGGACACAAGAGAAGATAGAGCAATAGGAATGCCCCAGAACCAGGGTCCCGGCTCAGTCTGCCTTGAGCTGGGAGCATGGCTCAGATCCAGGGGCCAAAGAAAGCCAGCCTGCATGCCACAGTGGCCTGGGCTCCGTGCCCTTCCCAAGCCCCACGGTTCTTCCCATTGCTGGGTGAGGCTCTTTCTTTGGTCCAGGCCCTTTTATTTCCATGGCTTATGGTGGCATGTCTCTCACTTAGGTTGCACTCCATCAAGGAGGCTGGGTAGCCCCACACTGGTGGGTGCCACCTCCTAAGGTGCAGCTGGGATATTCAGAGCCTCTCAGCTCTCCCCGCCCCAGCCTCCGGATAGGTTAACAGAATAGACAGGAGTGGCTTCTCGACTGCTGGAATGAAGGGCATCCAGACCGAGATGGAAAGGTTTTGGGCCACGATAAGCTCCCAACCCTTCCTTCCTTCCCAGCTACTCAGGCCAGTGCCTCCCATATCCTGCTTCCCTCTCCTCTACTGACTTCCCAACATTCAGTCATACTAAAGTATATACAAAGGATGGTATCAGCTCTTGAAGGGCTACCTTACCCAGCAGTTTTCTCACAAATAACCACTTATTAAGCATTTACCAGGCCACGCCTCACTTTGGGCTCTGATGCTACAAAGACAACAAAGTCCCTGCCAAGAGGGAGCTTACATTCTCCTCTGGTGTGTCTGTGGAAACGGGGAGGACACGCCAGTCAGTCACACAGATAAGCATGACACTGAGTAGAAGGAAAGTGGGGGCAGAGGGAACCCAAAGTTACTCCAGGGTCATTTGAAGGAGAGGAAAGCTTTCACTGGGTCCCCAGAGATGATGGGGGGTTTGGGGTTGTATAAAGGACAATTTGTTTGTAGGTGTCCAAGGACCAAAGTTTAAAGCTCATTCTAGGCAGGGAAGCGGGAAGGAGAGGGAGAGGGATGGCTATGGGAGGCACTGTAGAGAAAGAGACCATGCACCTTGGGCTGGGGGTCATCACCACCTTAGGGGCCATACTAGTAAAGAGCAGCTGTCTCTTCTGTGTCTAGGCTGCCTCAAAAGTGGGAACTCAGGGAGCCTGAGCCGCATCATTCCCCACCTTCCCTGGCCTGCCATAGGGCTTCTCAAGCAGAGCCAGTGCAGGGAATGGCAGCAAAGCAGGCAGGCCACTTCAGTGATTCTTCGAGTCAGAAACAAAGTCCCAGAGAGCTCAAACACCACTTGTCCATGGTCAAGCAGGGAACAGTGAAGGCCAGACCCTCTGGGGCTGATGATGGTGACAATGACCACCCCCTACTCAAATGAGCCCAGCGAGGACGTCTCCCATTTCCTCAGCCCTTCCAGGTCTGCCCACTGCACCCTTGGTTCCTCTGCTCCCCTCCAAGCTAGCTCAGGTTCCCATGGGGCCCCAGATGCCTCCTGGGCTGATCTCTAGCCCAGCTGGGTCCCAGGCTCACAGTCATAGCATGTCATACATTTACTGTTCCCAGAGGGCAGGGGCTGTCTCACTTTTGTCTTTGCCCTCCTGGGGTCTGTAAGGCAGCAGAGACATCACAAATGTTTGCTGAATTTGCTTTTGTTAAATCACAATGGAGTAAACCTATTGGGTTTCAGCAGTTAAATTAAACGAAAGATTAAATCCTAAGAAATAAAATGTGTCCAAACTACAAAAATATATCTCAGCTTCTTCTAAATGCATCTTTGTTATTGGGTTTGAGAGGCCCATGATGTAGTAAGAGACTCAGATCCCTGTGGGCAGATGCTGACTTGGAAAATGACAAACTAACATTATCCATGTTGCATAGCATTTTTATTTCTTAAAATAAGAAGAAGAAACATTTCCTGATGACATGTTAATCTGGCTCAGAGTGCTGGGTCCAAGTCTAACACTTCTGGATAGGCACAGGAAGCAGAAGACCAGAGATCACGTCCCAGCTTTGACACGGATAGGCTGTGTGACCCTGGGTGAGTCACTTTAACTCTCAGGGCTCCAGGCTTCTTGCATAGAAGAGAAGTCGGGGCGGCTAGGTGGTGCAATGAATAGAGCACCGGCCCTGGAGTCAGGAGGACCTGAATTCAAATTCGGCCTTAGACACCTAACACTTACTAGCCGTGTGACCTTGGGCAAGTCACTTAACCCCAATTGCCCTGCCTTCCCCCCTCCAAAAAGCAAATAAAAATAAAAAAGGAAGATAAGTTTCAGTCCTGATCCACCTGGGGAGGGGAAGTTCCTCCCTGGGAGTCCCAGTCCGCGCCCCCTAGTTATTGTATTTAATCTTCCTGAATTTCATTTGTGGTCATTTTGTTCCTTATATAAAGTGATTTTTTTGAAGATTAGTTTCTAACCACCATCACAGATGCAGTGAACTATAGAAACAGATGGCTTCCTTCAAAGGGCAAGTGGTGCCCCTCTTGGGGGATGGAGTACCCTTAAAGAGCTCACCTGGCCTAAACATTAACTAGACAGGGGTGGAGAGTTGGGCACTTCCCACCTTGGCTTCCAGATCATTGTTTTCTGGGTTGTCAAATGCCTCCCCAGCACCCCCATCTCCAGGGCCTCACAGTCACAAAGATGAGGGCTGGCAATGCTTCCCCTCTGGCTGAATGGGCAGGTGCTGCCTCTTCTAACCAGGAATTTGAAAGTATCTGAGGTGGGGAACCTCTTTATCTCACCAGCGGGCATCATCTTACCAAGAGAAAATGGTTCCTACATTCATGGCAAGGCAGAAGCAAAGGACACATTAGTTTTCAATGTTTGGACTATAACTGCTTAAATTCTCCATTTTCCAAGAATGGGCCGGCGTTTTTGCAATTTTTTTTTTTAAAAGCAATTGGGGTTAAGTAACTTGCCCAAGGTTACACAGCCAGTTTTTTTTGTTTGTTTTGGGTGTGGGTGTTAAGTATCTGAGACCAGAACCGATCCAGGTCCTCCTGACTCTGGGGCTGGCATTCTTACTCACTGTGCCACCTAGCTGCCCCACGTCTTTGCAATTTCCAGTTGAGATAGCTAAGGTGGGACATGGAACAGCAGCCATCAGACCCCATGGACTTTGATACCAAAAGAGCCTCCCTCCCAGGACTGGCCCCCATCGTCCTGGTCATCAGTAAATGTGCAGCCCTCAGCCTTGGGTTCCGGGGCAGTGGGCCCGCCCTCCACTGAGCTCCCAGCCTTCTGCTGTGGGAGATGCTGCCTCCCTGGCAGGCTCTGGAGACCTATTGTCCTCAGTGCCAGCTGAGGACTGTGTGTAGGAACAATGACACTGTCTGAAGCTGACACTGGATCAGCAGCAGTGCAGGAGCGGGCATGGGTTAGAGCTGCAGGACCCAAGGCCCTCCAAGTGTGAGGGATGTACTATTAGAACTCCGTTCTCATGGCTACAGTATGTGATGTTTCTGTCACAACCTGAAGGGACTCTGGTGGCATCTGTGAGGCAAGGACTGGTCCACGGCCACACATGGAAGAGCCAAGACTCCAGCAGGTTTCAGTCCTGGCCCCTTTCCCTCAAAGTGTGAACCAGTCTTACACAAAAGACAAGGACCAAGGGTTACAGTGGCAGGGACCCTGGGGCCTCAATCAGGTCCACATGTGGCCCTCTAGGTCCTCAAGTGTGGCCCTTTGAGTCCAGCCTTTACAGAACAAATCCTTTTATTCAGGGGATTTGACCCCTAACTGTTAGAGTGACCAGGAGTCAAAGGCCAAACCTGGGCCCCAGTTTCAGCTCTGCCTCTTTCTAGCTGAGTGACGTTGGGCACGTCCTTGTCTCCCTCTGGGCCCATTTCCTCATGAGTTTGGACCATCTCCTAGGGTCCTGTTAGCACTAACGTCCTGTGATAGGGTGCCTGCCAAGGCGACATCAGATGAGTGGAGGTGCTGAGGAAGCCTGACTTTTCACCTGTATCTTCTGACTGTTCTGCCCTCCTTGGGTGCCTGAGGCAATGCCTCAGGTGCCAACCCAAAGAAGGCTGGGCTAGATGAAAGCTCTCCCCTGCAATGGGGCAGCTGAATCCTATCTGAACCCCAGGAGGGCAGCTGAAGGGCCATTAGGTTAGCCAAAGGACTGCTCCAAAGGGGCGGGGTTAATTGGCTGCAACAGCCATCCATGCAATTCCGTACTCCAAGCATTTATGGAGCCCCTACTATGTGCCAGACCCCTGGGATGCAGAAACAAAGCGAATGATTCCCTGCCTTGAAGGGGTATGTGTGAAAACATGCACACAGACGTGTGTAAAGATATTTATGTATTCACAAATATCCACATATTTATGTGCTCCTTAAGGCAATCTATGACAGGTAATAAGCCAAATACACCCAAAGTGGAGGGGGTGGGAAGGCATCCTTTCGGAGGCAGCATGTGAGTTGAGCCCTGTAGGAAGTTTGGAGATACTGGGAGGTGGAATGAGGAGGGAGAACATTCTGGGCAAAGGCATGGAGGTGGGAGGTGGGAGGTAGTGGGGCACAGCTCACAGATGGAGAGCTACAGCAGAACTGAGAGGCTGTGGATTTAGCTTCCAACCCAGGGAGTCAGACGTGGAGCCAGAGCCAGGAGTGAGTGGGGTGGGGGCCCACTTATATTCTTCTCTCCCATCTCTGTCTCTCACAAACCCCCCCCTGATGTGGGTCATCACAGCCAAGCCAGCAGCTCAGCCAAGGACGTGCTGCCAAGTGTCAGCCATTTCAAGGCCAGGGATCAGCCTTGGGTGTCCATGGCATGGGTGTGTGCACACACACGATCCACACAAAGCAAGCCCTGCCCTAGGCCACTGCAGCTCTTCTCCCAGACCCTCTGCCTGTAGGGTTTGGGCCCCCTTGGGCCCAGCTCCCTGATCAGCTCCAGGCCTCAGTGACTGGTCATCACTCCCTGGGCTGGAGAAGGGTGGCTCCTGGCCGATGACCTTCCCTCCAGAAGGAGCTGTGTGACTCTGGCGGGTCACATCATCTCTTTGCCTCAGTTTCCTGGCCCGGAAAGCCTCCCGGGGGTGTCTTAAGGAGTCAAATATATATGAATTCTGTAGCACTGAGCTTGGGGACTTGGAGCAGCTGCGTAGACGGTTATGCCCTTCCCTAAAACCCCAGACTTTCCGTTCACGTCCATGACCACATGGGCAGTTCAGGCCTTGCCCAGGGCTCTTCCTGCCCCAAGGTTCTCCCCCTGGCACAGGGGGCAGGCCTCCTTCCTGCCTCACCAACCATCCCAGAGTCTGCGCCCTGGGCCTTGACCCTGGGAGCTTTGGGGCCTAGAGCTGGGATTGACCTGAGGGCAGCTGATCAGAAGCCTCGCTCCCTCCCTCCCTCCCTCCCTTCCTTTCCTCCCAGGGCTCTCCCTGCTGCCTGGCCACAGACCGCAGGCCTCCCAGGGGCCTCACTCTTGCTGCCCAGGCCCCCCAGCTCTCTAAGGGAACCTGGATCCCCCTCCCTCCCTCAAGGAACCCTGACACCCACACTTTGGCAACTTTGTCCTTCAAAGGTTTCCAAGAAGAGACCGGGGCCCCCACCCCCACCCCAGCAGCTGGGGCCGGGCCAGGGGAGGTGGGCGGCAGGCAGCGCTGTCTCCGGCCCGCGATGCAGCTGGGGGGGGGAGGGGGCGGGTGCCCGGGTTTAAAGGCAGCCTGCGAAGCCGCGGCCGGGCTGGGCTAGGCTGCAAGGCCAGGCCCGGGCTGGCAGCAGGAAGGCAACGTCTGCCCCCCCCCCCCCCCCGATGTCCTGCGGCCTGCCCCTGGGGACCTGCCCCAGCCAGCCAGGTGGCAGCAGGTGCGGCCGCGGCGGAGGAGCCGCCCAGCAGCTGCCGCGTCTACCCGGACCGCGGCCGACTGGATTGGAGGCCCCCGCCCGCCCCTCCCGCACACCCGTGTCCAGCAGCCGGGAGGCTCCGCGATGATGCCCCCCCCCCCCCCCGGGCTCCCGACAGAGGAGGAGGGCGGAAGAGACGGCCCCTTGTGCCCCACCTGCCAACAGCCGGCTCTGGGATCCCGGCTCCGCGCCCGGGCCCGCCGCCCCCCATTCCGCCCCCGCATCGGGCCCCGGCAGGTACCTGGCAGCCCGCTGCCCACTCCTCCGTCCCTTGGCCCGTCCCGCTGGCGTCAGTGCGGTCCGCGGCAGGAGCAGCGAGCCCTGGCATCGGCTGGAGGAGGAGGGGGAGGAGGAGGAGGAGGAAGGGAGGAAGGGGAGGAGGGGGAGGAGGAGGAGGGGGAGGAGGAGGAGGAGGAGGAGGGGGAGGAGGAGGGGAAGGAGGAGGGGGAGGAGGAGGGGAAGGAGGAGGATGGGGAGGAGGAGAAGGGGAAGGAGGAGGAGGAGGGGGGGAGGAGGAGGGGGAGGGGGAGGAGGGGAAGGAGGAGGGGGGAGGAGGAGGGAGGGGGAGGAGGGGAGGAGGGGGAAGGGGAGGAGGAGGAGGAATGGAGGAGGAAGGGAGGAGGAGGAGGAGGGGGAGGGGGAGGAGGAGGAGGAGGAGGGGGAGGAAGAGGAAGAGGTGGAGGGATGTGAGCCGCCGCCTGAAAGGGTAGAGGGTGGGGCTGCCTAGGCAGCGGCTGGACTGACCGAGGGACGGCTGAAGGCCTGGCAACACTGGCCGCCCCAGCCCCTTAAGGGCCAGCCGGGTTAAGGGACCACAGCAAGGGCAGGGGTAGGAGGGAGAAAGGGAGGGGGGCTCCCTTACCTGCACCTGGCGGGGCGGGGCCACCTAACTGCTCACTCAAGACAGGTCCCTTGCCGCTGTCCCCAAGGAGCCCCACAGGCCCCACCCACTGGGCGGGCGCCCTCCCCCCTCCCCCCTCCTCCCTCCTCTCTCCATCCTCTCTTTCCCTTCTGGGCTAGTAACAAACTTCGTCATAATCTCCTCGTGTGTGTGTGTGTGTGTGTGTGTGTGTGTGTGTGTGTGTGTGTGTGTGTGTGTGTCCTGGCATACAGTAAGTGCTTAATAAAAATGCTAGCTGACTGACAGACCTGCATCCCTGGGCTCTGGTGAGGGCGAGAATTCATTCACCTCATCCGGGCTGCCCTGCCCCACACCGACACGTGTACATACGTGCATGTGTGTGCAGAGCAGGCGCCTGTGTCTTCTTGCCGGGCCTTTTGTGAGTGCCAGTGTCTGTGAGTGAGTGTGTGGAGGCAGCACGTGGCTGTGTCACCCGTTCTGGCCCTCGTGGGTCTGTAAGTCGCTGGCAGACAGGGAGGAGGGACCTGTGGATAGTCCCCCATCCCTGCTCTTAACTCCTCTAGTGGCCTGTTTTACCTTCTCTCATTGCCAGATCTAGGGAGCTCCTCTAGGCCAAACACCAAACTGAGGCAGGAAAGTTTCCAGGCTTCCATAACATCCTCTCTTTGATCTCCCCTTCTTCCTCTCCTCCTCCTCCTTCTCCCTCTCCTCCATGGGGCCCAAAGGCTCTCTCTCCCTGAGGGGAAATGTTGGGGCTTCGAGGTGAGGCTGGCTGGTTTTCTTTCATCAAGTGGTCAAAAGGGCCTGGTGGTGATGGGTATATGTGTCTATGTAGCAGTGAGATGGTGTTTCTGGCCAGTAAGTAAACCCACCAAGAATCTTGGAAGTGCCCTCTCGGTGTGGGGCTCCCCAGCTCCCGGGGGTACAATCCCGGTCCCCAGGGGCACATAGGCATAGTGTGGTGGTCCTGCTGCTACTTGAGCTTGGCACCACTGGGGTGGCCCCTGGTGCTATTCTCTTAAGCAGTCAGCTCTTCTGACCTCTAGTTCAAATAGAAGAAGCTCTTCAGTTTAGTTATATTCAAAGCCCTTCAGACCTGGCCCAGCTGACCAGTCCAGCCTTACTAGGCATTCCTCCTTTCCTATACTCTATAGACCATCTGGGGTGGTGTCTCTGCTCCTTACATGTGACACCCCATATCCATTCTTGGGCTTCCATGCTGGATGGCCACCTTGCCTGGAGCACATGTTCTTCCTCATCACAGTTGCCTAGGAAAAGTGCTATCTCAGAAGGCATTTGGACTTCTGGGCCAGGGCTTAAAATATAGAGCTGACAGATGTTTTGCCAGGAATGGAGTGCAGCTGGGTGGCATGGTGGATAGACTTGGAGTCAAGATCTTGGCTCAGACAGTCACTGACTGTGAGACTCTGAGCAAGGCCGTACATCCTCCCTCAGTACCTTCCTTACAGTTGTTCTCAGGATCAAATATGGAGAAGGAAATGGCAAACCACTCCAGGTTTGCCAAGAAAATGCCAAATGGACCAGGAATGGTCAGATGTGACAGAAATGACTGGGCAGCAAAAACAAGGACCAAATGAGATAACATATGGCAAACCCTCAAAGCATTATGTAAGTGCCAGCAATTATAAATAGAAGGTGGTCTGGCATGTAGTTATTGACTTTCTGCCAAGTGTTGGCCACACAGGATTTACTGAATGCTCACTGTGTGTCAGGTACTGTGCTAAGAAAGGCAAAAGCCAGTCCCTGCCCTCTAGGAGCTCCCAGTCTAACAAGGGAGATAGCACGCAAACCACCATGTGTAGACAAGATACATACAGGAGAAGTTGTGGGTGCTTGATAGCAGGAAGGCCCTAGCATTGAGGGGGAGCAGGAAAGTCTTCTTGTAGAGCACGGGACTTTAACTGCGCTTGAAGAAAGCCAGGGAAGCTTTGGCAAAAGCCGAATGAAAAGCCTTAAGCAGGAAAAAAAAAGATGGTGGCAGAGAAAACTGTCCATGCGTATCTGCCAGTCTAACGACAAATGGAGAATGATTCGAATGAAGGGAGAAGAAAATACATCAAGATGAATAGAAATTTGCAAGAGACAAAATCCTGGAAGGGAGCCAGGGGCTCCTTTGGTCAGCCGAGAGCATTTATTATTTTAGCTTAATGTCTTTAATTCACAGAAATCGATTTCCTCATCTTACCTCTCCTCCTATTGGGGGGAAAGGAAAAAAAGAACAAAAAAACCCTAACAAAGAAACCTAGTCAAGCAAAATAAATTCCCCATCAGGCTCACAACAAGCCTAGAAAGTAGATAGCAGATTCTTCTTATTCTCAGTTTACAACAGGAAAGTGAAGCTGAAGAGAGGTCAGGGCCTTCCTGAGGATCATAGAGCTAGGAAAAGTCTGGGATGGACTTTAAGCATAGCTCTTTCTGCCTGTCTATGCAGTGCTGTCGGGTGGGCCATCGGGAAGAGAGGGAGGTGGGGCAGGACGGACACAGGGTCTTAGGTCTTCGTGGGCAGGGCCTCCGTGGCCACTGACTTGACTCTCCCATTTTATGGGCTTCAGCGCTAAAGAATCTTGGCCAAGGTTACACAGTGGGAAGCATGGGAGGGAGAAATGATGGCATCTTGGTTCCAAAGTCCCAGCTGCCCCTTGTTCCCAGATGGCAGTATTGGCAGCCCACAGATCTCACTGCTCCTCACCTGAGCATTGTGGCTTAAAAGACCACCGTTGGCTCAGGAAGACCTGAGACGTGCCCAAGCTCTCACAGAGCCAGTGTGGCAGGGACTTCTGGGCCACCAGGTCTACCCTTCCTCACGATGGCACTTGTGGTGAACATTTTCTAGCCACTGCTGAAGAACTGCTCCACCTTGAGGTGGCCCATGCCACATCTGCCTGGCATGAGGCTTCTTTAACAAGCAACTGCTGCCACAGCTGATTGGCTGTGCTGTATCATCATCCAGCTAACATTTATTAAACACCTACTGTGTGCCGGGCACCGAGTTTAGCAGCGTGTCCATGCGAGACTGGCGATCTGTTTTCCCCACTCTTCCCTCCACATCTCTTGTGGTCGCTGGTATTCTCCTGCAAAGATATCGTATCTGGTTCTACATCCATTGCCTCTCACCCAGACATGCTCCCCCATGTTTCTTCATTCTGGCTCCCAATTTTCCTCCCATACGTGTATCTTCTTAGACTCCACCCTCTTTTATAAAGTCTGCCTTTTGAATAAGGAAAAGCCTTCCAGAACCTACAAATGTCCATTCTAAACCCCATCTCCCCAAGTCCCAGTGACCCCTGTCAGGTTAAATTCACTACTTGGCATAAGGCTAGCCAGTGCATCCTCCTGCACTGTCACAGAATCTCTGAAATGGAACTGTCTGGTTCCAACTCAGGTCCAAATGGGCACTTGAAGAAGAGTCATGTTTATAATATAAATGGCAAGTGATCCCCTAACCTTTGTTTGGCTGCTTCCAGTGACAGGGAGCTCACCACCTCCTAGAAACCCCCCATTTCTGTTCTGGGCTATTTCTAATGATTTGGAAGCTATTCCTGATAGCAAGGCTAAACTGACCTCCTTGCATCTCCCATGGTCTGTTGCTCGTGGGTCAGCCCTCTGGGGCACCACTCATTTCCCCTGAACCTTCTCCTCTCCAGACAGTGCCACGTCCTCCAGTGGAGCCTCACCGGGGATGGGCTCCAGACACCTCCCCCTCTGGTTGCCCTTCTCTGAGCTCTCCCTAGTTTATTGCTGTCCTTCCTAAAGTGGGTTTCTCTAAATGGAAGGACAGCTGTAAGCTGGTGGGCATTTGGAGAAGGGCAGATAAGAGGGTGACGTCAGCCTAACGCCAGTCGGGTGAAGGAACTAATGATGTTTAGCCTAGAGAATGACTACCCAGGGGAGAGAGGACAGGGGTCTCCCCACTAGGCAGGACAGTCTTGTGGGGGAGGAGGGCTTGGACGGGCTCTGCCCAGTCCTGACTTTTTGGTTCTCTCAAAGAAGCCTTTGCTCATCTCTGTCAATGCTAGTGCTGGCCCTCTAATGATTACCTCCAATTCTCCCTGCCTGGGCCGTATATTTATATCATTGTTTGCACATTGTCTCCCTCATTAGACTAGATCCTTCTTGAGGGCAGGGACTATTCCAACAGAGGGCTTAGCACAGTACCTGAACCACAGTAAGCACTTAGTAAATCCTTGCTGACTGATGACAAGATTGCTGGCTTGGAAGTTAGGGACCCTGGCTTTAATCCCACCTTCCCTTAACAGTCATGAAATAAAGGGTGTGAGAAGATGTTCTTTAAGACCTCCTGTAGCTCTCAGATTCTCTCCTGTTTGTTTGTTTTAGCCCAGGAGGAGAAACCTGCCACAGCAGGGCTGCCCACTGGACACACTCTAAGAGTGAGTCCCCCTGGCTCTCCCACCTCCAAGAGCTGCTGGAAGAAAAGCTGGACGTTGGGCTGGGTGTGCCACTGGTCTGCTGTATGACCCTGGGCAAAGCACTTAACTCCTTTGGATTCTGTTTTCCTCCTGTGTAACCTGGCTGCCCACTCTGTTTCTCTGATGACTGAGGACTATGTATACCATAGAGCACCAGCTGAGGGAGAGCAGCAGTAACATCTCTGCACAAGTCCACAGCCTTGAGGATTCCTAGCCGGAAAGCTAAGTCAGGGTCAGAAAAAGTAAATGTCTTTTTTTAAAAGAAGGAAATGAGTCCCTGTTCCCTTGGATGGAGCCTTGGCTTGCTGTCCTGCTGATTGCCAGGGAGGCATGCCCTCCTGGCCTCCAGAGCTCTCCACAGAGCCATTGACAGACTTTCATCTAGAACTCTTTGGGAGTCCCAAGCCAAGTGACTGGTCGGTGTGCTCCTAGCAGGTGACTCCCCCTTCTCCTGGCTTTTGCAATAGCTTCCATGTCTAAGAAACCCTGGCTTTCTCCAGGACAGCTCAGACTCCATGTTCTGGCAAAGGGCTTTCCCAGGCTCCCCAGATCCTAATGCCTCCCCCTCTCAGGCTATTTCCCACCGACTCTGTATGTGTACGCATTTAGTTCCATAGTTTCTCCATTAGAATGTAAGCTCCTTGAGGTCAGGGCCTGCTTTGCCTTTTCTCACATCCCCAGTGGTCAGGGATGCTGTGCTGGCTCAGAATAAGCCCTTTTCCAAGGCCTCTTTTGTTGCTCTGGTCTGTCCTTACAGACTGATGCCATCTGTGAGCAAGAGGCTGGAGGCATGTGCTGCCTCCTCCTCCTTGCTCGTCTTTGTCTTTACATCCCATCCCAAATTGGCAGTGCCTTTAGATAAATTATCTGGGCTTCATGTCAGACCCCATGAGGTGGGAGCTCTTATTGCCCCATGCAGTAGATGAGCCCCAGAGAGGGCCAGTGACACTTACCCAGGGTCATATAGCTAGCAAGTGTTTGAGGCAGGATTTGAGCTCAGGTGTTCCTGGATCCCAGTCCAGAGCTCTCTCCGGGAGGCCAAGGCACTTCAGTAAGAGGAATGGTGGATGAAGACAATCAGTGAGAAGGGAGAAATGGCAGCCCCTCTGGAGTAGCCTTCTGGCCTCTCAGTTTTTCCATGAGTTTTTGGCCTTTGTAGCCAGGATACTTAACCTTTTTGGTGTCATGGACCCTGTTGGCAGTTTGGTGAAGCTGGTGTTTTCCTTCCCACAAAATAGTGGTTGTTGCTTCCACTCATAACTGAAAGAAACAAGAAATTCCAGTGAGTGAATAATGCAAAGAAAGAGGATTTTTTTCACTTTCCCTTAAATTCACCGCTTCCCTGAGATCTGGCCTGTGGCCCTTAGGTTAATAAACCATGCTCTACCGTTTCCCACTCTGGACTCATGTTCTCATGCAAGAGAAAGGGTGATGACTCAGGAGAGTGGGTAACCAGCTCTTTTCCTGTTGGAAATCCCATTGGTCTTCGTCCCCTGACCCCTAGCCCAAGCCTGAGTAGGTCAAGTCCCTAGGCTTAGGTGGATGTCAGAAAGAGGAATGTGTGCATGACCCAGGCCCAGTAGACATAGGGTTAACCATGGCAGGAGCCAGCTGACTGGGAATGAAACAAGAGCGCAGGGTAGTGTTTGGAGCCTCAGCAGAGGCCAGCTTGGGTTTCAGAAGTGCGCTAACCCCTCCCCAGGGCCCAGGGATCATCAAAGAAGTTTAGGTGAACTGGAGGATGGAGTTTGCTTTAATCAGCTGGAATTTTAGGGCTTTGGAGCTGGAAGGAAGATCAGGAGGTCATTTCTCACAACTCCTTCATTTGGCTGCTGCTGAAACTGAGCCAAGAGCAAATGGAGCCGAGAACCCAGATTGCCTGACTTGGTGGTCAGGGCTCTCCCATGGGACCATGCCACTTCTGCTCCAAGCCCTGCTGCCTCTCTGTCTGAGCCTCTTTTGACTCATCCCTAGAGTGAGATGGCCAGGCTGGCTGACCAGTGAGGTCACTCTTAGAGCCCATGTTCTGAGATTGTAGGACAGCAGAAAGAGGGTGGCCATCAAACCCTATCTCACCATTCACTGGGGTGTAGTTTTGGACCCTCAGTGTCTTCCTTTGTAAAATGAGGGAACTGGACCAGCATTCTTGGACACCCCTTCCGGTTCTGAAGCCATGTTACTATGACTGGCTTCCCAGCATCTGGCACATAGTGGGTAATCAATTATTACCTGTTGATTGACTGACATAATGACTATCACCAATAGTGTTGTTAGATTGAGTTTTTGATTTCTGTTTCCTCCGGATAGCTAGAGAATAGGGGATCATGTAAACCCCAAGAGCCCAGGACAGACCAGGGACACTCAGACTTACCCCAAGAACCAGCCAAGCATTTCTGATGTCTTCTGGTTGCAGTGCCTGCCCTGAAAGCCAATAACAACCCCCCAAGGCCTCTTCCTTCTCAGGTTCCCAACCTTCTGGTAGTGCTCCAAGAGGATATTTCCCGTGCTAGGCCTGGGTATCACTCTGGAAAATAATGTGAAAATGACAAGACTGCCCTGGGCATGAAACCTGGGCAGGATCTGAGCCTCCTTCAAATACAATGAGTCCTTTCTTGTGGCCAGTTAAGGCCATCCTGGGTGATCATTCCCTCCACATGGTGGCAGAAGGGCAGCAGTGATGGCACTGGCTGGCATGCTGTCTTGGGCTCTATGCCATTCTCCCATTTTCCCATGTTTTGAGTCAGGGTTCTCTCTCTTCAATCTGATCCAATCCAGTCCAAATTCAGCAAACATTCGGAGCCTTCTGCTGGAGGCCATTGCTACTTCCAGGGTATTTTTCTCTCCAAAGATTGGATAACCCTGGTCTAGGTATCCTAAGACCTCCTGGAGACCATTTCCCCTGGCAAGATGGACCCCTTGTGCTCCATCATGTCCATTTGGAGGCAAATTTAGAAAGTAAATGCAAGGAAAACTTTCCTGACAATTAGAAGTTTTCAAAAGTGGAGAGAGGGAGAGAGGAGAGGAGAGAGGGAAGGAAGGAGAAGGGAGAGAGGAAAGGGGTGGAGGAGAGAGAGAGAGAGAGAGAGAGGATCTCAGTGTCAACTAGTCTTAACACTTTCATTGTACATGTGAGGAAACTGAGGCCCCAGTGAGGTGGAAAGGCTTCTCGAAGGTCTCACAAGCAGAGAAGCAGCAGAGGTGAGATTGGAGCCCAAGCCTCTATGTTGCTGGGGCCCCTCCCACTGTGCTAGCACCTTGTAGCAGAGGCTGTAGGAGAGCAGGACAGGTGTGTGCTAGCAGGTGAAGACTCTTTTTGGGTGGGAGTTGTCTGCATAGCTGCTGAGGTCCCATCCAAGCCTGAAATTCTGCGTGCCCATGCAGCCCTGTGCCTCTGGATCTCCCTTGCCCCCTGCTCCCAAGTAAGGCTCCCCACCAATGGAGAGCCAGGATGCCGTGGAGGCCAAGCTCTCTCTGTTCATTTTCTTTCCTGGTTCTTGCCTTGCTGAGTTCCCAGTGTCATTTCTCCTTATTTCCCTTTCCTCTGTAGGCTGCTTAGGAGACTTGCTTAGCTAATGAACAGGCCCCTGCTGGTCTGCAGTCTCTACTTCGAGAGTCTGGGGGAGAACATTCCCTAATCTGTGACATCAAATCTAAATGAGCAGCATCCTCCATTATGAGGCCTGTCAGCTGCCAAAAGTATGCCAGTGACCCACTGAAGTACCAGGGCACTCACTTGGTTAATCATTACTGAGGGCTGGGACCAAATTACTCCCAAGTCATTGTAACCCCATCTGCAGGTTCTGGGCTATTTGCCTTTCCTCTGACAGCACCTCACACAACCTGTTTCATTGTTTGCTCAAAGGCCCAGCCTGCTGTGCACTTCCTGCACAGAGCAGTGCCAGAAGACTATCAGGGCCATGTGGCAGGAGTCAGACCTCCACCTAGTCACAGAGGGATCATTTAACTTTCATGTTAAATGGGCTTTGGAGCTGGGGCCTAAAGCAAGGGGCCAACTGTCAACCAATGATTCAGAAGCCAGACACCAGTCCACCCTTGCTGAGGAGGGCTTTAGGAAAGCAAACAGCCCTGTCGGCAAAATCTCTATGACCTGGCCCAGGGGCCAGAGATGACCAAGATAAGAATTTGTATGGGCAAAAACCAAAATCCACTCCACAAATACTGATCCTTCCATGAAAACTGCCCTTCTCAAGTCAGTAGTTCCAGACCCTAAGCAGGCGTTAATGACACATGGCCTGAGCGACCCCATCTAAAGATGAGGCCTGCTCCAGGAAACAGACACCCCTCTGTGCAGTGGGGTACTGGGAAGGGACATAATATGCCAGAGATTATTCAAGCAGCCTCAGGAGATGAAGCAATGGGAAACATCATCTCTAGCCACCTGACCTCAGCCCCACAGCTTCCTGCTGCCATTTTCTTGGGAAAGTACTTACAAGAATAAAGGGTGAAACCAGCCTCGATGGGAAGAAGGGCCCCAAGAGCTGCAGACCCTCACAGGGCCTCCCAAGGCCTCATAACTAATAGGAGGCAATGGCCAGCAAGAAGCCCCTGGCGTCCACCTGTTCATCTGTTACTTGTAGGAAAAAGCATCGAACTCCAGGAGCGAAAGGCAGGAGAGTTCCAGACCTTGGGCCGAAGAACTGAAGGAAAACGCCGGCTTCTTGAGCCATTCCCTCTACTTCTGGGCCCTTAATTCAACTCAGTAAAATTGTAACTAAGTTCCTACACTGGGTAAGGCAGTTCACCAGGCAGACAGCCCAACAAAACATAACTAAACAGTCCCTGCCCACGAGGGGCTTATATTCTACTGGGGGAGGGCTATAGAATGTGCAGAAACAAGGAAAAACAAAGTAATCTAAGGAGAGAGAGAACATTCCCAACTGGGGATACTGGGGGGAGGCAGTCCCCAAGCTTAACCCCAAAGTGAGTCAGGGGTTTTGAAAGGCAGACATTCTAGGAGATTGAGCCAAGGAGACTGCATTTTATCCTGGGTGTAATGAGGAACCACTCAGATTATTTTGGTAAAGATGTGGAAAATGGGTATGGAAAGGGAGGGGCTGGAAATGGGGACATGAGGTGAGAGGACATTCTCTGAGAGGCGAAAAGGGCCAGAGCAGATGGTATGACTGGCAGTGGGGGAGATGGAGATGAGCCCTGTGTGGCAGGCAAAGTGATAGGATTTGGTAACCAGTCAGATAGCGGAGAAGGATTGAGAATAATTCTAGGATTGCAAAACTGGGTGATTGGGATGATGGCTCCCTCAGCAGAAGTGAGGAAGTTTGGAAAGAGGAGATATATAGGGGGAAGGGCTTCTGCTTCTGTTTGGAATATGTGTAGCCCGAGGAAATAATGGGGTGGCCATTTGGAACTCTCCACTGGGGAGTTGGCAATGTGGGACTAGAACTCAGGACTGAGTCTAGGGTTAGAAATACAGGTCTGGGAGCTGTCTGTGTAGTGGTAACTGATAACTGAACCCATGATTAGGTATGAAGTCAGTGATATCACCAGCAGAAAGAGTGAAGAGAATAAGGCTGCCATGCTGTGGGAGGGCCCACTTAAGATTAGATGGTGTAGCAGCAACCACACTGGCATAGGCAGGATGGCTGCTAGCACAGGTAGATCTGCTTTGCTAGGAAACACAGCTGTTTAAGGGCTCAGCAATCCTTTTAAATTACATTCACCAGTTCAGGGGAAAAGTCAGCACCCTGAACTTCAGAGAAAATACAAGCAGAGAAATAAGACCACAGACAGGGCTCTGCCTGCCTGAATCAACCAAACACTTAACATACATCCCTGGATGGAGAGAGCCTTTACATCTGGGCAGTCTGGGGGCGGGGGGAGAGCTCTGAATATACAGTCAGTCAGAATCTCAACCAGTGAATCATAAGATCCTTCTTATAAGTGAGCCCCCAAAGCAAAATGCCAACTCAGTATATATCACAACCCTCCTGACTCAGTGCCTAATTAGAAATTAGCAAAAGCCTTCCTATAAGCAAGCCTACCCTAAGAAGCTTCCCTTATTGGGCTCCACCTGAGGCCTATTAATGGGCAGGGAAGATCTTATATCCCATTAACATTACAGATGGAATGAACTTAAGATTCTATAGAGAAGGACCAGTGGTCAGTGTTTAATAAATTTTGTCAACTGTACAAGACTAGCATCTAAGAAAATGTCTATTGAAAGTTCCCTAGCATTGAGGACTGACAGGGTGTCAATGGTGGTAGAGCAGAGGGCTCCAGGGTAGAGGGCAGGTCACAGTATAGTCAGGACTGTGAATAAAGGAAAGTGAGATCAGAACAGGGGTGATAGACTCAGAGAGCAAAAAAGGATGGAGGGCCTAGGATTCATGGTGATTATTAGGGTTAGAAAGGGCAAAGTAGAGTGAGAAATAGAAGGACAGGATATTATTATTAGGAAGGAAAAATCAGAGTTCATATAGAGCAGTCTTGGGGGTGAAGGGGGAATGAAAAAGCACGTTTGTGGCCAACATAGTATGGAAGTGGAAGTTATAGGTTTGGGGGTTGTAGAACGTGGAGGAATATCACCATGACCGCCCAGTTTAGGAGATAATCATCCTTCCTGAAATTGCTGATTACTTATCTTTAAGACCATAAGCTAACTTCACAGAAGAAATGTGTGGAGAGAAGCAGCTTTTAGATCATGGGGCTCCCCAGTGGAGTGATGAGCCAAGGTAGAGGCTGCTGCCTCTGCATTTGGAGGAGATAGGCTTCCTTAGAGCCCCTGATGATCAGGAGCTTTCCTCCTCACAGTGCGGGGATGACAGACACAGGGCGTGAAGGGCTTTTCTCTGGAAAAAGGATTCAGTGAAGAGTTGCCAGGGTAGGATGGCTGGAGATTTGACACTTGCTGTGAGGCCTGCCTAGAGTGTGAGGCTTGGACAAGCACACCAGCAGGTATCTCCATTTACTCTGACTTCTGTTCTAAGTTTCATTCTGTTTTCTTGTACCTGTCGATAATATTTGCCTACTTTGATCAATGGGAGCCATGAGCTTATAATGGGTATTGGGAAAAGGACCCTGGTGGTGTCATCTAATGAAGTTCCCAGATCTCCTGGTGGGGTCTGAGAGGCAGAGCAGAGAGAATTTCCTCCAAGGCTCCTTTGGGTTCCAGAAGAATCACTAATACACAAGTTACACCTGCTTTTTTTTTTTTTTTTGCTTTTTGGAGGGCAATTGGGGTTAAGTAACTTGCCCAAGGTCACACGGCTAGGTGTTTGTTTGTGTGTGTTAAGTGTCTGAGGCCGGATCCAAACACACGTCCTTCTGACTCCAGGGCTGACGCTGTTACACCTGCTTTTACTGGAATGGCAACTTAGTTCTTCAAATGCCAAACACTGAGCCCTGAATGTCTGAAGAGAGAATACTTGGAGGATAAAACAAGTTTGAGGCTTTTTCCTCCTCCAGTGCTTAGTGAGCTCTCCCTCCTTCCTCTCATTTATCCGGTCCATGTGCTTAATACATGTCAAATTGTTCCAGCTGAGGTGTCCCAGACTCCTTGTTACCTGTCTCCACTCCATGTTCCTCAGAGTTGAATTTCTTGGTGTGCTCAGAAGTGGGAAGTTTTTCCAGGATCTCTAATTCTTACCCTTCAATCAGGAATGAGGTGCTGGCTTCAAGGAGTGTAAAGCCAAGCACGAGCAGCTTTCCAGAGGACTGCTGCTGTGAACAGCTTCAAGGCCCTGATTACACAGTATAGTGAACTCTCTCTTTATTCAGTAACAAACTAAGACAAAACATTCACAGAAACCAAAGTACAGCATTCACAATGTTATGGCATAACAACTTATAACTAGAATGGCCACAGTTTTCACCAAAGTAGCCACATAGTTTTAAACAAAGTATAGGCATTTAGTAACTCAGTCATTTAGTAAGTCCTTTATTTCAATCATCCTTAAGGAGGCTTGGACACAAAGTACAAAGGTCAAAGTTCTCCACCCCTAGATCACAGTAAACCATAATCTTCTCAGTCAACATCAGGTACCCAAGAAGAGATCTTTTCATGTTGACTCAAGGCTGGCTCTCAGCTTCCATGGATCTTCTTCCATGGTCCCAGCTTCTGCCCAAATCTACACAACTGTCACCTGGGTTCAAAGGTAGGCAGCTCTCAGCTCCCTGTCCAGTTGCTTGTCCAGTTCCCATTCCATATTGAAGCTCACAGTGTCCTGTCCACCTCAGCTCCTTCACAGTTCCTGTTTCTGGGAAGACAAAGCTTAACAGAGCCAAAACAACATTCATGCCCATTGCTGGCACCATCATCAATTCACCTGTGAAATCAACACAGACCCACCAACAAGATCTGAGAACTCAACACAAATCATCAGTATAGAAATCAACAACGACCTACAAACAAAGTCCAAGAGGTCGATACAAATCATTTGAGAGGTCCCAGGACCTCCAAAACCCTCCTCCAGGACTTCTGTAAACAGACAACCAGAAAATCCTCTTTCAGGGCTTCCAGTAAGGTCCCAGGGCTTCTGTGGAAAGTACCACAAACAAACATCAACACAGACAGAAGAGACAAACAGAGTGCCAGGGCACCACAATTTTCTCCTTCTCCATCACAAGAGCTCCCTTCTCAGTTGTGCTCTCTCCAGCCTGGGCCTCTCCTTATATATGGACATTAGCTCTTCCCCTTCCTGTTGCATCAGCAACAGGAGTTCACCAATTGTGGGATTCACAAGTTGTGGGATTCACAAGTACTGGATCTTAATACTTGATATAATCATGAACTGAAACCAGGTATTAACTACTTCTGTATTGATTAAATAACTTGAAACAAGCTGCCAAGAACCTGTTTGCTTGTCAATAAAAAGGGCAGGGAAGATCTTCAAATCCCCATTACCATTAGATTCCACCCCTCCACAATCTTTGGCCTTACAATCTCAGTCTAAATGGCCATGGATCCTGGAACAAACAGAGGCACTATACTTTGTAATCCTACTGACTACACCATATATGTAAAGCCAAGCATGAGCAGCTTTCCAGAGGACTGCTACTGTGATTACATAACATAGTGAACTCTCTATTTATTCAGTAACAAACTAAGACAAAACATTGACAGAAATCAAAATACAACATTCACATTGTTATAACTTAACAACTTATTACTAAAATGGCCACACAGTCTTCACTAAAGTGGTCACATAGTTTTAAGCAAAAGATATCAATCAGTAAGAGCTTAACTCAATCATCCTTAAAGAGGCAAGCCTCCTCAATAGACACAAGCGCAAAGGTCACATTGTCTTAATCTCTCAGTCAAAAAGTCTTCTTTCTTCTTAACTGGAGATCAGTCCCCAATCATCCTTAATTCAATCATCCAGAAAAGGTAAGGGGCACAGAGTACAGAGTTTTCCACCTCTAGGCCACAGTAAATCATGATCTCCTCAGTTTGCATTAAATAGCCAAGGAGAGGTATTTTCATCTTGTCTCAAGGCCGGCTCTCAGCTTCCATGGTTCCACTTCCATGGTCACAGCTTCTGCCCAAATTTATCCAACTCTCACCTGGGTTTAAAGACAGGCAGCTCCCAGCTCCTTGTGCAGTTCCTGTTCCGTATTGAAGCTCACAGTGTCTAGTCCACCTCAAGTCCCTCACAGTTTCTGTTCCTGGGAAGACAAAGCTTAACAAAGCCACAATAACATTTATGCACATTGCTGGCACCGTCATCAATTCACTTTCTGCCTGTAAGATCAATGTAGACTCGAGAACAAGGTCTGAGAAATCAACACAAATCATCAGTATAGTCCCAGGACCTCTGAAGATGTCAGTAAGATCCTCCTCTAGCCTTTCTGCAAACAGACAAGAAAACCCTCTTTCGGGGCTTCTGTAACTACAGCAAGGTCCTCTATCAACAGACAAATGTGACAAAGTACTAGCCCCACAGCCACGCTTCCTCCCAGCTCTCATCTCCTCTGATTTCTGCTCTTCTCAATTCTCTTCTCGGTTCTCTTTTCTCTCGCGAGCAGAAGCAGCTCTGCCTCCAGGCGACTCGCTCCCACAAGGTTTTGGCTCCCAGCGGTTCTCAGGATCCCAGCAGTCCTCCCCCTCTCTCTCAGCAGTTTTCAGATGTTCCGTCTCTCTGCAGTTCTGAGTCTCTAGCTAGAATTTTCCTTACATGTGGTTTTAGCTCCTCCCTGTTCTGCCGCTTCTGGTCACATCAGCAAGTTCATCCCACCGTGGGATTCGCAGGTTCTGGGTCTTCATACTCGATACAGTCATGGACTGGAAACGAGGTGCTGAGTACCTGTTTGTTTGCCGACACAAGGGGCAGAGGAGTCATCCAAACCGCTATCGCCGTTAGGAGGAGCTCATGTCTATTCTGCCCGTCTTCCTTGGTGTCTCACGTTTATTTGTCTCTGAGAAGTCTTGTGACAGCGCGAAGTGGGACACGATTGGGTCGTTTTAGTGGCTTATCCTGTTTTCTCTGACGCTTCTGTTTCCGTTCACTTTCCTTCCTGGACCTCCGGGGTCGGCTTCTCTGTATGTTCGGTCTAAGACGACCCCTTTATCCAGATTTTTCAGGGAAATCCCTGCCGTAAAGTCTTGCGGGAGCCCGAGGAGACAGAAGCGTTGTGTGCACGCTGGGGTTCTCCGTGGCGGCTCCGTTAGTTAGTATCTCGTGTATGTCCCTGGACAGTGCCCGAGACTTTGGACCAGGGCATTTCCCTCAGGAGCCGGATGCTCTTCCCCGGTTCCCTCGGATCTGATCGTGACCCTTGTCTCTTTTGACATCTTTTGGGCCCATTTTTCTTTACTGTTTGAATTGAAAGGTATCCCCGCCCTTCTGAAGGGAGCGGCGAGGTCTTGGCAGGCTCTATCACTCTCTAGTGGCCATGCGGGATACTGCAGCCAGCGCAGGCCCGACCCAGTCCCTGTGGTAGGGACAAGCAGGAGGAGGTGTGAGAAGCTCGCCACCTGGTGGCTAACGGAGACATTGCGCTGAGCTAATCAGACGGGACTTCCACGTTGTAACCACAAGGGGGAGCTCGCTTTACTTGTGCTCGGGCCAGGGCATGGGGCCAAGGGGCACGAGCGTTTTAAGCTACGTGTTTATTTGCTTTTGGTTTCCGCATCCCCCTTGGGACGTCGTGAGCTCTGAGCGCCCCCTCCCCAGGCGGCACGCAGTCCGATGCAGCCTCCACGTGCACGTTGACATCAAGAACCAGAACCTGCGAAAGAAAGAGGGAAAGCAGCGCGCTGCGCGCAGCCGCCCTCGTCCTCTCTGGACGGGGACAGCGTCCTCCCCCGCAGTCTTTGGTCCTCGACCGCTGAGCGCTCAGTCTGCGGGTCACGCAGCGATGCGCGTCCCCTGGTTCTGCTCGCTCACGCCCCTCGGCCCCCGCTCACAGAAGTCTGTCCAGGTGGCTCTGCAGTCCGCCTGCGCAGCCCTTCTTAGGCGCCGCGGGACCCCGTGACCCTCCTACGCCACGCCTTGTTCAGTCAGAGCCGCGCTCGGGCCCTTCTGCCCTCTCTCTGGGCCCTCGGGATGCAGACCCAGCAGAGCTGTGGCTGGTCCAAGGCGCGCATGCGCTGCGGCCTTGTGGGCGCCTCCCAAGCTCTGCTTCACAGCACCTGAGCCCGACGCCTTCTCTCCGCTCACGCCGGCGCTGCCACCCCCTCACTCCTGAGCTATCCCAACGGGCCTGACGCACCTCCCTGCCTCGCGCCTGCTTTTAACAAACGCTTTATCAGCGTCTGGTTTACATCACTCACCCCCCGGACTTTGAGTTACGATCATTCCCCCCGTTATTCCCCCCGTTATTCCCCCCGTTATTCCCCTACCCACCTCCCAGAACAGCAGGCCCACAGGATACCCCTCATCCCGTCTGCCCTCTCCCATACCTTCCCCCATTCCGCCTTCGACTTTACCATTAGGGCGAGCTGAGTCTCTGAGGCCCAAGGCCTGCACGTCTTATCTCCCAGGGACATGCAAAACAGTATTAATCATAGTATTTATATATATTTGGAACATTTAATCTTAAAACCTCGAATTTCAGACCCATTCCCTCCCTCCCCCGTCACCCACTCCCTCTGGGAAGATAAGCAATTCAGCATGTGTTGTACATGTCTAGCTATGCAAAACATCACCATGGTAGATACATTGTAAAAGGCTGCCTACATGTCCCTCCCACCCCTCCCACCCCCACCTGGTCCTTTCCCTACTTTAATCCTGACCCTCTTCAGTAGTGGGTACTGCCAACCTCCCCTCCCCCCAGCATGCCCTCCCCTCCATCCTCCCCCCTCTCATCCCCCTTCCTCCTATTCTCCTGCAGGGTGAGATATCCCATTTAGTATGTATGTCATTCTCTCCCTGAACCAAATTCAAGGAGAACATGGTTTTGCCTTTTTGCTTCCTATTCTCCCCCTCCCCTGCAGCCACTTCCCTTTGCCTCTTCTACATGAGATAGTTTACCCTCCCCTGTCTCTCCCCATCTCCTCTTGCCACTTTCCTCTCTCACCTCATAATTTCATCCCTTGAGTATTCTCCCTTCCCAACAAATTCAACCTATGCCCTCTATCCGTATATAACTGTAACCATATACACACACATTCATATATATATTCATATGACCACACATCCTTCTTCCATTATTTTCATAATGAGAAAGGTTTCATCAGTCACTGTTATTGTTTTTCCATATAGGAATGTAAATAGTTCAACTTTGATAAGTTCCTTTTGATTTCTTTTCCTTGATTACCTTCTCAAGCATCTCTTGCTTCTTGTAACTGGATGTCAAATTTTCTATTCAACTCTGGTTTTTTCCTCAAAAATGCTTGAAAGTCCTCTATTCCACTGAATGACCATATTTTCCCCTGAATCAAAATACTCAGTTTTGCTGGGTATGAGATTCTTGGTTTTAATCCCAGCTCTTTTGCCCTGCAGAATATCGTATTCCATGCCCTTCGATCCCTCAGTGTAGAAGCTGCCGGGTCCTGGGCTATTCAGATTGTGTTTCCACAATATTGAAATTGTTTCTTCCAGGCTGCTTGTAGTATTTTCTCCTTGAGCTGGGAATTCTGGAACCTGGCTATAATATTCCTAGGAGTTTTCTTTTTGGGATCTTTTTCAGGAGGTGATTGGTGGATTCTTCCAACCTCTATTTTGCTCTCTGGGTCCAAAACATCAGGGCAATTTTCCTTGAGAGTTTCTTGAGGGTGATTTCTAGGTTCTTTCTTTGATCATGGCTTTCAGGTAGTCCAATAATTTTTAAATTATCTCTCCTGGATCTATTTTCCAGGTCAGTGGTTTTTCCCATGAGATATTTCACATTGCCTTCTATTCTTTCATTTGTTTGGATTTGCTTAACAGCATCTTGATTTCTCATAAAGTCACTAGCTTCCATTTGCTCCAGTCTAATTCTGAAGGAATGAATCTACTCAGTGAGCTTTTGAGATTCCTTTTCCATCTGGCAAATTTGCTTTTTAAGGCATTCTTCTCCTCATTGCCTTTCTGAGCCTCCTTTGCCATTTGAGTTAGTCTATTTTTTAAGGTGTTATTTTCCTCAGTCAGGCTGTTGACTCTCATTTCATACTTTTCCTGCATCCTTCTCATTTCTCTTCCCAACTTTTTCCTCCACTTCTCTTATTTGGTTTTTGAAATCCTTCTTAAGGTCCTCTATGGTCTGTAACCTGTTCATATTTTCATTTGGGGCTTTTGGTGCAGGATTTCTGACCTCACAGTCCTCCTCCTGTTCCATGCTTTGATCCTCTTTGCCCCCAAAATAGGAGTCTAATGTTGCATTTTTCTGTTTATTTTGTTTCCTTTGCCTAGGCATGTTGCCACTTAATTACTGGACTTTCGGACTTGTTGCCACAGTAGGACTCTGCCACCAGATAGTGGAGCTTCCATCCTAAACGTTGGGGTCTTCACAACTTCCGGAGGTATTAGTTGGGTGGCCTCTGTTAAGCCTCCACACACTCCAGCAAGCTGGATACCGACCACACGACCTCCCCCCCCCCCCCCCCCAGACCTCAATCCAGATCCAGGGAGGTTAAAGCAAGCATGATTACCACCCCCCCCCCCCAGACTGATCGCTGGATCTCCCTACAGTTTGCAGACCAGGAGCTGAAGCTGCCACTGAAGCTGCAAAATGGCGTCTGTGCTGTGGCTCCTCAGCCACTTCTCACCCCCAGGGGAAGAAGCTGATGCATTTGCCAAATACTGGTCCCAAAGTCCATAGGGCACTAATCTCTCACTTTGTCCTAGGCATCTATGTGTTGATAATTCTGGAATCACCACAGCTGCTAGTGTTCCGGGGTCCCTCCAGCTGGCTGCTGGCCTGGCCTCCCTGGCGCTAAAACCACAGCTCACACGGGCCTGGGCTTGTCTCCCAGAGCATTGCACTGGACTTTTCCAGAGCCCTGCACTGGCCGCCCCTAGAATGCTGAGCTGGCCGTTCCCTGCCGGGCTGCTGGGCTGTCCTTGGTGGGAGGTTAGCTTCTCTGTGTCATTCTGTGGGTGCTGGAGCTCCAGAAGTTGTTCAGAGTCCACCTTTTACATTGTTTGGAGGTGTTCTGGTGGGAAAGCATCTTGGAAGTGCTGTTTCTACTCCGCCATCTTGGCTCCGCCCCTCCCTGCCTCAAGTCTTGAGCCACTCTATAGAGAGGAATTGCTCATGGCTTCCAAAATCATGTCCCTTAAATGCTGGTTTTATGATATCACTCTCCTATTCAATAAACTTGAGGGGCTCAAAAGGTCCCCAACACCCGCTTCTTCCTAACTTTTGGGTAACTGTCAAGGGCACCACCATCTCATGTACACAGGTACCATTTTCCACTCCTCATTTGCTCCCAATCCCCCATCCCATATCCAATCACTGGTCAAATCCTGTTGATTCAACCTTCCCACTGTCTCTTGAGTAGAACACCTTCTGTCCTCTGACACTGCCAAGCCCATATCCACTTGCACCAGGATAATTGTTGTATCCTTTTAGTTAGTCAGCCTGCCTCAAGTCTCTCCCCACTACAGTCAGCCAGGAGGCAGAGATGCGGAAGGAGAGTCCTTAGTCCTGAGGGCAAGTTCTCAGAAGGGTTTGGGAGGAACCACTGGCCATTCTACACCCAGGGTCTCTAATACTATTCCACCCCAAACTTTGTGAGGAGGGATAGCCATTCACTCTTATGTATGGGGTCTGGAAAACTGTCTAAGATAGTGCAAAGAGTCTGAGATTTAGCATCAGGAGATGGGTTTGAATTATGCCATCACCCTTTAACAAGGTGGGGGAACCCTGGGTAAATCCCTTCGCCTCTCTGATATTTCTCCTCTATAAAATGGGGGTACTAATACACACTGGCACTGCCTTTCCTTTCCTATTCTTCCATGATCCCCTGTCACTGGTCACTCTTTGGGAAAAGGGGCATATATCTTACATTTACTTGTTTGCAGATGTGTTACAAGTCTCCAGGACAAGGGAAGCTTGGGAGACCACAGGGACCTGCTCTCTCTCCTTTGTATCACCAGTGCTTAGCTTAGCCCAGTGCTCAGCATATGGCAAGGGCTTAAGAAAAGTTTTCTTGAAGGTGGTGTGGAAAGGTCTTTGTAGACCTCAGGGTCTCTACACCTAAGGCTTACCGCTGCCATGTTCCTGCCTGTGCATGCACAGAGTACAGAAGCAGCCCTGGCTGTCCCTCCCTTTCACAGTTGGTGGAAGGGCTTTGAGCCCCTCCCTTTCCCATATAGGAGCCCCCACCTCCCCAGCATCCCCCAGAAGCAAGTACAGCTGGGTTTGGCTCTGTCCAGAAGCCCTTATTGTCCCAGCATTCCCTAGCTGGGTGTGGCCCCTCATAGGAGGTTTTCCACCAAGTTGCCCCTCAGTCCTGTTGTTGCCCTGCTCCACTTGCCAGCTACAGATCCATCTTCACTCTGCTCCTGACAGCAAGCTTTACTAAGTGAGCCCATTCTTCACTGTGTTCTGCAATGTTCCCAGTCCTTAATACTCTTTCGTAAATGTGAGCCTTCATCCTCAGATTTATTTTGGGGCCTTATTCACTGCTTTTATGGTCAAAAGCTTGTAGAAGATTTATAGGTTATATCTTTTTCGGTTAATCAATTTTTCCCCCTCCATAACACAGAGGCTGTAAAGTCCCTCATTGCTGAGACTAAATCATTTTTGTTCCTAGTCCAGTTCCTTAAAAGTGTTGTAGATGCTGAGAGTCTATTGTTCTGACTTCTTAGTTCTTCCCATGTGACTTCTGTTTATTTCAAATACAGAACCTCATGGCTACCCCTGGAATAGTACCAGAATTATCAAAGCCATCTCTACCTTTCCTCTCTTTGCAACAAACAACTTCCACCCTGGGTCTGTGTTTCTCAAAGACTAGTCCTCTCAGGGTTGAAACTATCCCTAGAAAGATCCAAATCCTTTTCAAAGTGGTTAGGATGGACACTAGGCTTAAGCAAGCTTGGAGCATTGTGTCTGGAGTCATGGTGGGGAAGTTGATGATGGTGGTATTGGAAAAGGAAGAAACATCTTCCATATTCATGTCTGTACATGCCTTGGAATGGACTACCTCTCAGGTCCCTTCCAGCTCTGAAATTCTGTAATGATGAATATAGTCCTTTAAAAACCTGAGTGATATTTATAAGCATTTGGATGGATTATACAAATCAGATCATGATTTCAAATTGGTCTTTTATATTTGAATTTTTCTCTTCATTCCATTCTTGGGAGATAAGAACTTCTCCCTCATTGTTAGTCTTCCATCAAAATCTGAATGACCACTTGGCAGGTCTGCCATAGAAAGATGTTTTTTTCTAGATCCAGGTTGGATGATATGTCTCTGGGGTCCCATCCAACTCTGAGGATTCCGAACTACACCACTGAGCTGTTTGAGGGTACAGAAGACAAATGCAAATTTACCAGCATTTATTAAGTGCTGCCTATATTCAAAGCAAAGTCCTAGGCACAGAAGGAGATATGAAGATAAATGGATTATGGACAGACGTTGGTGCGTCAAAGGCAGAATGCCTTCGTGATATTTGGGGGTGGGCCACTCAGTCTCCTCATTCATTAGGATGATGGAGGCAAGCCTGGCTTGCTGCTAAGGTGATCCAGAGTGAGCAAGGCTGTTACTAGGGCTGAACACAAGAGGGCTTCATGGTGGTGATGACACAACTCCAGCAAGTCAGTGAAGCTGATCTATCAGCTGTTGTTGGGGTTGACCAGAAGAATGGCATCTCCAGGAGGCCAGCAAGCTCACATTTCTGCCTTGCATTCCCGGTGTGGAGTGGCATGTAGTAGGTATGTACCAAGGGTGGATTGAATTGGACATCCATCAGGATGAAATGAAACTGAGGTGTAGGTGCTTGCTCTGTGTCTCTGTGTCTCTGTCTCCATCTCTCTGTCTCTGTCCATGTAAAGTGTGCAGGAGATATTTACACATTAGAAGTGCAGGGGATGCAGCTCACTGATGTTCAATGTTTCCTTTGATGCATTACCTCACCCCTGGGATGTTGCAATAGATTTCTGGTTGGTCATCCTGCCTCAAGTCTCTCCCTCTAGTTCATCCTTCACTAAACTGCCAGATTGAGCTTCCTGAATCACCAGCCTGAGCATATCATGCACCGCTGGCTCCCCTCCCCCCCCCATTCAGTCACTCCTGATGGTTCCCTTTCACCTCTAGGCTCCAACAGAAAGTCCTCTGTTTTGATGCTCAGACCCCTTTCTAAGCTGGCTCTTTCCTAGCTTTCCAGCCTTCCTATAGCTCCTTCCCCTCCACCTGCCCCACTCACTCAGAGATCCAGTGATACTGGAGTAGGTGTTGTTCCTCAAGCAGGATATTTCACCTCAGACTTCAGGCATTCTTGTTGGCTGTCTGCCATGACTGGACCTGTCCCATCTCCTTTCTGCCACATGGCTTCCTTGCAGCCCTAACAGACTTCTCCCAGACTTCCCCAAAGCCTCTCAGTACAGTGATTTTCCTCTGTTGATCACCTCTCATTTGTCCTGTATGTATTGTCTCTGAATACATTTATCTGCACATTGTCTCCTCCTTGAGCGCATGGCTATCCTTTGCCTTTCTCTGGATCTTTAGTTCTTACCACAATGTCAGCATATAATAGGCACTTAATAAATACTTATTGTGGTGGACAGGTGGTAAAGCACACAGAGCACTTGCCCTGGAGTCAATAGGACCTGAGTTCAAATCCAGACTCAGACACTAGCTAGGTGGCCTTGGGCAAGTCACTTCACCCTATTTACCTCAGTTTCCTGATCTGTAAAATGATCTGGAGAAGGAAATGGAAAACCACTCCAGTATCTCTGCCGAGAAAATCCTAAATGGGGTCATGAAGAGTTGGGCTTAACTGAAATGGTTCAAAATAAATATTCATTGACTGACTGACACACCTTCCAGAATGGGGGCTGAGCCAATAGCATTAAAAAGAGATTTCCCTGGTCCCTCAGGGGTGCTTGATCCTGATTGGGTAATGGAGTTGGTTGGTTTTGCTCTGGGGGAGTAAGGCTAGAGTATTGCTGTACCAATAAATATTCCTTTGTAAAATGTAATTTATATTCATTGTTTAATGTATATTAGGGAGATCTTTTAACTAGTTGATTGGTTTTGGGGAGAACATATAGGTTGTGGGTTCCAAATGATACTAGAGCAAAGTGCCCCCCTGACCCCTGGAGTTAGGCCTGAAAAGCAGAGGGGGAGACATACCCTGACACAGCCTGGGTGCCGTGAGTGCAGAGCAGATGCTCCAGAGACCGCTAGCTTCATTCTACAAGGTAGCTTTATTTTTCAGGAAACAGTCTCTCGTCTCCTCTCCACTGAGAACAATGAAATTAGATCAATAGACTTCTGGGCAATGGACTGTGATGTGCAGCTCATTTGAAGAGAATGGAAAATACACATCTCCAAAGTTCTCCATTTCTCAACTCATTGACCATCAGTGCGATTGCTGATGAGACAGCCCTTTATTTGTGCCTCTGAGAGGTCGCTGATGGCACCTTGGAGAGGAAGCCGGGCAGAAGGGACGAATGACTGCACTGCAGGTGGGCACTGAGTGAGTTTAAATGATCTTTAATGCCCTGATTTTCAGAGCAAATTTTAGTCAAACTCTTTCCCTATTGTTTCTCCAACTTAACTCAATGGGTTTTTGTGCCTGCAGCTCTGCATAATTCCTCGGTGTTTTGCTTTGAACAATGAATGTAATTCAAAGCAAAAGCAAAAACAAACTTGGGCTAATAACACATCAACAAGAATTGAGCTTGTGATTTAGAGGAAAAAGAATCTTTCTGAGGAAATTCCTACTTGCAACAAGTTCACTTTAACTTTCTATCTCACAGAGCAATAAGACTGGAAGGAATTGGGGGGGTTCAGGCCATGGTGGGGTGTCCAGCTTTCTCATTTTATATAGCAGGACCTCGAGGCCCTAGAAGGTTAAGTGACTTGGCCAGGGTCATGCAACTATTAAGTGGTGGAGCTGAGTTTCCACTCTAATTTGTGTGACCCCAAGTCCAGAGATTGCCCCACAGCACCATGAGTGTCCCTCTTTCCTTGTTTTACCAAGGCAAAACAAACAAGCATTTTAAGCACCTACTATGTGCCAGAAGTGCTTACATTTGAATGGGGGAGACAACAGGTATATATGTAAATGCAGACAGCATAGGTATAAAGTGAGTAAATACAAATATATGCAAAGTTGTTCTGTATGAGGTAGTGTGGAAGGAGGAGCAGTAACAGGTATGTGTGGGGGGATCAGGGAAAGCTTGTACAGATCTGGTGTTTGTGTGCTATCTAAAAGGTGGAGAGACACATCATACGAGAGAAAGGGAGGCCAGTTTGGCTACATGAAAGAATGAAGAAGGCAAGAACAATATTCTACAAGTCTGTCAAGGTAGATCAGGAACACTAACAGAAGAGTTTGTGGTCTGTCCTGGACTAGGGGCAATGGAAACTAGAGTGTCTACTGAGTAGAGGAGTCACCTGGTTACACCTTTGCTTCAGGCTAATCACCTGGCCAGCTGAGTGGAAGAAGCACAGGCTGGAGAGATTTGAGGAAAGAAGCTAAATTAGGGAGTTGTTGTTCTTCTAGGTAAGGGGTGATGGAAGCCTGAACTAGGGTTAAGAGAAGGGGTCAGACAGGAGAGATATTGTGAAGGAAAAAGTGGCCATATTTGTCATCTGATAACGGGGGACAGTGAGGGGCCCAGGAAAATGCTAAGGGCATGAGCCTGGGAAACAAGAAAGCTAGAGGAGTTTCTACAGCAATGGAGATGTTTCTCAAAGGGGAGGTTTGGAAAGAAGGGACCAACCCAGGCTTGACCACAGTTAAGCCTCAGATTGGTGAGGATACAAACAGTGCCCTAAGGGTTGAGTGGTGTTTCCAGTACTTTGTGAAGCCCCTCATTTATTCCCTAACCTGAAGGGGTCCTAAAGTCTCTTCCCCTTCTCTTGGAATCCCATAAAACTTCCCCCTTATCCTGGACCATAACATTCCTTGTCTCCCCCCATCCTGGGTCTCCCTTAGCTTGTGTCTCCTATCCTGTCATCCATCTTCCTCGTCCTGTCCCTAGGACAGTCTCAAACCCCGATAAAACCTCTAAAATGACATCGCCATTCTGAAACCTCTATATAAGCGTAACTCCCCAAATATCGGGGTCTCACTGAGCTTTCTTGCTAGGAGACCCATGCTGCTTTTGCTTCAATAAAGCTCCCATTGACTATAGAGGAGGTGTAAGTGAATTCTTTCACAGCTGAACCTGCTCTCCCAACTCTAATGCTCATTAAGACGACTCTGGGACATCCAGTTTGAAGTGACCAATGGGCCATTGGTGATGTGGTATTGAATCTCCGAGGAGAGATTGAGGCTGCATCTAGAGGTCTGGGAATCATTAGCAGAGATGGAACAGTTTATGCTGAGGTTACCAAGAGAGAAAGTAGAGAAAGAAGAGGAGAAATCCTAGGAGGGAAGCCTTGGGAAATGGCTCAGCTAGGGGCTGGGGAAGGAGATTGAGAAGTGGTCAGGCATGGAGAACCAGGAGCCAGCAGTGTCACTAAACCCCACCAAGGAGAGTACAGAGGGAAGTGAGGGGACCAGAGGCACAGCTTTTAAGAATGTAGTTTCTGATTTCTTTCTTCATTTGAGATGAAGAAGTCCCAAGTGGCCGCAGAGTCAATAAGTACTGGCCCTCTCCTTCTTCCAATTCCTAAACTACAATCATCTTCCAAAACAGAGGCTGGCATATATGTTGAAGGGATCTTTGTCGTGGTCTTTTATTTAAAAAACACCCTCAGTCTGAGCTCTGCAAGCCAAGCTGATTGAGTCTCCCATGAAGAGATGTTTCTTTTTGTCTTTGGACTCATGAGAGAGGCAGCATGGTGGGGTGATGTGGGTGGAGGGCTTCACACAGAGGCCAGAGCCCCAGCTTGAAGTCCTGTCTCTGCCTCGTGGTGGCTGCGTGACTCTGGGCAGCTCACCTTTGTGCCCTTTGTGGCTTTCAAGGCTATGAGGTGTAGAGACATTGACAACCTGTGCTGGTGGAGAGGATCTCCTCACCTAGGAGTTCATGTGCCAGTGGGATCCCAGGGCTGCTCTCTACCCTTCTGTCTTTGTACCAGTGATGAATCCCAGCTCAGAGAAAGGCCTGAACTTCCACTTCCTTCTTTCTTCTGGTTTCATTTATAGTGAGAATGTTGAGACTGCTGGGTTTTGTTCCCTTCATTTGTGCCTGCTTGCTGCCCACTTGAAGAGGATTCCTCATTTATTAGAAAACTCTGCCTGGATGTGTGACATTGGACAAGTCTTTCCCTTCTCTCTGGGCTTTACTTTCCTCCTCTGCAAGTTGAGGGGTTGGATGAAACAATCTCTCAGAAATTTCTCAGCTCTAACATTTCAGCTTCTTCTCATTTGGGATCCCAAGCTGGATAAAGCCTATTTATTTAAACAAAGAGTGACATCTGGTGGATAACTATATTGTGGTTGTTTGTCCGTTCTCAAAGAGGACCATGACATCAGGAAGGTGATGCTATGACACACAAGTGAATTGGATTGGAGTGTGGGGCAGCTGTGCAAAGTCACCAGCCTCACTTTCTCTTCTAGAACATCTGGGTCCAATAGCAAGGTATAGAGCAGGACGACTGGAGATGGCCCAGGACACAGTGGGGAAACCTTGGCCTTTTCAAGCTAAGGTCTTTCCCAGGTCTCAGTTTGATTGAGACAATTCCCATTCTGTGACTAAGGCTAGGTGAGAAATGAGACAGAGAATGGCCTTTTTTACATAGTAAAAAAACCCACACCTCCTCCCCCCAAATCATTCAGGGTTTCTGGTCAAGACAGAAACAAATGCTATTTACACTCTCTCTGAGCCATCAAAGCCCAAACAATGACCAAGTGAGGACTGGGCTGGGAGCCTGAGTGATTTGAGTTTAAAGCATGGCTCTTAAGAAAGAAGTTCAGCCTACAAACCACAAGATATCTTGTGAGGTTTCAGTGATCAAAATTTATATTTACGAGCCCTGCCTTGCCCCCATCCTACTTTCCCTTCCCCCACTCTGTCCCCTTTCACTTCTGTTCTTGTGGAAGCAGAAGGGGGGCACTCAGACCTGTTGTGTTTTGCTTCTTTTGATGAGTTGCCACAACCAAAGTCATCCCAGACCTTCCAACTTTGCTGGTACAGAGACTCTCTGCCCTTAGCTAAAGGGGTGCTCAGAAAATAGACATAACCTCTTGCATTCCTAGCTTGGTGGTCCCTGGCAGAGCTCAGGCCCCACTCCAGAGCCCTAGAGACCCCAGGGTCCCCTTGACACTCTGATACAGCATCACAGTAGGACCATCTCACTTTGTACTTACCTAAAAATGGAAAGCCCACTAAATATTTAACCAGAGTGATGTTTAGCACACCTAGATAATGGAAAGGTCAATTCTCTCTCTCAGAAATGTGAGCTGCCTCCCAGGGATTCATAGGCTGTGCAGCAGAGCCCTTTGAAGGGGAATTTCTTCAAGCCTTTGACTCCCTTCTCAGTGAAGTGATGATCTCATTGATCTCTGTTTCCATGGCAACACCTTCTCAATAAATGGAGACCAGAGACAATTCTGGTGACCAGCTCCTTGCTCAGGCAGATAATGGCTCTGAGGGAGGGAGCCTTCTCCCAAGCCCAGCATCACTGACCCCTCCCAAGAGGAAACCAAAGCTTCACTTTCCAGCTCTGGTTTCAAACATGAGGGCAAGGGACATTCCTGGGAATTAGGACACCCGTGTTCCTTGTTTCCTCTGGTCTGACCTTCATCTTGTGCTTCCATGGGTTCCCATCTGGACCTTGGTCATCCTTCTCCAGGAAGACTTTACCATCAGCCCTGGAGAATGCCCTCATCAGCAGAGTGGAAGAACTGTGCCACTTGGGGGAGGGGGTCTGACAGACCTGCCAACTTCTCAGCCTTGCCTTAGCATCTCCTTAGTAATAATCTCCATCAGATTTGTAACTGTTTGGACTATATGTGCACATATAGGAAATGGCTTAGCACAGGAGCCTCGGACACTGCTGTGAAGCATTTTGTGTACACTTCCTCACTTGAACCTCACAAAAGGTCAGTGAACTAAGCACTCAGGTCCTATAAGTGCAAGCAAGGTGGGATTTTTGTTGTTTTCTTTTTGGAGTTCCATTTCCCAGGCTTAGGCTAAATTGTAGACATCTGAAGGATTAATCTCCTTTGAACCCTGATAATTCACAGCTGTGCTGCGTCAAGTAGGTTTCATGCCTTCTGGTTCTGAGCCAATAAGAGGCCGAATCTTTGTTATATATTCTGGGAGGCTGGCAGTTTGCTCATGAGAAGGACCTTGTGATCTCCTGGTGGAGATTCTGAGTAGCCACATGTTCAGAGCCCACTGACTGCTCAGATGTCTGTGCTCCCCTGATCCAGTGATATAGGGTAAAGTGTATAGCAATATTGCTTTACTCAGACAGCTGGAATCCTTTCTGTCAGTCTTTGTGCTAATTCCTCTGCTTGTGTTTTCTCCTTCAGACCTTTCCCCTGAACTAGTGAATGTAATTAAAAGTAGGATTGCTAACCCCTTTTTGAGCAGTCTTTCCTTTAAAAGCAGATCAAAGAACCTGTGCTAGCTGGCCATCTTGGGTATGCTAAGGTGCTTGCTAATACAGATACCCATTTTACAGATGAGGAAACTGAGACTTTGAGGGTTAAAGTGACACAAATTACAGGATTAAAGGGATTTCAGAGGCCAGGGACTCCAAATCCCTCACTTCACAGAAGCCGGAAGAGGTCGTAGCTCCCCAACAGCCACCTGGGTAGTCAGTGGAAAAGCTGAGATAGAAACTCTGACCTCCTGGCTCCAAACCCAGCACTGACCACTGGGAAATGCTACCTCTGCTTACTTAACATCAGAGGTGAGATTCTAAGCCATGATTCTTCCAATCTGGCCTTAACCCTAAGCCTTCTGCTGCTCTGAGCTTCCATGGCCATCCAGTGATGGGAGAGCAGAGAGAACAGAAGAGATTACTGTGTGCACAGTCAATGACAGAAAATGACTCTCCCCACCCCCCTGCCCAAAGCTACCTTCTCCCTAAATTGCTGTTCATTTGCATGTGATCTTCTCCATTAGAATATAAGGTCCTTTTGTGACCTTGGGCAAGTCATTTCACTCTGATTGCATTGCCCTCCCCTCTCCAAAAAAAAAAAGAATATAAGGTGCTTGAGGGCAGGGACTGCTTTGTCTTCCTTTGTGTCTTAGAGCCTGGCAGCATGCCTGGCACAGGGTGAACATTGCAGAAATGCTTAGTGTTTGATTTCCCGGACTTTCATAAACCCCAGACCCTCATTTGCAAGGTGTCTTTCTGGGCATGATGGAAATTGTGCAGTGCTTTTAATGACTTCAAACTTCTCCTTGAAATGAGGGTGACTCTTTTCTGACCAATACTGGTCCCATGATTCTGGGCGGCTATAAGTAAGAATACCAATCTCTGGGTAGTTGACCTTTTTGGATGTCCAAGAGGCAATAGAAAGGGCATGTTTGGCATGTATGATCTTCAGTAGGTGACCATCAAAGGGCTGAGACAGACAAAGCAGGTTACAGATATCATTCATGAAATGTAAGACCAGAAAAGGAGGTGGTATGATCATGTGGCAAGAGTGAAAGATGTTGGGTGGATGGTCTAAGCTCCATTGGTTTCCACCCAATGTCAGGGGTTCTAGAGGGAACCCCACTTATGGGGGATTGATGGGAAGATGTGGACAAGAGTTTTAGAGGAGGAGGGGGAGGAGGACGGCAGCCATCTGCACCTCTGATGGGTGTGTTCACAGAGGTGAAACCATGAAACTGATGGAGTATTGAAGGACACGACTGATTCCATGGCAGAGAGGTCTTTGCTCAGTGACCAGGGAATAGCACCATCGGTTGAGACACAGACCAGGGAGCTCTGTGTGTGCTGGGGGTCATCAGTGATGGGTGACACCCACCCATGGAAGGTGACAGCATTCAGAGTCTAAATCATGGGACTCCCACTGAAGGATGGGAGGGCACTGTGCTAATGGCATCTACAATGTCTCTCCAATCAATCCTCTCATCTCACACTTGTTGTTCAGTCATTCTTCAGTCATAGTCAACTCTTTGGGACACCAATTAGGATTTTCTTGGCAAGGGTCCTAGAATGATTTACTATTTCCTTCTCTAGCTCATTTTATAGATGAAGAAACTGAAGCAAACAGGGTTGAGTGACTTGCCCAGGGTCATACTGCTAGTAAGTGACTGAGGCTGGATTTGAACTCAGGTCTTCCTGACTCCAGGTCAGTGTTCTGTCCACTGTAGCACAGCTAACCCTCTCACATAGTAGGTATTCAGTAATTATCTGTTGAATTGAATTCCTGCAGGACTGTGAAACATTGTATGTGAAGGACAAACAAACTGGATGAAAAATATTTGCTGCTGAGCTTATGGTGTGTAGCTGGCTAGGCAGTCCATGGAGGCAGTCCATTAGTATGTCCTTTTCAGACAACTGTAGATGAACAGGGAGCTGGGCCTGGAACTGAGTGGGAGAAGGAGTGTAGACTGGACTACATTTCAGAAGCTGAGTTCTTCCTTCATCCAATTCTGAACTTCTCACTTTTACGAAAGCCCAACTCTTGAATACCCTGTGTTCTGTATAGCTTGGGACCACAGAGGACCACTGTCTTCTGGGAATCAACCTTTCATCATGACTTAAAGACAGATAGACAAAGGCAGAGAACCCTAGGAGACTCCCAATATATCCCTGCTAGGTGAAAGGAGGGAAGGGTTCCAGGAAGCATAGAGTGCTTTAAATTATTGAGAAGTTCTTTACATAGGTTATCTTATTTAAGCCCCAGAACAATATCATGAGGAAGGTTCTATAGATAGTATTATCCCCATTTAACAGATGGGGAAACTGAGGCTGAGACAGGTGAAGTGACTTGGCCAAGGTCATAGTACTAGGTAAGCATCAAGGACCAAATTTAAGGTATGGTTCTTCTTAAGTCCAACCTTCAAGCTGCTAGCTAGAGGTGTGTGTGTGTGTGTACATACATATGCATGCCTGTTTCTTAAGGAGGAGAGCAGGGGCCTCGGGATCCCTCTGCCTTCAGGAGCTGCTTTCAGGAATGTAGGGGTGGTATGTGGGGGGCAGTTGAGGAGCTTGTGATCTATGACTGTGTTTATCTCAGAAGAATCCCCTGTCTCTCTCTGGGAACTCTCACACTTGCTGTGTGCTGGGGGCTCAGTCTCTCTAGGTTTCTTTCTGCCTGACCAGGAGTTTCAATGCACCAGAGCAGGAAGAGTCCAATGGGATCCCGGGAGAAAGATCTTTGCTGCTCAGCCTTATGGTTCCCAAGGCGTTTGGCAGCCTCAGCTTCTGCCCGAACTTTCTGCCTCTGTGTGCTCCTCCCCTCTCTCCTGAACACCGGCCCCTCACATGTCCCTTGGGCATCTTCTCTGTTTCTGGTGAGTCCTTGTTGGATGTTAAGCCTAAGTCCCATGGAGGCTTAAGGTCTGGAGTAGGTCTCATTGAATTCATTCTTATTTTGACAAACAAGGATTTGGATATTTCTCTGGGAGCTCAGATGACATCACATTGATCAGGGTAGATGTTCATTCTGTTGGTCCAATAATAGGCTGACCTGTTGTTGCCCTGGGAGGTGGGTGAGAGAGGGAGCCCACATTACCAGTGCCTGTTCCCTGCACCAGCCAGCCCAGTGACGCAGGAGGCTCCCGGGACTTCTTGGCTTTGAGGCTGACTCTCCAAGGACCCTGGGGCAGGACTTCCTCTCTGGTTGTTCATTCATCTGGGAGCCTTCATCCAGCTGATCCTCCCTGGGTGGCCAGTCTGGTGTTTGTGATTCTGATTTAGGAGTCTTCAGCAGACATGTGCTTCTTTTTCAATGGACCGAGTCCATGTGGTGGCGTGACTAGACCAAGAAGATTTGGCCTTACACACATTGATTGAGTCATTGAGCAAAGTCGCTTGACCCCTACAGTGGGGGGCAGTTGTCTGAGACCTCTCTTGAAGAGAACTAACCAGCATTGTTAGAGGGAGTTTCCGCTCTGTGAGTTCCTAAAGCTAATGAAATCACAAGTGCAGGCTTTATCTCTATCCATATTACAGAAGAGAAGACTAAGGCAGAAGGAGGAAGTTGGGTGGCTCTGCCAGCCAGCAAGTATCTGAGGTTGGATTCACAGACTGCTCTGAGCCCAGTGTCCTTCTCTGTTCATAGAGCTCCAGAAACAGGTGCAGAAAATGCACATGCTCCCCCTCCCAGCAGAGAATATGGTGCAGAATAAAGACAGACTTTGTAGGAAAAGTGGGCATAGAGTTTCCAACGAGTGAGATCGGATGGGGTAGGACTGAGCAGAGGGCCCAGTGAGGGTGTGGGAGGCCAGCTTCGGCCCTGGGATAGCCTGGGCTTGTTTGTGTCTGAGGTGCTAGCAAGGTCTCCCGCTTTCTGCAGCCATGTTGCTGCCATGGTGTTCTTTCTTCCCCACTTTGGGAGGCTGGCCTGCCTCTCTTCCCTCTCTCCCCTCTTGACTCAGGCTGCAGGGTTCTCTTGGGTCCAGGAAGGCTTTCTTCACACTTTCCTTGTGTGTAGGCTGGAGTTTCTCGATGAGTAGAGTTTAAATGGGGCTCCCAAGGTGTGCACACTCACTCCTGGAGCTGTCTGCCTCATCTGTTCCTGTGGGGTGTGAATGGGGGCTGACAGCTCCTTCATTCCAAATGGTCTTGTTTAGGAAAATACAAAAGGAAGACTCAGGAAAAAAGGTCCCGGGGAGCATCCAGCTGCTTCTGTGCCTGCCCTCCCTTCCCCCACCTCTTCTCCCATGCCAGCCAATGTCAGGGCTGGCTCTTTGTTTCTGACCCTGAGCATAGCATTCAGGAGAGGGCCAAGTGCCTCTCCGGAACCCAGCATTCAGTTCCTCCCAATTTACTCGGGAAAGAGGGAGCAAGTTATACAGCTAGAACGTGACATGTGTCATTGAACAGACACGTGCAAACACTAGAGGCTTTCATCAGGAGTGGATGCCTGGCCCAGCTTCCCTACTACCACAGTTTGCAATAGCCAAGCTTTCCAAGTCAGATGTGCACTGCAGGCTTAGCCCCCCCGACAACAGCAAAACAATCTGGAGGGAGGGGGTGGGCATTGGTTGGGCGCCAGCTCCAAGCCTCCCACCGAGTGGGAGAAGAGTTTCCTGGGCCTGCACTCTCTGTAGCAATCTTCTGGGTTGAACTTTCTCCTTCTGTCTCTTCATATAGATACAGTCCTGGTCCAGGTGGCCCACTGATGAGCCTCTTTGGTTGGGCTAGCCATGACAGAGTGCATATCACTGCCATGGTGGGAGTTTGTGTTCATCCAGGAGGCTTTTGTTTTCAGTGTTCACTGGATCGAGGGCGTGTGAGAGGTGGACAAGCCAGGTGGCCATCTATGCTGAGGTGGGCAGGGCATGCACAGCATTTCTTGTTTGACTTTTTTTTTTTAGGGAAATAACATCTGTGATCATTTCCCTTCGTTGGGATATTTCTCCTTGTTGGGATACTTGAAAAGCTGCCTTTTAGCTCCTTTATCATTGGGTCACCTCGAGCAGAGATGTCCTGGGTTTGGGTTGGGTTGGGTTGGGTCTCACTCCCCTTTCCTGACTCATTTCTGTGAATGCTGCTGAGCCCTCCTCATAGAGTTTAAAAGTGTTGGGGTCCTATGGGAGCAGTGCCACAGAGGCCCAGAAGCTCAGGGTTGGAAGGGACATCAGTGGAACCTCCAAGATGGGATTTAAAGTTAAGGTCAAACAGGCTAGAAGGATGACCACTCTCTGGGGAGCTAGAAGGGAATTCCTTTATGGATATGATGGACTAAATGGTCTTTGGGGCTCCTTCCAATGCTCAAGTTCTATGACTCTGGGACAATCTGCCATGCTCCAAGTGAGCAGGCTAGACTTGAAGACCGTGAAAGTTCTTCTCACCTTAGATCTGTGGAGCGCTATGATGTTCTGACCCCCAACATGAGGTGGGGATTATTTAAGGAATTACCTTGAAGAATCAACAAATTCTTGACCATATCATGGAATCTCAGGACCTAGGAATGTGATTCTATTGCTTCTGGGCAGGACATGGTTGTCAGAGATTATAGAAGACAGATGGAGTCCCTTTGTCCCTAGAGCCATGCTTTAATCTTGTCATTGGAGAGAACTCACTAACAAGAGTCCTTCTGGTTAATATCCCTGCATATGGTGTTTGGGGGGCCTGGGGACTATTCTGGAAGTGGTGTCTGAGCCAGTCTCCTCAGAGGAAGAATCTGACAGAGGTGAGGGAAAAAGGTGGCTTCGCTTTGACTTTGAGGAGACACGGGCGAATTGAGTTGTGCCTCAGATGGAAACTGTGGGACCCCAAGCAAATCACTTAACCACTCCCTGCTTAGTTTTCCTATCTATAAAGTGGATATAATAATGCCAGGGTTGTTGTGAAGATAACATGACATAATATTTGCAAAGCACTTTGCAAACCTCAACATGGTGTATAAATGTTAACTATTGTTATTATTTTAAACATTGTTCACATGGCAACGGGCAGAAACATTCAGGACCAGGGAATGATGTGACCTAGTCCTTAGACGCTGAGGAAGCCTCTGGCATCTGCCCTGGCCGGGCACTCCTCATGATGCCTCCTGGGCTCCTCCCAGGGCTTCTCTGAGACTGGCTATGCCTGTTCCTGGCCCAAGTTTCATGGGGCTAGAGGGGAATCAAAAAAATGTTCAAATAATGAAGTTATTAAGATTCTGACATTCTCCCCCCTCCACCCCCATAAAAGATCCTGAGGAGGAGAGGAAGTCATCTAATGCAAAACCATTTTCATGAAAGTGAGTATAATGAGGTGGGAGAACAGAAGATGAAACCCATGTAACCCATTGGCAGGAAGGTCTGGGATTGGCGTTTCACTGTCCTCATCGCTTGTCAGACTCCCTAGGCTGTATTTCTCTGGTGGAAATAGCAAACTCTTCTGACACCCTCTGTGGACATGGGTCTCTGGGCATACAAGCCATTTTCTTCCACAGAAAACAGGAATGAATTTGTCTGTTTGTGAAAATGTACCTATTCACATTTCACCTGTGATGGTGGCTGGGATGTGCTCAGCTTAGGTGGTGATTTTCACGCAGAAGCTTTGACAAAGTGCCCCAGAATCCTTCTGTCTCCTGCTCCTGCTCTCTGTCTGTCTGTCTCCCTCTGTCTCTCTCCTCTCTTTCTCCCCCCCACCCAGTCTCTGTCTCTCTCTCTCCCTCCCTCTCTTTGTGTCTCTCCTCTCTCTCACCCCTATCTCTCTCTCTTCTCTCTCTCTGTGTCTCTCTCTGTCTCTCTCTCTCCCTCCCTCTCTCTGTGTCTCTCCTCTCTCTCACCCCCATCTCTCTCTCTGTCTCTCTCTGTCTCTCTCTGTCTCTCTCTGTCTGTCTCTCTCCCTCCCTCCCTCTCTCTGTGTCTCTCCTCTCTCTTGCCCCCATCTCTCTCTCTCTCTGTGTCTCTCTCTGTCTCTGTCTCTCTGTCTCCCCCTCTCTCTCTCCCTCCCTCCCTCTCTCTGTGTCTTTCCTCTCTCTCACCCCCATCTCTCTCTCTCTGTCTCCCTCCCTCTCTCTGTGTCTCTCCTCTCTCTCGCCCCCATCTCTCTCTGTCTCTCTCCGTCTCTCTGTCTGTCTCTCTGTCTCTGTCTCTCTCTCTTTCTCTCTCTCTGTGTCTCTTTCCCTCCCTCCCTCCCTCCCTCTCTCTGTGTCTCTCCTCTCTCTCACCCCCATCTCTCTCTGTCTCTGTCTGTCTCTCTCTCCCTCCTTCCCTCCCTCCCTGTTCTCTCTCTCTTTCTCTATCCATTCTCTCTCTATCTCTCCCTCTCCATCTCCCTCCCTCTCCCTCTCCCCATATTACTACTCTAGGAAAGCCCCCAGACCCCTTTGTTAGTAAAAGAAAACACGTTTACCCAAATTCCTCCAGTGACATCTCTCTCGACAGGTATGCGCTGAGGGTTTTCTGTCAGCCATGCTCTGTCCTGGTCAGGAGCTGGATCGCACCAGAGACACCCCACTTATGACTAGGTGTGACCTGGGCATGCTTGTGGACCACCTGGACCAGTTATATATCTGGCCACACGGTCAGAGATGGTGCTTTCTTTTGCCACGTGACTGTCCTTCTGTGCAGGGGGTTTCCAAAAACTGAGGAAGCAGCACCAAAAGCCTGTCCACCCACGGCCAGAACCCTAGTCTGGTGTCTCTGTCAGCTGACTGTTTCCCTTCCCTGAGGCCTGTTTCTCTACAAACCCAGATAGACGATAGAGCAGTGATGGCTGTGGGCGGCTCATTGGGCGCTGAGGCCGACCAGGCCCATTCTCTGCTGAGTAAGACAGTAACTACAAATGGCAGATTTTTGACAAGTGTCGGGTAATGTGTTCCAGGATCTGAGTTTGCTGGAATCCTGACTTCCCAGTCCTTGCTGGTACGGGTAGAATTAGCTCATGCTAAGGCATCTTCTGGCTGTTTGTGGTGGTGACACTGGTGCTAGGATACTTGGGTTGTGTTGTTCAGTCATTTCAGTCGTCGCTGACTTTTTTGTGACCCCACTGGGGGTTTTCTTGGCAAAGATCCTGGAGCGGTTTGCCATTTCCTTCTCCAGTTCATTGTACTGGTGAGGAAACTGAGGCAAACCAGGTTAAGTGACTTGCCCAGGGTCACACAGCTAGCAAGTGTCTGAGGCCAGATTTGAACTCAGGAAGAAGAGTCTTCCTGACTCCAAGTCCACATGCTGTGCACTGTGGTGCCACCTGGCCGTCCTTACTCTGGTTAGCTCCACCCAGAATAAGGTGGTAGGAAACAAACCATTCTGACTCAGTTTAGGAGGCAGTGGGCATCTAGACAAGACACCCTTGATTCGGGATGATCAATTCTGGGAAAGGGGGAGTGGAGGAAGTGGGAGAAGGGTGAGGAGCACTAGAGGAGAGGGCTTGCTATCCACTCCAGCCAACCAGTCCTGACGACCCTGGACTACAGCACAGTATTGGGCCAGAGCTGGCCTCAAAGGCACAAGTCTCCAAAGTCACCTCTGCCTGTTCTCTTTCTGCCCTGCAGATGTGGGAGAGCAGAGGCCCTTGGCTTTCTCTGACTGTGTCTGTCTGTCTGGTTTTCTTACTCTTCTAGGTGATGAAGCAGCAGGGAGCATCCTGGGTCCTATGGCCATGATGGTGTCTACTGGACTAGAACTGGCCTCTGGCCTGTGTGTGGCCAGATCCAAACAGAGCAAGTTAGAAGCAGGAGAGTCAGTACACAAACAGAAGGGTAATTCCAAAGTGAGGAGGAGGGCTTAGCTTGCTGGGGCAAAGGCAGTGCTCCAGACACATAAGTAGCCACATCATGACACGGCCACTTAGCCTTTCCTGTGGCCAGCTCGGGCGTGGACAGTACAGGCATCCCTGGGTCCTGTGGGAAGTCTCCAAGCTGATTGTGCCAGAGACACAAACAGAACCAGAGTTAGCAGGGCAGGAACAGGGGGGCAGCCCTTGGTCTGGTTCACTTAGCTCTTACAGCAGGAATTGTGAGCTTGTCAAGGTATTCTGCTGCTGAGCAGAGGACTGACCAGTATTGTCTTCTCATTTGTTCGGATTTCTCTCTCTCTTTATTTGGAGGAGAGAAGTCTGCTTGGCCTCATAACCACAGCTCCCCAGAGATGAAAGGAACCAAAGCCAAACTCTCTCTTTGCATGGTACAATCTCACGTACACGGAGGCCAGACTGAGCCCTAAGGAGATACGTTGCCTGTCTCCTTTCTGAAGTGTTTATGTTTACATTACAGCTGTTAAAGAGCCCACGGTTCTCACTGTAATAGTCTGTCAACACACATTCATTTACTGTCTGCTATGCACCAGGCATTTTGGTAATTGTTGGAGATACAGAAAGAGGCACGAGAAACTTCCTGCCCTTGAGAAGCTCACAGTCTAAAGGGGAGACAATGTGCAATGTACAGACAGATACAGAGTGAACAGGATGAAAAGGGAGCAACCACCAGGGGGAGAATTTAGAAATGGGGGTGTTCAGGAAAGGCTCCCTGGAGGAGGCAGGATTTCAGCTGAAGAGGGAGAGCATTCCAGGCACCGGGGGCAGCCAGAGCAAAGCCTAGAGGAGGGAGAGAGGGTGATTAGTGATAGAGCTGTATTGAACTAGGAAATCCTACCAGGAGCCCACAGACTTCCTTCTTCTCAGGGGAGGGCACCGTTAGCAAGGTCTACTTTGGAGTACAGGAGAGGATGGATGGCCGTTCTGTGGCCCTGAGGGCACACCTGGCTGTTCCCTGGAGTCACCCAAGTCTGGGCTGGGCTTCTCCTGCTCTAGCCTCTTACCCAGGGGGAAGCCAAGGAAGTAGCTAAGGGGCTTCACTTCCCAAGAGAAGAACTCCTTGGACTTGTTTTCCAGGTTTCTATGACAAACCATTCTTGCATGGTCTCTGCCCAGTAAATGGCTCGGTGCCTCTAGCTCAGCTCTGTAATTAAAAGAAGATGAGATGTGTTCCAGCATCTGAAGCCACAGATGCTACAGTTAAAATGACAAGTTTTTCTATCTTAACCTACTTTGCAGAAAGTTTGTGACAAATAGTCCTTGTAATCACAAGTTTCCCCCTGTTATCTAAGCTCAGAAGCTTTCCACTAAAAAAACAGAAGGGAAGGAGTCTCCCATCTCCCATCTTTATTCTGCACCCACTTGACTGCCCTGCTGGAGGACTCGGCAGGCAATGGCCACTGTCTCCTTTGTGGCCCATGCCAAAACTGAAAGGGACACTTGATACATCCATTTTCTCTATAGCTACTGAGCATGTTCATCCACAATGAGGGCTTTGGACAAGTGGTCCCTTCCCGTTTAAGGTCTTTTGATTCCAAAGGGGTTAGGGAGAAGTATGCAAAGACCTTTGGCACAAAGAGAGGAAGATGAGTATGAAGAAGAGCTTCAGGCAAAATGCTTTGGGAAGTTTAAGGGAAGACTTCGGAGAAGAGGTGACATCAGAATTGGGCTTTAAGGGAATGCAGGGACTTCACCCATTGGAGATGGGGGGTGCATGGAGCAAAGCACATAAAACCTGGGGACATGGCCCGATCCTCACTGCCACTTCTCCATACGAGCTAGACCTTATACAAGGTATGGTGTGGATCTGTATCCATTCCAAAGCTCATGAGCCCACTGACATATGAGGACACAGTTCAGAGCAAAGGCATTGAAAAAAGTAGCATAGCAGGAAAAGTCGCAACAAGACTCTTCCTCTAAACCTGAGCACTGTCATCACATACAGATGCCACTGAGAGGGAGGCAGAGCTAGGGATGGGCTCCGGGAGAGAGAGTGTGGCCAGAGCCAGGTTCTCACTCAGAGAGGCAACGCCCCTGCGCCTCTCTGCAGGGACAACATTGTGCTGCTCAGACAGGATGGCTTTCAGGGAGTCTCCCAGAGACATGGGCATGGTGTCCAGTCTCTACCTGGCATTAATTCCTGCTGGTCTTCTGTGACTTGCTCAGCCTCGCTCCTCTGACCGGTGGTGGTGGGCTCTTTAACAACAGCCACCCACATGGCTCCCTCTGAGCCATGGTTTGACTGAGCCTGGGACTGCAAAACTCTCTGATCCCAATTTCAGGCTTAATCTGGGCTTCCACATCTACTCCAGGAAGGGAAGAACAGGTGCCAGCATTCCTCTCTTAGATTAGAAGCAGCCCCAAAAGATGGGACTTTTTCTCTACCTTTTTTAGAAAATCAAAGACCCTTTCATCAGACTGGGGGATAATGATCCTTTGGCAGCTTTTTGTCCCCCAAAAGGTGGACTCTTTCTGTTTCTCTTGGTCTTATATAGAATGGGTATTTTCTCTCCACAAAGATAACCTTCCAGTTAATTAGGGTCTCCAGACTTTGGACACTTTTTAAAAGTAACATTTTATTTCCTTCCAATTACATGCAAAAATATTTTTTAACATTCTTTTTTTTCCTGAAAATTTTGAGTTCCACATTTTGTCCCTTCTTCCCTCTCCTCCCTCTTCCCTGAGAAGGTAAACAATCTGATATGGATTATATTGTAATGTATAATGTATAATCACATAAAACATTTCTGTATTAGTCATTTTGTGCAAGAAGGTTTTTTGAAAAGAAAGAATGAAGAATAGTATGCTTCAGTCTGTGTTGAGACATAAGTTCTCTTTTGGAGGCAGATAGCATTTTTCATCATGAGTCCTCAGATTGTCTTGGATCACACTGTATTGTTGAGAATAGCTAAATTATTCACGATTCATCATTGTACAGCATTACTGTTCCTGTGTACAATGGTCTGGTTTTGCTCACTTCACTCTGTGTCAATTCATGTAAGTCTCTCCAGATTTTTCTGAAATCATCCTGCTTGTCAATTCTTATAGCATAATAGTATTCCATAACAATTATTTACCACAACTTCTTCAGCAGTTCCCCAATTGATGGATATCCCCTCAATTTCTAATTCTTAGCAACCACAAAAATATCTGCTAGAAATATTTTTGTACAAATGGATTCTTCTCCCTCTTCCCCCCTTAAAAAATCTCTTTGGGATATAGACCTAGTAGTGGTATATTGCTGGATCAGATGGTACGCACAGTTTTATAGTCCTTTGGGCATAGCTCTTAAATTACTTTCCAGAATAGTTGGATCAGTTCACAACTCCACCAGCAATGCATCAGTGTCCCAATTTTCTCACATCCTTCCCACATTTGTCATTTTCCTTTTATGTCATGTTAACTGATCTTATAGGTTGGAGATGGCACTGCAGAGTTGTTTTAATTTGCATTTCTCTAATCAATAGTGATTCAGAGTGTTTTTCATAAATCGTTTTTATTTCTTCATCTGAGAAATGCCTGTTTATATCCTTTAATCATTTGTCAATTGGGGAACGACTTATGTTCTTATGAATTTGATTCAGTTCTCTATATATTTAAGAAATTAGGCCTTTATCAGAGATACTTACTATAAACTTTCCCCTCAAGTTTTTTTCTTCCCTTCTAATTTTGGTTTTGTTTGTGCAAAATCATTTTCATTTTATATAATCAAAATGATCCATTTTACATTTTGTAAAGCTCTCTATGTCTTGTTTGGTCCTAAATTCTTCCCTTCTCCTTAGATCTGACAGGAAAACTATTCTGCCCTTTCCTAATTTGTATATCTTGGTATCACCCTTTATGTTTGAATCATATGACCATTTTGACCATATCTTGGTATGTACCTAGTTTCTACCATACAGTTTTCCAGTTTTCTCATCAGTTTTTGTCAAATAATAAGTTTGGCACTAAAGAAATAGATTAATTTAGGTAGAAATGTCCTTTTAATTACATTGACCCAGCCTAACCATGAGCAATTAATATTTTTCTAATTATTTAGATATGACTTTACTTGTGTGAAAAGTGTTTTATAATTGTGTTCATATAGTTCTTTGGTTTATCTTGGCAGGTATGCTCCCAAGTATTTTAAATTATCTAGGGTTATTTTAAATGGAATTTCTCTTTCTGTTTCTTACTGCAGGATTTCTGTTGGCTTTATTATTGATATGGTCAATTATGCTGATAGTTTTTCTAATACTATACCAGTCCTGCCTTCTTGGTATAAATCCCACCTGCTCAGAGTGTGATTGTATATTGCTATAATCTCCTTGCTAGTATTTCATTTAAATTTTTGCATCAATATTCATTAGAGAAATTGGTCTATAGTTTTTCTCTTCTTGTTCTTCTTGGTTTAGGTATCAACACCATGTTTGTATTGTAAAAGAAATTCAGAAGAAGTCCTTCTTTGCCTGTTTTCTCAAATAGTTTATATAGCATTGGGATTGATCTTTAAATGTTTGGTAGAATTCACTTGTGAATCCATCTGGTCCTGGGGATTTTTCCTTAAGAGTTCATTGGTGGTTCGTTCACTTTCTTTTTCTAAGATTAGATTGGGTTATTTAAATCTTCTATTTCCTATTCTATTAATCTGGGCAATTTATACTTTTCTAAATGTCCATTCATTTTATTTTTTTTTATTTTTTCTTTTTTTCTTTTTTTTCTTTTTTTATTAACTTCTGTTTTACATCATTCATTTCCGCCAGATTTTGAGTTACAATCATTTTCCCCCCATTATTCCCCTACCCAACCTCCCAGAATAGTAGTCCCACAAGATATCTCTTCCTCCAATCTGCTCTCTCCCATACCTTCTCCCATACCCCCTTCGACTTTTCCATTGGAGGAAGATGAATCTTGTGTCCCAATGCCTGCACATCTTATCTCCCTATTACAAGCAAAAGAGTATTAATAATAGTATTTATATATATTTGAAACATCTAATGTTATGACCTCAAATTTCAGATCCATTTCCTTCCTCCCTTGTCACCCATTCCTTCTTGGGAGATAAGTAATTCAGTATGTGTTGTACATGTCTAGCTATGCAAAACATTATCATAGTAGATATATTGTACAAGGCTGCTTATAATTCCCTCCCACTCATCCCACTCCCCACCTGGTCCATTCCCTACATGATCCTGTCCCTCTTCTATAGTGGGTACTTCCAACCTCCCCTCACCCAAGGATGCCCTCCCATCCATCATCCCTCCTCTCATCCCCCTTCCCCCTATCCTGCTGCAGGTTGAGATATCCCATTTAGTATGTATGTCATTTTCTCCCTGAACCAAATTCAATGTGAATGTGGTTTTGCCTTTTTAGCCTTCCTTAATCTCCCCCTCCTTTGCAACCACTTCCCCTACATGAGGTAGTTTACCCTACCATGTCTCTCCCCATCTCCTCTTGCCACTTTCCTCTCTCACCTCATAATTTCATCCCTTGAGTATTCTCCCTTCCCAACAGATTCAACCTATGCCCTCTATCCATATATAACTGTAACCATATACACACACATTCACATATGTATTCATATGACCACACCCCCTTCTTCCATTAGTTTCATAGTGAGAAAGATATCATCAGTCACAGATATTACTTTTCCATATAGGAATGTAAATAGTTCAACTTTGATAAGTTCCTTTTGATTTCTTTTCCCTGATTACCTTCTCAGGCATCTCTTACTTCTTGCGCCTGGATGTCAAATTTTCTATTCAACTCTGGTTTTTTCCCTCAAGAATGCTTGAAAGTCCTCTATTCCACTGAATGACCATATTTTCCCCTGAAACAAAATACTCAGTTTTGCTGGGTAGGTGACCCTTGGGTTCATTCCCAGTTCTTTTGCCCTCTGGAATATCATATTCCATGCGCTTTGATCCCTCAGTGTAGAAGCTGCCAGGTCCTGGGCTATTCTGATTGTGTTTCCACAATATTGGAATTGTTTCTTCCTGGCTGCTTGTAGTATTTTCTCCTTGATTTGGGGATTCTGGAACCTGGCTATAATATTCCTGGGAGTTTTCTTTTTGGGATCTTTTTTCAGGAGGTGATCAGTGGATTCTTTCAACCTCTATTTTGCCCTCTGGATCTAAAACATCAGGGCAGTTTTCCTTGAGAATTTCTTGAAGGGTGATTTCTAGGTTCTTTCCTTGATCATGGCTTTCAGGTAGTCCAATAATTTTTAAATTGTCTCTCCTGGATCTATTCTCCAGGTCAGTGGTTTTTCGCATGAGATATTTCACATTGCCTTCTAATCTTTCGTTTGTTTGGATTTGCTTAACAGCATCTTGATTTCTCATAAAGTCACTAGCTTCCATTTGCTCCAGTCTAACCCTGAAGGAATGAATCTCCTCAGTGAACTTTTGAGATTCTTTTTCCATCTGGCAAATTCGACTTTTTAAGGCATTCTTCTCCTCATTGCCCTTTGGGCCTCCTTTGCCATTTGAGTTAGTCTATTTTTTAAGGTGTTGTTTTCCTCAGTCAGGCTGTTGACCCTCATTTCATACTCTTCCTGCATCCTTCTCATTTCTCTTTCTAATTTTTCCTCCATTTCTCTTATTTGATTTTTAAAGTCCTTCTTAAGGTCCTCTATGGCCTGCAACCCACTCATGTTTTCCCCTGGGGCTTTCGGAGCAGGACTTCTGACCTCACAGTCCTTTTCCCGCTCTATGCCCCCAAAATAGGAGTCTAGGGTTGCATTTTTCTGTTTCCTTTGCCTTGGCATGTTGCCACTTAATTACTTGACCTTTGGGCTTGTTGCCACACCATGGCTTTAAGGCCAGATAGAGGAATTTTTCGTCCCGAACATGTGGGGGGCAACTTGCGTTTCTGGCAAGCTGTAAACCCACCCACGACTTCCACCCTAGATCACAATCCAGATCCAGGGAGGTTAAAGCAAGAGCGATTACCCCCCCAAGACTGATCGCTGGATCTCCCCACGATTTGTAGGCTGGGAGCCGGAAATGCCTATGAAAACTACAAAATGGCATGTCTCCTCAGCGGCTTCTAGCCCCCAGGGAGGGAGCTGACGCATTCCCCAAATACAGGTCCCAAAGTCCATAGGACACTAACCTCTTACTTTGTCCTAGGCATGTCTATGTTGATAATTCTGGAGTCGCCACAGCTCCTGGTGTTCTGGGGTTCCTCCAGCCGGCTGCTGGCCCTGCCGCCCTGGGGCTAAAACCTCGGCTCACTCGGACCTGGGCTCGGCTTGGCTCCTACGCTCTGCGCTCTGCGCGCTGCCGGCTCCCAGACCGCTGCGCTGGTCCTTCCTGCAGGGCTGCTGGGCTATCCTCAGTGGGAGGTTAGCTTCTCTGTGTCATTCTGTGGGTGCTGGGGCTCCAGAAGTTGTTCAAAGTCCTTTTTTACATAGTTTGTGGGGAATCTGGGGGCAGAGAGGCTTGGAAGAGCTGTTTCTACTCCGCCATCTTGGCTCCGCCCCCCCATTCATTTTATTTAGATCATCAGATTTATTGGCATATAATTGGACAAAGATTTGGGCACTTTTTTCCTTTGCTTTTTTGGAGGGCAATTGGGGGTTAAGTGACTTGCCCAAGGTCACACGGCTAGTTTTTGTGTTGTCTCTGAGGCCAGATTTGAACTCAGGTCCTCCTGACTCCAGGGCCAGTACTCTATTTACTGCACCACCTTGCTGCCTCTAGATTTGGACACTTTTAAAACCTGGACTTCCTGATCCCCCTAGGATGGCACCTGTTTCAGAAGCCTTACTTTGATTTAGGATCAGAAATTCCATGGGGCTCCTGGCTTAATTACCATCTGCTTAATTGTACCAAGTCAGGACTGCAGAGGGAATGTAGAAGACAAGGTAAGATAAATTCACTGCACCTGAAGCCCAAGATTTCAAAGAATATAAAGTTTTATCTCCTGCTTGAAATGACATATTCTCTTAGAGGAATGAAAGGGCAAGTGTAAGGGAATGGATCTGTGATTCCATTGATACAGGGAACTTCCAGGTAAGTAAATTCTCTCTCCCAATTCAGGTTGACTCCTTCTCTATAACTGGCAGTCTGAATCCTGTTTAGAGCCCTGAGAAGTTATGACTCATCTGAGGTCACACAGCATGTGTCTGAGGTAGGAACTGAACTCAGATTTCCTTGCCTTTGAATCTGGCTCTCTGTTGCACCACACTGCTTCAGAGGTAGGGTAGGGGAAAAAGGACAGGGGGCACAAATGAACAAATGGATAAAGGTGCTAATGTGTTTATCTTATAGTCAGAGTTCTTAGCCCCTAGACAAGTCCTTGGCAGCAGAAGTAGTTCTCTGTTTTCCTTGACATGGGAAGAGCTTTTCCCAGAGCACAGCCCATTCCTTTCTATCTGGATGTTCACTCTGCACTCCTGCTAAAGGTTTGCATTCTGATTCTTCTCCCCAAGAGGATATCTTCAGTCTTCTCCAATGGAGAATATTTGGATACTGCTTTTTATTATACCTTTAGAGAACTGTTTTGTCCCCAACTTCCACACTGAGCATTTGGGTTCACCCAGCTGCATCTAACTAGAACTCCCAAAGGAAGTACATGGGAAATGTAGAAACTGAGCCATCAAATAGGCATGGCATTTGTCACTTGCCATGTGAAACTCCTTCATTGCCTGTGCTCTGGATAAATGAGGCCATTAGGAATTTGAACCCAGTCTGGATACTGGAAGCTTTTTGGTGAGAGGCCTGAATGGTGTAAGGCAGAATGCACGTTCATGGACATCATTGTTTACTGTGAACGGCAAACACACTTTCCCTTTCACCGTAAACAGCGCTGCATCTTATTAAAGCTTCCCCATCCCCCCAAACCCAGTGCAGCCCATTTAGCTCTTTCTTTCAGAACCTGAACTATAGTCTGAGGTCAGTAAAGCTTGATACACTAATGTCCACAGAGATAAAATGGCCTAAATTAGGCTGAGATGACTGTTCCTCTCATTGTCTCTCTGGTGGCAGGAAAGCAGCATCTCTGGGTTCCCAAGGGACACAATGTTTTCCCACACCTCCCCCACTCCAATCCATCCTCTCCATCAGCTGCAAAAGTGATTTTTCTAAAGCAGAGGTCGGACCATCTCACTCTCCTACTCAGGAAACTGCACCGGCTCCCTATTACCCCAAAATGAAGTGTAAATTCCTCTGTCATTTAAACCTCTTCACAACCTAACTCCTTCCTACTTAAATCTTCTTAATCTTTACTCCCCTCCATGCTGAAAGGCTCTCCTTCCTCACCTCTGCCTCTTCATTTCCCTGGATTCCTTCAAGACTTAAGCTTGAATCCCAAAGTCCTCCAAAGGAGTGCCTTCCTTGTCCTCTGTCCAACTGCTTGGGCCTTCCTTCTGCACTGACCTGCCATCTGCTCTGGACATGGCTCTGTGAACATTATCATTTGCATATCGTTTCCTTTATTAGAATGGGAACTCCTTGAGAGCAGGGACTGGGTTTTTTAGCCTTTCTTTGTATCTCCAGTGCTTAGCACATAGTAACTGCTCAATAAATACTTATTTCTTAGGTCAAATCAATGTTGTTGCTCAGAACAAGACCAACAAAAATGAATTATGAAGAGTACGTGTATAAAGCTAATGGCCCTGCAGAAATCACCGGTGTTCCATCATGGTGGAGCCCTTAGTCCATGGGGCTTCCTTACTATGCAACATGAGAAATCCTTCTCTTCTTTTGAATCTTCTCTTAGATGAAAGATACAGGTCCAATGGGTAAGTATGGACCAAGGCTGGTCACTTGCTTAGGACCCAGAAAATGCAAATGCTTTCAAGACCCTACACAAGAAACTGGACTGAGAATAACCTGAGCCCAGGCTCTGAGGCTGAGGTGCTTTGATTTAATTCAGTAAGGGCTGATTAAGCACCTTCCATATGTCAATCACTGTCCTAGACTCTGGAGGCAGGAAGACAATACAAATGCAGTCCCTGCCTCCAAGGAGCCTATTTTTTCCCAAGGAACAACAATATGCAAATAAAAATGCATCTTTTCCTTTTAAAAATTATATATATTTTATTTCCCCCCAATCACATGTTAAAGCAAATTTTAATGTTTTTTTTTTTAAGTTTTGAGTTCCAAATTCTATCCTTCTCTGTCTTTCTTCCCTGAGATGGTAGCAACCATATATATATCACACATGGACAATCAGATAAACCATTTCCATATTAATCATTTGGTATGAGAAGACTCAAATAAAAGAAAAAGAATGAAAGGAAGAAAACACAAACTAGCGTGCTTTGGCCTGAATTCGGACAATATCAGGTCTTTCTCTGGAGGTAGATAGTGAGCTTCATCATGAGTCCTTTGGGATTGTCTTGGATCACTGAATTACACGAAAGAGCTAAGTTACTCACAGATGATCATTGTACCATGTGGCTGTGACTGTGTACGATGTTCTGGTTCTGCTCACTTCACTCTGCATCAGTTCATGTAAATCTTTCCAGGTTTTTCTGACATCATCCTGCTTGTCATTTCTTAGAGCACAATAATATTCCATTACAATCATATACCATAGCTTGTTCAGCCATTACTCAGTTAATGGGCATCCTTTCGATTTCCAATTCTTAGCCACTACAAAAAGAGCTGCTATAAATAAGTAAATACATATTTTAAACATAATACATTTGAAAGGGGGAGGGGCACTAATATCTATGGGGACCGTAGAAGGCTTTTTGTAGGTAATGACACTTGAGTTAAGTCATGCCAAATCACTAAGCATTTATTAAGCACCTACTATGTGCCTGGCAGTATGCTAAGCACCAGGAATACAAAGAAAGGTGAAGACAAACCCCATTCTTAAGGAATTTACAGGCTAATGGTGGGGGAGGGGTGGGACAACATGCAAACCCCCAAGTTCAAATGAGATAGAGTCAGGACAAATGAAAGCTAATGGCAGAGGGAAGGCTACTGGTATTAGTGGGTATGTGGAAAATTGTAACAGTAAGCACCCTAGCACACCCAAGATGGCCTGCTAGCACAGGTTCTTTGATCTGCTTTTATTAAAGGAAAGACTGCTCAAAAAGGGGTTAACAATCTTATTTTAATTACATTCACTAGTTCAGGGGAAAGGTCAACACCCTGGACTTGGAGAGAATACAAACAGGGAAAATACAAGCAGAGAAATTAGCACAAAGGTCAACAGTCAGGGCTTCAGCTGTCTGAGTAAAGCAATATTGCTATACACTTTACATACATCACTGGATCAAGGGAGCACAGACATCCAAGCAATTGGGGCAGGGGAACAGGGGCTCTGAACATACTGCTACTCAGTCTCCACCAGGAAATCACAAGGTCCTTCTCATGAGCAAACCCCCAAAGCAAAATGCCAACCTTCCAGAATATATAACAAGGACTTGGCCTCTGATTGGCTCAGAACCAGAAGGCATGAAACCTGCTTGACTCAGCACAGCTGTGAATTATCAGGGTTCAAAGGAGATTAATCCTTCAGATGTCTACAATTTAGCCTAAGCCTAGGAAACTGAACTCCAAAAAGAAAGCAACAAAAATCCCACCTTGCTTGTGCTTACAAAAGTCTCCTTGTGGAAGGCAGGATAATCTTGGAGACAGAGATGGGGATCATCCCAAGAATGGATGACAGGTGAGAGGATCGAGGTGGGAGGGTCATTGAATCAGTTAACATAAGAATACTGAAAAGGGAGGCAATGGTCAGGCTCTGAAGGGCTGAGAAGGCCAAACAGAGAATTTTATATTTAATCCTGAAGGTAATAGGGAACCATTGGAATTTATTGTGGAGGGAGGGACATGGTCAGACCTGTACTTTGGGAAGATCACTTTGGCAACTGAGTAGAAGATTGGGGTGGGGAGAGACTTGTGGCAGGCAGACCCTTTGGTGGGACTAGAGAACACTAGAGATGTTAGGGCAGGATAGAGAGAGAAAATTATCTGCATAGAGATTATAATTGAATCCATGGGAGTCAATGAGATCACCAAGTGAAATAGGCTAGATGGAGATGAAGACCCAGGACAGAGCTTTGGGGGACATCCATGGTTAGCAGGCAGGGCCTAGGTAAAGAGCCAGAAAAGTCAACTGAAAAGGAATGGTGTGGATGGTAGGAGAACCAGGAGAGAACAGTGCCATAGAAACCTAGAGAGGAGAGAATCTAGGGAAAGAGGATTATTGAGAGTGTCAAAGGCTGCTGAGAGGTTAAGGATAAGGTAGACTGAGAAAAGGCCACTAGATTTGGCAGTTGTGACAACAGTGGCAACTTTGGAGAGAACAGTTTTGGTTCAGGGGTGAGGAGGCCAGAATAGATAGCCTTCTCACGGAGTTTAATCGCCAAAATCAGGAGACAAGGAGGAGAGCTAGCAGGGGTAGAAGGATCAAGAGAGAGAGAGAGTTTGGCACTGTTCTTGTTTCTGGTTTTTTTTTTTTTTTTTTGCAGATGAGAGAAACTTGGGCATATTTTCCCAGGCAATAGGGAAGCAGGTGGGTGATAGGGAGAGACTGAAGATAAGTGAGAGAGTGGAGATGACAGAGGGGGCAATTTTCTGAGCTTGAATTGAAAACTAGGCTTTTCACTAGGTAGAGGTGAGGAGGAAGAGTCTTCAAGGCATGGAGGAATACCTGTTCGAAGACAGAGGTGAAAGGTGCATAGAGAGGAATCAGTAGGGCAATAATGGAGAGTGCCGTAGGGGGAATAAGGCGCCACCCAACTAGAAAGACAGATAGGAGCCAGAAGGACCTTGAATATCAAACTGAGGAATTTGTGTCTAATTCTAGAGGCAATGGTGAGCCAATGAGGACTCCTGAGCACAGGAATAGCCAGTCACACTTGGGTTTTAGGAATATCCCTTTGACAGCTTTGTGGAGGATGGGTCAGAGAGAGGACACACTGGAGGCAGGGAGACCAATGAGGAGTTTCAAAATAATTTAGGAGAGAGGCAATGAGGATCTGGGATAGGGTGGTCCCCATCTGTGAATGGGGAAAAGATGGATGACAAGAGGACAGTGAAGAGAAGAGGATTCTGAGCTTGTGAATCCAGGTGAGTGCCAGAATGGTGGAGCTCTTAATGGAGAGACATTTGGAGATGGGCTGAACTTAACACGGAGGACAGTGCATTCAGCTTTGGACAGGTTGAATTCAATGGGACACTTACTTGGAGAAACAACCACAGGGTAGTTTCTGATATAGGACAGATATTAAGAGCTTAACAGATGTACCTGAGAGCTATCTGCATACAGGGGATGATTGAACCCATAGGATCTGATGAGGTCACCAAGACACTTGCAGAATTAGAAGGAACTTATTGGCCATCGAGTGCAACTGATGCCTGAAAAAGAATTCATCTCATCTCTCCAATAGCCAAGCAGTGGCCATCCAGACTTTGTTCGAAGACTTCTAACAAAAGGAAGCCACTCTATCCTGGGACAACCCACTTCTTAGGTTAGCATTTCCCCAGACTGCACACAGGGGCTTCTGACTTGAACCCCTGGCTTGGATGATAGCATGTGTAGTGATTTGGAGGCAATAAAGGTTCTCTCCTCCCTGCTGAGAACTCAGAGATCTTTGTAATCTAGAAACTTGCTGTAGAAATGAATGGCCTAACAAGGAGAGGGTATGGGGTGGGCATTGCTAGATCTTCCCTTGACTCTATTATGGCATGATGTACACTGGGTCTCAGTTTGGTTACCCTCAGGATGCCATAGAACAGGTCTATGTCAGGTCTGGTCCAGAATAGACCTTGTCTCCCCAGGATGGACCTCTCATGTCACTCTGAACTGGTGTGAAGGCTCTCAATTCTGTCTAGTGCAGACTCCTATAGTCCTACACACATTCACAAACATATGCATACACACATGTATACAACCATACACACATTCACAAACACACACAAACTAATGTACACAACCATACACACATATTCACAAACACCCATAGATACATGTACACAGTCATGCAAAACATTCACATACAAACACATGTGCACAACCATACACACATTCACAAATACATGTACACAATCACACACACATTCACAGGGCTAAACTCTGGGCATCAAAAAAGTGTGGGAGAGGTCTGCTAAGGTCTCATGCCATCCTGGGACACTCCTAGAGGGTGATGGTCTTGGGACCCCAAAGCTTACATTGTTTGAGGTGACATTTTTCCAGGTGAAGTCATTCTTGAGGCATCATTACCTTTCCATCAGGCAGACACCTGTGATTTATGTAGTGAGTCCCTTGTCTTTTCCCTCCTCCAACTTGTTGCTGGATGAGCAACTCCATATCCCTGGGAGCTGGCCTCTCTGACAGAGACAGAGCACCTGACAGCCAGGAGGGAGCAGCTCTGCACTCTGGCCTCAGCAGCACTCATCCAGGCACCATTTAAGCATCCTCATGTAAATGGCTGTTCTGGTTGTGTTTGTGGGACAGACTGGCTCTTTGCCTGGCTGCCTCTGAGGAGTGAAGGGCAGTGAGAAGGGAGCCCCTCCTTCCCGATTTCTGTGTCTGTCTATGGGTGACTCCTCCCTTACACGCTGCTTGAACTTAATGAAAGTAATTAATATTTTTAATTGATTTCACTTAATGATATGAATCATCATTCTCCAAGATCCCAGCTCCCAGACTTCAGGGGCCATGTCTAACTATCTTTGTACATTTGAGCAAAGGCCCTATAAAGTGCTTCTCAGCCAGTACCTTGGACAAGGATATGGACTCCCTTCAGTGTAAGTCCTTTTCTTTCAGGGCTGAGTTAGTGCTTGGGGATCAGGTCATCTCTTCTGTGGTGCTGAATGACTGTACTCTCAGCTTGGACTCAATGCTCATTTCTGGGATGGTTATCAAGGGATCATTATGCCAAGGCACCTGGGAGGGGGTGCAAAAAAGAAATCTGAATGGGCTTCATGGCAGCCTCTGATCTATCCTGAACCCGAGTGTGTCTTGCCCGCCTGCCCACGCTTGGGGGGGGGTGTGTGCTGCCTTTTCATAGCATTCTCCTTCTTTACATCTTGCTTCTCTCATACTGGACAGCTGGGCATAGGATGAGACAGGCCATCTTGCTCCCTCAAGCCCCCCACCAAGACTGTAGAGCCTGGCCAATGAGTACAGCCCTCTAGGTAGGACAGAACTACTGCTCAAGGGAAAGCCCAGTGTGGCCAGGGCTCATCCTGCTCCCTGGGCACAGGTTTATGGAGCTGATATCCCTCTGAGGACCCCCTATTTTGACTCCCTGCATGGTTCTCTGACTTTGGCTCAACACAGAGGATGGATTGAGGGTGGGGATGGGGTAGGCACCCAGCTGAATGATCATTTCTTTTTTTTTTTTTTTTGCTTTTTGGAGGGCAATTGGGGTTAAGTAACTTGCCCAAGGTCACATGGCTAGGTTTTTGTTTGTGTGTACGTTAAGTGTCTGAGGCCGGATCCGAACTCAGGTCCTTCTGATTCCAGGGCCGACACTCTACTCACTGCACCACCTAGCCGCCCCCTGAATGATCATTTCTGACCTCCCATAACTCCCAGTGAGTTTCCAGACTTTATGATTCTTTTCTCACTTTTCTAGATACTGACATCTATTATTATATCTTACTCATTGATATTAGTGTCTAATGGTCTTGGCTCAGCCTGGATGCCCTATGTGGGTATATCAAATGGAATAAAAGAATTCTTATGTAACATTGTATGGTCATGTCTTTCTGGGGATTGCCAAAGAGTGTAATGCTAGAGATGAATCCCTGCTGTATGGAAGCCTCTCAGTATTCCTTCCATCCCTCAACTCCCTGGGAAGCTTTGTCCTGACATTGGGACTTGGGACTGTAATTGGCTGCCAAGCTTGCCCCCTCCTGTGGAGAGCTTGTGGGGAGAACAAACTATGTGGGTGGCAGGAGCATGCAGGAGCTGGATGACTGATGCCACAGAGGGCCCCCAGTGGAATCCCCGAGCCCACGATGCCCAGATTAAACCCCATGGAAGACCCAGGGCCAAGATGCCCCAGCGCTCCAGCTTGTGGTTCTTCTTCCCTTTCTTCTGTCAGGTTCCCAAATGAGGACTCAGGGCAAGTCTCCTTCTTAAAAGCTTGTTCACCTTTCTGTGTCAAAGATTTGTTTTGTCTTTTGAGCCCAACTTTGACAAAATCTGTCAAACATGTTGCTAATCTATGTATATCATTGTTCAAATGAAACACAGAGGAGACATTGAGGGAGAGTGGAGAAAAGACAGAGTGTGCTCTCTGGCTAGGGTCTCAGAGCTATGGCAGAGAGGTTCACTCCTTTCCAGGGCAGAGAGACTACTTTACTGGGACTCTTCTAAGTAATGAGTCAGCAGTGGGTGAGGCTGCTGCATCAGGATGGGCTGGCATGGAGGCAGGGTCTCTGCCATCTTCCCAGGATTGAATTGAAAGTCAAGCATGCCCAGAGAGGAGGCGGCAAGGTGTATTCAAGGGGAAGAGTAAAGCATAGGGGTGTGTAAAGAAGGGGCCACCAGCCCTGCCTGCCCACTCCAGCATAGCCCTAACTGTCGTTCAGTCCCTCAGTCCCTTCCTTCCCCATACTACAATTTCTGAGTTCAGGGTGTGTCCTATTCTTTGCCTGGTATCTGGGCTTTTGTTTCAACACAGAAGGTATTCAGATGTTCTGTGTGCTTCTCTAAGGCCCAGCCTGGTAAAACTTCCTGGCTGCCTTTATGACAACCTAAGGGTCCTGGACTGATGGACTTCAGTGATTCATTCATGGTCTTAGAAAACAAAGACAGCTCTGAAAGGTCCTTCCAAAGGGCCAGCTCCAGAGGTGAACGCCAGGAGCCTGAGCTCAGCTTGGCCAAGGTCCTAAGAGCAAGCTGAGCTGTAAAAGCTGGGGCCCCAGCAGCCCTTCCTGAGCCCTCTCTGGTGGGCACAGCTTCTTCCTGCAAGGAGGTTTGTGAAGTAAATCAGTGAAAAGGCTGTCACCTGCCCTCTAGACTGCCCAAACCAGCTTCCTTTCATATGCAGTTGCCAACACAGAGCTCCTTAAACTTTTGCTGGCATTAAAGTTAGCAATGTGTTTGCAAATGTTTAACAACCAGCTCTTTAACTGAAAATATGCATGACCTATTTTAAATTTTAATCAGCATCATTATTTTTCCTCCATCATTTTCTGAAGCACAATCAACACAAAAATCAATAAAGCACTGATTTGTAGCATTTGCTGATTTCCAAGATGTAAATGAAAGCGAATATTTAACAATTGACTTTTTCTTGAGAGTGGCTCTAGCCCACCCCTGATTCAAATGGTCTCTCATATTTCTCATGAAAAATATTGGACACAATACAATCAATTACAACGCTTTTGAAATGGCATTCCTTTGAAGATAGCCAATTCGCCCCCCCAGCCCCCCATGGGGAACTTTTCATTTATCCCCTCTGACTCATCATTGGGGTTCCTCACTTCGTCCATTCATCCCCATTAGTTTTTTTCTCTCTTAGTTGTACTTACAGAGTACTCCGTACCATTCTGTGGCTTTGCTCTCTGTATTATTTTTAAAAGACATTTCTATATTTTCTGATGTTCTCTATGCTTAATGTTAAAACCATTGTGTTTATGTACCCAAAATTGTCTAATTTGTCCCTTGTTAGCTATTTAGCTTGTTTCCAGTGTAATTAAAAGTAATATTGTTGTGAGTCTTTGAAGAGGTAGCTTGTGTGAAAGAAAGAAAGAGGAAGGAAGGGAGGGAAGGAGGGAAGGAAGGAAGGAAGGAGGGAAAGGAAGGAGGGAAGGACACTTTCAAGGGATGGGCTCAGCAGTGGGGCCAGTGGGTAAAGATCGTGATGGTTTTGGTAACTTTGCCTCCTGTCAGCTGGTTCTCCGGAAAGATGCCACCAATGATGACTGACTGTATCTGTTTCTTTCTAACCCCACCAGCATTTAGTTTCAAGACCTTTAAAGTATCTTTGCCACTTTGATGGATGGCAGTTTGTACCTCAAAGCTGTTTGAATTCACAGCACTCTGATTAATAATGACTGGAAATGATCTGTGTTAATTTTGAGCAGTTTTCAGCAGAGATTTGAGCTGCATGAGTCCCGGGAGATGTGCGGTTTCAGTGAAGAATGGTTGCAATTGCATGTTCCAGGCTCAGGGGTTGTTTTCTTCCCCATACTTCTCTGTCCTCATGGCAAAGACTCTTCCTGTGAAAAGAGCAAAGAAAGCCTGGGGGCGAGTTTTTTGTTAATTTGGGGGCATTCTTTCTCTTGGAATTATGCCATTGTTTTGTTTTACAATAAGAAAAAAAAAAACCCCAACAGTAAGTGTAGTTAAGTGACCAGGAAATTCATCTTAAAATCCAGGATGTCTTCATCACCCCATTGGCTCCAGACTGTGACTGAATCATTTAGAAATGTCATTGACAATCCTAATAACAGTAGGACTAAGTTTTTCTGGCTTCACAAAGCAAGATAACTTTTGCAAGTGATTAAAAAACAATAACCCTGTGAGGGAAGGAATGCCAGGATTAACAATCCCATCTTGCAGATGAAGACACTAAGTCCAGAATTGCGCCTCGCCTATGGTTATCTTTGAGCCAGGACCCAGGGCTGCTGGTTCTCAGACCTGGATTCCCTGAGTGTTGTGATTGGAAGGTGGGGTGAAGAGCCCTATTTAGGGTTGGTTTGCTCATGATTTTAAGGAACTCCAAAACCCTGGCCAAGAGAGGCATGTAGGAGGGGTTGCATATATGAGGCTGTTTCAAAGGGGTCTGGGTCCTTCGAAAATTTGCAAGCCTGGACACTGGCCCTGGAAGAGTTAACATCTGTGAGAAATATGGGAGATGCTCTGAAAAGGCTAATAGAATTATCAGAGAATTAAATCCAGGCAGATGGCTTTGGAAAGGAATGAGGTATACAACCCCTGGGCAGGGGCACCTGGCCCACGTTCCAGCAGGGCCCTCGGCAACACAGCGAGCTGATTTTTTAAATCAATCTGAAGAAATTGAGAATCTAGCCTTTCTACTAGGGCTGGTGTTTGTTTGCTGACAATGTGAAGAAAGCTGTGGATGTGCTGGGATGTTGTTTGGGCAGTGACTGGGCAGTTCTGGGGTTGGACTGACTTGCTGGGTGGGTGCCAGGAAGCAGTTTTTGGTGGACACTGCCCTTCTCCCCTGCCTTTAGCCTGGCTGCCCAAGCATGGACGTACTTGGCACTTGGACAGTTCCTGCAGCAGCTAGGGGTGGGTGGGAGTGTCAGGGGACAGTCATTAGCTCCTATTCCATCAGCAGGATAATGAGGGAGACAAACTGGGCCTGGAGAGATTAAGAACAGTGCAATTAAAAAATGTCCATCTGCACTTTCTTTCAGGGATTTCTGGTTTTCTCTCAGGTTCTAGCAGTCAGTCAGTCTCTAAGAAAGGAAGGTCCTACCTCCTCTCTACATTCAAACAGAACAAGAGGGTAAATCATCACCATCTTTCTTCCCACCTCCCAGATGCTCTTTCTCCTTCCATCTATTTCCCCTCCCCTGCAGTCCTGCCGGCATGTCTTCCCTTGTGTAGAGGCACTGAAAGCCCAGCAGAAAGACAGTGTCTTGGTCACAGGCTTTGCCTTTGTTCCAGGCCAGATGTTTTCATTCTTCCTGGTAGCCACGTGCATCAGCAGCTCATCAAGGAGCCCTCCCTGAAGCTGATGCCACCGAGGTCTCTAATTTGCTGCAGAAGGAGGGGGCTGAGCCAGGGAGACAGCTGGCAGCCGCCTGGGGAGGGCGCAGCGGAGGTGCCTTCCTGCCTTTGGCTTGGGGGGCAAACAGCTTCCCCCCAGACACTTTCAGGATGCTGGGACGGATTTTTCTGAGAGAGATTGGAGGACAAAAGAGCTTTATAACCCTCACTGGAGGGGATCTGGGACGGAGTGAGACGCTGATTAAAAGCAGTAACACTAACACACAAGCATGCGTGTGCATGCACACTTACACCCACTGCACACACCCACTCACATGTGCTCACACACACATACACACACTGAACAATGTACTGCACACACACAAACTACACACATGCACACTCACACACTACATACACACACTGTACACACACTCACACACTGCAACACTCACACACTACATACACACATTGTACACACACTCACACACTGCAACACTCACACATACACGACAACACTGTGCACCCACATACAATACAAACACCCACCCAACCACACATGAACATACACCGCACACACATATAACACATTACACACACACGTCCCCAGTGTGTCAGAGCTAGAGAGGGTCATGAACCTATAGACACATTGGTTTAAGATTTGAATTCTAAGCTTATCTGAACAGTTCTATGGGGTTCTTAGTTCTATGGGGTTTTTAAAGCTTGGAAATTATTCCTCTTTGATCTTAAGTGTTGTAGTATTTTCCAGTCGTACAATGAACTTGTAGGTAACTTGCTGTTACCAGACCAAGTTTAGTGTCTGGGGAATTATCCAGAACATATCATTAAAAACACTATAACAGAAAAGATCCATCTGCCTTTCAATCAAACAACAAGCATTTATTATTAAGGACCTGTGCACTATCCTAGGCACCAGGAGCAGAAAGAAAGAAAAGAAACAGTCCTCAAAAAGCTTACATTTTAGGGAGTATGTGAGTGTGTATGCCAGTGGATTATAATATGTGCATATGAAAATGTATGAAAATACAAAAGAAATGCAAGGTAATTTTGGAGAAGTGCACCAGCCTTTGGGGAAGGATAGGTGAAAGTTCTCCAGTTGGGCTGAGGTTGGAATGGAGTTAGGGATTCTAAGAGTCTGAAATTTCTCTCCAGGGCCATCCTAAGACGCTTGAGAGGCCACATGGATGCTCAGGAGACAAGTCATGTGGGAGCGCTCTGATCAGGACATCTCCCACCTCAACCACTACCAAACCACCATGGCCCCTTGGCTAAGAAGCCCTTTCTTGTGGGTGCCACTCTATTACTGTTACTGAAAGTCTCTGGACCCACCTGCTAGCTGACTTGGGCTTAAACTCCTGTCAAATTCCACATTGTTAGTTTTCTATCCTCTCAGACCTATCCATGGACTCCAGCCACTAAAATCCCCAAGGAATCATGTGGAAGTAGCTGGAGAAGAAACTCTTCCTTCAGCACCTAGGATGCTCTTGGCGGTCACTATGTTAAGTTATCCTGGGCCAAGAAGGGACATGTGAAACCAGCAGGACTATTGACCTGGATTTAAAATCCTTTGTGGAACAACCTTGCCTTTTCTGTGCATCCCTGAAAGCAACACTCTTGGTGGATTTGGGGAGCTCTCCTGCTGACGGCCAGGTTGGGCTCTGTATACCCAGGTACTGGAGTGGTATTTCTAGGTCAATTGACTGTGAAGTGGATCTGATTCATCACTTCTGAGCCTTACAAAACAATGGACATGAAGAATGCAGAGAAGTGTGGGAAGATTTAGATGAACTGATGCAGAGTGAAGCAAGTAAAACTGAGAGTATTCTACCCCGTGTCTGTAACAGTGCAACTGCAAAGAGCACTTCAGTGAAGTCAGTGAGGAATAAATGTCCCGACCAGTCCTACAGAGCATTATCTCCCTCCTTTCATCCAGAGTTCAGTGGTCTCTGAGGGTGAAATAATGTATTCACTACGAGGTATAATCACTGCAATGACTCTGGAAGAGAGTGAGGTCTACAACTTCATGTAACTCTGCCTCACTTAAATCTAATTTATGTGCAAATCAAAAGACATCAGCCAACCACTTCACAATGTTTACCCATCTCTGTGGTGATGGGCAAGTGACAGAGCACAGCCCTGCACACAGGTGGCCCGAGCTCTAGGGTCCTCTTCTCACTGGAAGCAGCAGTGGGATTCAGCAGCCCCCTGGGTGTCTGCGCAGCCTTTTAGGGATCACACTGCTCACCTCCTGCATGAGGAAGGGGCTAGGAAAGGTGCCCTAGAAATCACAGGCAGACCCACTTGGCTCTGACAGAGGGACGTTTGGTCCTCTCTGAGAACAGAGGACAACACCTTTCACCAGGGTCTCTGTGCCACTCAGTTTTCTGTCATTGTTTTTCTTTGTTATAAGAGATGGCTCTTTGGGGGTGTGTGTAGGGGGTATAGCTGACAATAACTAGTACAAAGAACAAAAGGTATTAATAAGCTATTTTTGAAAAGAAGGAATGAAGAAAGACCCTGTTTATTGCTCTAAAGGATGGGTGTCATGCCCGTGCCCCTTATCCCTACCACTAGAGTAAAGCCAGTCCTACCTTCAGTCACTGTAAGCAGGCTGTCTGTGGGAAGCAGGGTGAGAACTGGAGACTGGGTCATTCAGTCTCTCTATTGTGCGTCAGCTGGAGAGGTGAAGAAGTCCAGCAGAAGTTCAAGACCTTGTGGTGTGCCCCATGCCCATCATTCACAGCCACCACATTGGCACTATGATGCACGGTCCCCATCTCTGACCTTGCCATCTTGCCTCTGTCACATAAACAGAGTAAGTCAGAGCTGTGGGCCTGGCCACCCACCATCAGGCAGCAGAGATAAGGGGTGACAGCAGCAGAGGAAAAATGACCACTAGGGGCAAATGCTGCCCATATTTCTGAGCCAGTGAGCTGAGGCATTTTGCAGTTTTGCTATTACCAGGGAAGAACTGTTTCTAGGAAGGAGAAAAACACCCTGCTTTTTTATAGAAGGAATTTTACCATTTAGCTGGAGTCTCCATGATGGTGGCCATATCTACAGGGCCTTAACATTTGTGGAGACATTCACAGAAATGACGCCATCAGAGCTCAAATGTAGCACAGCTATCATTGTCATTTTATGCTTGGGGGACACTGAGGCTTCAGGTGACTGGCCTGAGACTGCATAAAGGAGAGGTCTGGGATGGGGACCAGGTCTTTGCTCTCAGAGGCCCCAGTATTTTCCACTAGAATGGATCTGTGCCATGTCCTCAGTTTGTAGGGTTAAGCCACCCCCCCCTTAATCCTGAGAGCAGTATCTTACTGAGCTAAGCAGCTGCAGGCTCCTATGCACCAAATGCTGGGTGCCCCATTGGCTTGATCAGATAGAGTTCAGGAATCAGGGTGACGTGGGATCTGCTGAAGGGCCAGTGCCCTCCCTGGATGTCACTGTGTCTAGCTTCTACAGCAGGGTTTGCAGGTGTCCTCTCCAATGTCCAGAATCACAAGGGCCCTCTTCTAGTTTCAGGGATCTCAGCCAGTCACCGCAGTTGGAGTCATACTGGCTTTCAATTCCACACAATGTATATTGCACAGCAGTGTATGGAATACACTAGCATTCCATCAGTCATACGCTGTACCTTTTTTAGCCATTCTCCAATTGATGGCATCTCCTCAATTTCCTGTTTTTTCCACCACAAAGACAGTTGCTATAAATAGTTTAGAACTACAAGCTCTTTCTCTTTTTCCCTGATCACCTTGGGAAGCAGAGCTGGCTCTCCAAAGTGTTGGATGACTTCACAGATCCACCGATTTTTCCATATCCCTCCAACATTTGTCATTTCCCCTTCTATCCTTTTAACCAATCTGATGGCTGTAAAAGGATATCTCAAGATCATCTTAATGTGCATTTCTCTCAATAATGATTTAGAGCATTTTTCTTATGACTGTATATAGTTTTGATTTCTTCATAGGAAAACTGCCCATTCCTATTCTTTGACCACTTATCAACTAGGGAATGGGTCATATTCTTACAAATGGGACAGTTCTCCATATATTTGAAATATGAGACCTTTATCTGAGAAACTGTTGATAAATCCCCCCACCCCAATTTTTTGCTTTCCTTCTAATCTTAACTACATTGGTTTTATTTGTACAAAACCTTAAAAAAAATTTAATACAATCAAGATCATCCATTTTCCACCCCACAATGTTCTCTGTCTCTTGTTTATTCTGGTTTATAAGTCTGATAGGTAATATGTTTCATGTTCTTCTAATTTTCTTCTATCTCCAGGTCATGTATCCATTCTGACTTTATCTTAGTGAATGGTGTAAGATACTGGTCTAAGCCCAATGTCTGCCAGACTGCTTTACAGTTTTCCCAACAATTCTTACCAAATCCTTGACTTCCTCGTGACCTAGCCTTTGTCAGAGCCTTTTTTTTCCCATTGTGCCTGTGTGTCTCCAGCTAGGCCTGAAGCCTTACTATGGATGAATGCCATTCCACTATAATGAAGGTCTGTGACTTTTAGCACTTTTGGCCTCTGGCCACTTCTGGGAAGGCCCCATTGCCATCAGCAACTGAAGCTGAAGTGGCTTAGAGCCTTGCCTATGACCCCAATAAGCCAAGCAAGCACAGGGAAATAACCGCTCTGTGTCTCTATGTCCTCCAGGGTCAAAGGTGAATAATAATTCAAATGGTGCCTAACTTACAGGGTTGGTTGTTACAAGGAACAAATGGGAAAATGCTGGTTATGTAGGTTATAAAACTACAATGTAAGCTATAGTTACAAAGGAAATCTAATGACTGGGAATTTTCATGACCATTTGTGGACATTATCTGCAAAGCCTTCCTAGCCACTGTGAGCAAGAGAAGCATGAGAGAGAGGGAAGGGCCATCCATCCATTGACTTTGATGCTATTCACGGGTATCTTACATCTTTTCCGCAGTGACTGAGTTCAGGCAGCCCAGATCCCAGGAGTGAGCTCCTGTTGTCTGAAAGTGATGGCCCCCAGGGAGGGAAGGGTGAGGCCAGAGTGTGAGCCCTCTGCACTCTGAGTGGGAGAAAAGCCCCAAAGGGTGCTAGACAGCACCGCAGATCGTAGCCCTTTGTTGCCTCCTCCAGCCTTCTTGGCCGAATTGCTTATTGGAACCTGTGAACAAGATGATTCTAGACGTGAGTGCAAGGAGGGTGGGGCTATGAAGTAATGATTTACCACTGCCATTGATGAGGGGGAGGGAGGGTGACAGAGAGAGAGGGAGAGAGAGAGGGGGGTGGAGTGCAAGAGAAAGGAGAGGGGAGAGAGAGAATCTGCCCTTGTGTCCCTGGGTAAGTCACTGAACCCAGTGAAGGTGCTGATCTGCATTGTTTGAGGAAGTCCCTTGCTAGAAGCCTCCAGCCCAGATGAAATCACAGGAAGTCTTTCTTGCCAGGGCACTGCCCACTTCCTCTCCCCCACAGGTGGCTTCTTTACTGATACTCAGTGACATAAGGGTATAATATCAGCGGTCCTCAAAGGGAAAACAAGCCTCATTCCTGATGTTCCTTTGGAATTGGTTTTTGGATACTCTACACGTACTTTCTCACCTAAACAAATGTTCTAGAGTGCTTTGGATCCCAGCCAGGGCAGCCTGCCAAGCCCCTCTAGCATCCAGGTCACTGTGTGGGAAAACAGAAAAAAAGTGGGAAATAGTCCTACAACATGAAGTTGTTGGCAGCATGAGAAATGTGAAGAACCATCAGATGATGTCCTGTCCCCAGAGCTCTGGTACTTGCAGAGAAAAGCTGGTGCAATTAGAGGAAAGCGAAGGCAAAGATGGTTTGTGATGTAGGGGGCTTTCTGAATGATATTGGGGTTGGGGTCCCCTTTTGTGGAGACACAGAATGATACTTTAGATACTCCAAATGAAGACTGCCCAGTTTCCTTTATTCCCTTCTAGAGTCTGTGGGTATAGCTCCTCAACAGAGGTGACTCCAGGAGATATCTGGGAGTAAAGCCCTTTGTAGAAGTTTAGCTGGCTCAGATTTCTAACTTGATGAGATGTTGTGGTCCTGGTAAGTCATTACTTCCCACCCCAACCCCAGCATTCACTAAGTGTTGGTGTTGGAGGTCTGGGAGAATGGCTCAGAGGGGGTTAGCTTCCTGGGTTGTTTCTTCTGTGTTTGTAGCTTAGTCATGCAGACAGTCTATCGGTGTCCTACATGAGTCTTTCAGAATGCAAAACTGGGGAGTAGCTGAAACTGTGACCTTCCTCTGCCAGCACCAGCCTCTCTACCTTAAGCTCCTGTGTGTGCATGGTCTGACTTTCAGGGCAGTGGGGGGTTCACAGTGCTTCAGCCATTAGTCAGTCACCAAGTCCTATTTTTGCTTGAATGGATTTTCATGCAGTGTTCACATCTGATGTCCCAGCTGACAGAATACCAGCCCCAGAGATATAGGGTGGAGACAGATACAAGTAGGCATGTACCTTCGAAGTAAAGCTCTACATGTGGAGATGCACTCAGAGATAAAGGGTGGGGACATGGACATGGGCTATCCCAGCCTCCTGCCCCTGCAGACTCAGGGGAGGACAGATTGGTCTTTGTGCATGCCTGGCATTAGCAGAGGGCAGAGCAGTGTCATGAGATTCCAAGACCATTTCATGGATGCTCATTGAATTGAATGGAAAGCCTGCTGGCCTTATCCTCATGTCTTTTCTGTATTAGGATAATTTGATGAAATCACTTCATTATTTTTTACCTTTTTAGTAGACAAGTTTCTTTTAACCACCCTTTCTTTTACAGATAAAGAGAAAAAGATGCGTAGGAGGACTTTGTAGCTTTAGGGCTGGGAGAAACTTTCATAGACCTCTAATCCAGTGCCCTCATTTTGAAAATGAGGAACTGAGGCCTTGAAGTGACTGGATTAAGGTCACACATGTAGCAAGTGACAGACCTGGGCTTTGAATCCATGACCCTTGACTCCAAAGCCATAGCCCTTTTCCCTGCACCACCTTTGAGGCAATGATCCAATGTTTGAAGGAGAAGATGCAAGGAGTCCCAGACAGCAGAGTGGCAGGAGGTGATGATGCTTGACTCCAAGAGGCATCCATTCTCTAATATCCCAGCTCCATAAAGTGAAGAGGAGTCTCTTTGGCATCACTGACCAGAGGACAATTGGAGTACTGTGTTTGATGGGCATCGGAGGTGACGAACCCCCTCCTCACACACATGCAGAACCTCTGAGCCACCCAGGGTCTCAGAGGAGTCCAGTCCAACCCTTTCCTGACCAAGACAATTGAACATTTGCTTGGAGATGTCAAGTGAGCACACTTCTTGAGGATGCCCATCCTCTTCTGGATAGCTCTTATTGTTTCCTTCATTGTTATCCAGAGCTGATCTCTATACCTCTAGTCCAGTGCCTGGAACACAGCAGTTGCCTAATAAATGCACCTTGCCATCCCCCCACTCCTCCCCCAGCCTGTACCCATTTCCTTGGCCAGTCTTTCCACTCAGCTTCATTCTCTCCTCCAATTGCCTGTCCGCTGCTTCCATGGATAACCCTTCAAATCCTTGAGCACAGAAATTATGTCCCTCCCAGTCTTCTCTTCTTTAGGTTAAACATCCCTATTCACTTCTAATTTTAAGGAAATAAGAAATTCCCAAGTAAGAGTGGAAACTACAAATTCACCAGTTAAGCATAGTGGCATTACTCTGAAGCACCCCCCAAACTCTTCAGTTATAAAGCTAATTGGACTGAAATCCAGCTAAGCCCAACCTGTAGGAACCCTCTAACTGACCCTTCAATTTGGAAAATATCACTCAAAGACCTGGAGCTGACACTTTGGGTTGACAGGTCAGTGCTTGATCTGGGCCTCCTGGAAGGACTTCTAATGGCTAAAGGCAGCAGGACAAGAGAAGACGAAAGAGAGGCCATTTCAAGAAGGGAAGGAATGAAGAAAATGCCCTACTTGAAGTCCTGCCGCTAACCCTCTGAAGCTCTTAGAATGTCTGCAAGCAACGAGAGCCTTCACTTGCTTTGTTAAGGGCTGGCTGAGTTTCCCATTTGGCATCCCAGAGGAAGTTCAGCAGAAGACTGGAAGGTCAGAAGAGATTCCATCCCCAGAACCAATAGTGAGCTATTTGATGTGCCTTAACAGATCTATTTATAATCACATCTTGTTAATTCTATCTCTGCATCATGTCATGTATCCATCCCCCTTCTCTCCATTTATACAACCAGCCCTTTAGCTCCAGGCCATTACCACTTCTCATCTGGACCACTGAAAAAAGATTAATTGGTTTCCCTGCCTCTAGGATACCCTCCATCTGCTACATCTTCTACACTCATCTATAAAACCCAGGTCTGATCATGATACTTCCCTCCACAAGAACTATCAGTGGCTCCCTGTTATATCTAGGATAAAAGAAAAACTTTGTCATTTAAAATCTTTAACACTCTGTCTTCAACTCAACTTTCTAGGCTCATTTCACATTATTCTGCTTTATGTACTCTAGTCTCTTGCCAAACTGGACTCCTGGCTGTTCCCTAAACTGAGCATTTAAAAAAAATTCTACACTTAATCTTAAAAATATAATGAACATTCCTATATACAAAGAACAGAAAAATGAATTGTATATGAAGTCATGCATCTCTATTCTGTGTGTGTGTGTGTGTGTGTGTGTGTGTGTGTGTTCGCGAGCATGTGTGTGTGTTCACCACAGTCCTTTGAAGTGTTACTGCTTGTCTGGGTTTCCTTCTGAACTTCCTTCTGTTTTCTTTTGTGTATTTTCTTTTCTATATTTCAGTGACTCTTCTCACACCATTGTCTTGTCCCCAATAGAAAAAGAAAATGAATAAACCAAAACAAAACATATTCCCACATTATCTATATATAAAAAAATCTCCTTTTATACCTTGACTTCATCACTTCTCTGACAAGGGGTGGGCAGCATGTCCTAGCTCTCTGCCATTATGGTTGGTCAGTGCCTTGATCAGAATCCTTAAGCCTTTCCCAACTGCTTTTCTTAATTACATTGTTGTTATTGGAGATATTGTTCTCTTGGTTCTGGTCACTTCACTCTGCATTAGTTCAGACAAGTCTTCCAAGATTTGGATGAAACCATTTCTCACAATACATCAGTTTTCCACTGCATATCCCACAATGGATTCAGCCATTCCACATTGATGGACACTCCCTTACTTTACAGTTTTTTGCTAGTTTTGTTTTTCTTTTTTCCTATTAAACTGAGGGAAGAGGGAAAGAAAAATGTTTAAATGAAACATAAAATAAAAAAAAAATCAAGTATCCATTAATGTAATGGATTTTTGAGAGAGGTTCTTCTTCCTTGCTGGGGAATCTTCAGGTAGTAGCTGGGTGAGCATCCATTGGGTGGGTTACAAAGGGGATTCTGTTTTGTGTAGGCTTGAAAAGATGGCCACTTTGGGACTCAGAATCTCTGAAATCCTGTGATTCACATTGTTTTTCATTCATCATAGCAAGTGGAAACCTGCCTCTATGTAAGTGCCACTAATTCTGTTAAGGAGAAAAGGTCTCATCCCTCTTTCATTCAACAGTCTTTTGAATACTTGAGGAGAGCTATTCATGACCTTTCTAGAGCTCCTTTTCTCTCAGGCAGATGCCTTTTGTTCCTTCAGTTGATCCCTATATGTCATAATCTCAGGGCCCTGCCAAATGCTGCTTGTCCTCCTCTGGATGCTTTGTGCATGTTCATCCTTAAATTCCATACCCAACACTAAGCTTAATCAGGAGGGAAAGGCAATTTCGAAACAGCACAAATTTTCAAATCTACTTGACTCCTTTATGGTCCATGCTTCCTCTCTGCCTACCTCTGAAAACCATATGACTTATCTCCAGTAAAGAATTGTAGCCAAACAGTCTGGGAGGTCAGACAGATAGATCTTTAGTTGATCCATGCTGGTGTTTGGAAGGTATGTGGAAGAGTAGGGATGACTTATATTGAGCAAAGAATGGAAAAAAGTCATGACCGAACTTGGTATTGATGATGGCCAGCTCCAAAAGGTAGGCTCTTACTGTGTGTAGAGCAGATGGATTAATCACACCATTGGGGTTATGTAGAAGAATACAAATACTTCACAGTTGGTCATATATCCAGGTAATTCTCCTCAAGGAAGAGGAGGAATGTTACCAACTGAGGCCTTTCACTTTTGCAAGTTTCCTTTCTTGGTTGGGTGGTCCTAAAGAGAGCAGTGCCTAATAGCTCCTCACCTTCTTCCCATAAATTCAGGCAAGCAGTTTTTCCTTTGTGTATTTTTTGTAATGCCTTTAAGTTATTTCTGGGCTTGTTCTCTGGGAGGAACGATTTTCCATGCTCACAAACTTCTTTCCCACATGGCTGCTGAGTTATTTCACATTTGGTGGGTATAAACCACTCTGTTCTCCAAATAATGATTCTAACTGTGAGAGGGCTCTTCAAGAAGGACAGGGATTCAAGGAACTTTGACCTCTCAATGTTCTCTCTGCAGGAAAAGCTCAATTCAGTGATTCCACTGAACCTGGACCTGAATGCATTGGCCTTCCCTTTTCACAATTTTTTGCCCCCCTGTCCCCTATGTGAAAATGATAATCTTCCAGTTTCCTGGGGGATAAACACCTTTAATAAGGTATCCAGGAAGAATTCTATGCATTATACTTCTCTAAATTCTTCCCCTTTCCTGTTAAATGCAAGATGTCTGAGAAAATGCCCAGGCTCAGAATTCCATTTAGCGCTGTCGTTTTTCACTAATCGGAGAAACAATTCATGTGGAAAGAGAACACTTTTAGGTTCTGGATTTAGTCTATTCTACATTTCAAAAAATTATAGGGAAGTTGTAAAAATGTACGCCAGATGTGATGTCGTTATCTAAAACCTGCTGTCCCAGAGGACTATGAAGGGCTGCCCATAAAGACAGTCAGTGAGTCCCCTTCCCTAATAAAGAATGCACTTGGCGGTTAGCACACCGGGCTAGATTTCATGGCAGAGTCACAAGGAGAGCTGAGATGTCTTCCTAGATATCACCTCAGTCAGGCATGGTCTGTGCATAGGAAATAGGATCCCAGTCTCCAGCAGTTGAAAGCTATTCCCTGTTTTTCTGGTGGTAATTAATTTGATGACCAACTATGTTTTGACCAGGGGACAAGACCATTCCTCTGGGTTTTCCCTTTGACTTTGTCTATTACAGGAAACTCCTGGGGTCACACCTTGGATCTCTAGAAAACGGCCTGAAACATCCCCATTCCATTTATGGGGTACGGCATGGTTCTATTTGTGGAATCTGCATTGGTTGAAGGCACTGGGTCTCTTCTCTGCATTTTCCTTCCCTTTGCCACACAAAGCCAAAAGATCCATGATCCTTCATGCCCAGGAGTCTGAGCACCTGGCTCCAGGGCGGTCAAAGAGCTGTTAGCCTTCTTGTTTTATTATGCTCCTAGAAAAGCTATGGAAAGGGTTATGGGCAGGCTAGATGTTGTTACCCTGAAATCCTAGGAAAAGCTGTCTTTCCTTATGAGAGAATTTGCTTCAGCTGAGCTTGCTGTGACCATAATGGGCCAGTCTGCTACCTGAGCATCTTTAACTCATTGGACTCTCCACTTCGGGGTTCCCTCATTGTCATTCTGGCTCTCTGTGACCAGTGGGTTTGTCAGTTCAAGTCAGTATGGAATGAAAGGCTCTGCTGTTTGGAGATTTTGCTAGCTGGATCATGTTCTGGCTTCCTTCTCTACCTCTTTACTTCTAGGAACTTTCCCACCCTGGAGAAACCTCTTCTTGGAGGCCCCACTTTCCTGACCAGTGACTGCCTCCCCAGAAGGAGCCCCAACCATGTTTGTTTCACCTCTCCCCCAGACTCAATTCACATTCAAGATCTCCACTTTCTTGTCAACTCCCTGGCCTCAGCAGGAGCACCTCCCCCTCGTACTTCCTAGCTGCATTGCCATGGAGCTTGAGAGGAGGGACTGCCTTGGTTGCTTCTTTTTAAAATTTACTATCCTCAGTGCTTAGCACAGGAACTAGTACTTACCTGATAATTGCATAGGAAAAGCTCTTGCTATCATCTGTCTATGCATCTGTCTGTCTCTCTGTCTCTCTTCCTCTCCCTCTCTGTTTCTCTCTGTCTCTCTCTCATGCTATATCTGTGGTCTGGATCTTTGTACTGAGTTGATTGTACAATAGCTACTTTGGGGCAAAACCTGGATGTGGAGGCTTTAAAAGAGAGTGTGAGGACTGATGCTGCCACTTCATTCATTCAGTTGAAAGCATTCCACAACGCCTTAGGACAATTTCCCTGAATTTTACACTTTTCTTCCCAGATCTACTGAATGTACTGTGTGGTTAACATATTGAATTCTCGTAGTTTACCCTAAATTATCAGGAGTGGTTGGCAGAGGTTCCCTGTAAAGTAAATAGAAGCTGTAGAAGGCTTGGCAGCTCACTGGACTAATGCACAATCAATTCAACAAACAAATGAGCACTTTCTTCCCAGGATGATCTGGGGCAGTTAAAAGCCAAACTCTGGAGTCTTTGCCTTCAAAGTGGCTATATCTGAGTCAAGAGATTCACCATTTACTCAAATGAGAAGGTGATAAGTGCCAAGGAAGGGGCAAATAGAAATAGATTGGAAAGTGAAGGGTCTACACTAAGTGGGGGTGGGTGGGTGGGATATGACACGTGACACTGAGCATTCCCTTTCAGGCTGCTGCTCAGGCAAACAATGAGGAAGGGACTGGTCTGGGCTTTGAGGCTGCCTGCCTTGAGCAAAGACCATGTTACCCAAGGAATGTGATGACCTCACTGTCTCGGTGGTCATTAAAGCAGAGTCAGCTACAGACTGGCCTCTGGCCTCAGTTCCCTCATTCTCCCCTTTAACAGGTTTGAAAGATATTGTTCGATATCCTTTTCCACCCTGACACGAATAAGGATCTGCCCCCACCCCTTGACAATCACAGGTGGTCACCTAGCCTGTGTTTGAAGTCCTCCAATGAGGAGACTTCCTTCCCTTCTGACTCCCTTCCATGTTGGACAGTTCTCATGGTTAGGAAGCTTTTCCTGACATCAAGGCCAAATCTGTCTCTCCACGGTTTTCCCCATTGCTTCTGATTCCACTTTCTGGGGTCAAACACAGCACACCTGATTCTTTTTTTCTCCTGAGAGTGCTTCCCAAATGTGAACACAGACTTTGAGGTTTCCCCCTTCCCCCAATGAACGCCCTTTGTTCCTTCACCTGATCCTTACTTGGAGTGAATTGGGTGAAAGCTGAGAAGAGAATAAAGTAGGTACATGTAAGGAAAAGCTTTCTAAGCATCAAATACCCACCCCCCTGAGGTGAAATCAGCTGTCCAGGGAGGTGCTAGGCTCATCTGCCCTGGGACTCTCTGAGCAGGGATGTAGTGGCAGCATTTTCTTTAAACCTGAGCATAATCATTCGATCAAGAAGCATTGACCTGCCTAAGTTGAGTAGCTGGCCACTGAGGTCCCTTCCAAATCTCCAGCTCTGAGAGCCTGATACTCTTTCCTTTTCAGTTGCCTCCTTGGCTGCTGGGCTGCCCAGAATCGAATCACCACTCCCAACATGGTGTGAGGAGGGCAGGCAGAGGACCACTGAGGTGGTCCCTCCCCTCATCTTCCTCCCTTGGAATGTGGCCCAAGATTCAGTGACCTAGTGGGTACGCTCCCTGGCTTTTTCATAGAAGTTCTTGTCTAGCCATATCTCCCTCATTTCACACAAATACAGTTGATGTTGGACCCAAAAGAAAGGCTTTCTTTATACTTGTTCTAATTCAAATTGAATTTCATAGATTTGCCCAGTATTCTAGCCTGTTGTGACTTTTTTCTTGGCAACATTTTTGCTCTCCCCTTTCCCCCTCAGTGTCCCAGTTAAATAAGGATTTTACTGGGACACAAATTTTAAATTGATGGAAACTATGAAGTGAACTGTTGGATATTGTCACAGACAGCCAAGAGCCAGTTTCTGAACACTTTGAAAGGCATTAGTACTGGAACATTTTTGTAAAACTAGAGTTGGTTCTTCCTAAGAGAAAGGGATGGATTGATGTTGAAGGCCTCAAATCAGTCTTGCAGCAAGCAATGCTGTGACCTTTCAAGGTGACTGCCATGTTTCTTCACATCTCATCTGAATTTCAGATTACAATGACACCATTTACCTTTATATGAATTTTAAAGTTTGTGAAGCATTTTCCTTTCAATAGCACTGTGAAGTCAACTGGGGGTGTAGGTATTCCTGGCCTCATCAAACAGGCACCTGAGACCCAGAGAGGCCCTGCAGTCCAAGGGAAGCCAGCTCTGTCCCAGGCCCTACCATAGCCTGTGTCAGGGATGGGTGCTGGTCTAGCTTTCCCAGACTTCCCTCAGGGATGAGATGTGGATAAAGCTCTTAGCCCAGTGCCTGACACCTCCAAGGTGCTTAATACATGATTTTACCTCTTTCTTTCTTTCCTTTCTTCCTTTCCTCCCTCCCTACTTCTCTTCCCTCCTTCCTTCCTTCTGTAACAGCAAGCACCCCAGCATCCCCAGGGGGGCTGCCAACACAGGTTCTTAGATCTGCTTTTCTAAAGGAAAGCAACTCAAAATAGTTTAACAATCTTGCTTTAATCAAACATATGTCATTTACCTAGTTCAGAGGAAAAAGTCAGCACCTCAATTTCAAAGTAGACAGACAGAAGTTACAAGAAAATAGAAAAACATATCAAGCAGATAGGTCTCCAACTGTCTTGACCATTACATCCATGCCTAGTCAGTTACCAGAGAAGGAAGCATCAACATCTGGGTTTTCAAAGCTGGGGGGGCCCTCAACTGGTCAAATCATACAACACTTCTCAAAGTGAGCCCCCAAACAAAGTCTCACATCAAGGATTATATAGCCTTCTCCTGGGTCAGAGAATGTAACAACCCTCTTGACCCACTGCCCAATCACAAAGCACCAAGGTGTGGGCGTTCCTGAAAAACAAGCCTCCCACCATGGGCTCCAGATGCACTTAACCTAGGGGCAGGGAAGATCTTAAAAATTTACATCCCTATAACACCTTCCTACCTTCCTACCTTCCTACCTTCCTACCTTCCTACCTTCCTACCTTTCTTCCTACCTTCCTTCCTTCCTTCCTTCCTTCCTTCCTTCCTTCCTTCCTTCCTTCCTTCCTTCCTCTCTCCTTTCCTTCCTTCCTTCCTTCCTCTCTCCTTTCCTTCCTTCCTCCTTTCTTCCCTCCCTCCCTCAGTGGAGTATGCCTTCCCCCTAGAATAACACTGTGTTTGATCCTGGTCTGCAATGAGGAGCTGACAGTTTGCAGGAGAGAGAAATCACTTGTGTTTGGGCAGCTTAATTAATTAGCACCATCTCTAATGATCTTAACAATTCAGTTCCACTCATAAGTATTAAGGATAATCCAACTCTACATACCTTTAATAAAGCATTTATGATGGGCCAGCTCTGTGGAACTCTGAGGAAACAAAGTTCTCTCCCCTTACAGAGAGGCAGTGAAGCAGATACAGTGCCTGGAGTAAGGAAGTCACTTGCTAGCTTATGTGATCCTGGGCAAGTCACTTCACTTCTATTGATCTCCATTTTCTCATCTGTAAAATGGGGATAATAACAGAACTGACCTCTCTGGGTTGTTGTGGGATCAAATAAAATCTTAGCTCCTAGCAGAGAGTGAGTGCAGCAGGAGCAGGGGAAATACCTCACTGTATCCACACAGAGTAGAGACCCAAAGGAAGAGACCCCCTATGTTGGGAGGGCCCCCTGTGGAGGGTTTAAGAGAAGACTGAGACAAAAACACCCAGGCTGAAAAGGCATAGATGGGGTGCGATCTGCATCCTCAGATGGAATGCCCTTCAGTGAAATCAAAGATACAGGGAAGCCACTTGATATGACATATCCCCTTGTCATCGTCATCGTCGTCGTCATCATCATCATCATCATGAAAGATGACAGATTTAGAGCTGGAGGTCCTAGTGGCCATCCAGTCAAACTTCCTCATCTTCATATGAGATAATTGAGAGCCACAGAGGAATGAGATTTTACCCAGGACTTCACAGTTGGTCAGTGTCTGAGGACAACAGACCTTCCTAGGGGACACTGAGTTTCAGTGCATTGGCTTATGCCAGTCTCCTCCAGGTCCTTAAGTCTCACCTCAAATGTATCGAGGCCCTTCACAGTTCTGATTGCTTTTCTCCATCTGCTTCTATCTTTTTAATAGGCATCATAATATATGACCTGAGAATGGAACACAGGACTCCAGATGTGGTCTGACCAAGGCAGAGCACAGTGGGATAGTCACCTCCTGGACCTGGAAGCTCTGCCCACAGTTCGAATCACCTTTCTGGGCTGCCATACTGCATTGAGCTTGTGGACCACCCAAACGCCCAGATCTTCTTCAGATCGATTGCTATCTAACCCTGCCATCTCTGTTGTATTATGAATACAAGGGCAAGGTCTGCATCAATGGCTGTTGCATCTCATATCCTTAGAATCAGTTCCATGCTGTAGCCTGTCAAGATCTTTTGGAGTGCATTTCCCATCATCCGGTTTGCTCCTTTAGCTGACCCTTGGTCATGTGCAACTAGGATCAGATGATTGCCCTCCTTTCCCCCACCTCAGCCACATTCACTTTTGTGTCTGGGGACTCACCCTCATCCCAGGGCTTGTTACTGAGGCATTTTGTGGGGCTATTTTTAGCTCTGGGGGATTTTCTCAGCCCTGTGACCTGGTCCAGAGTGCCCTCCCCTGGGTGCATGTCCTTCTGCAGGAGGAAAGTTGCTTCTTGGCTTCTGTTCTCTTTTACTTCCTGGAGGCTGTTCCATGCCCTCCCTCAGTTTTTCCTCTTTCTCTGCCAGTGTTCCTTCTTCATGGCCCAATAATATAGATGGTTCTGGAGGAGAAAGTAAGGCTGATGCCTTTGCTCAGCCCTCCCTCACTCAAATCCAAGTCAATTGAAGGTCAAGTCATCACCTTCCTTATGTCATGGTCCTCTTGGAAAATGAAGGACGAACCACAGCCTGTAAGTAGTCCGAGCTGCCCAAATGGGGACCCAGCTGGCCAGTTCCAGTTGGGCAACTCAGCTTGTCCTCCCCCGCCCCTCCTCTCCTCTTCTCTTCTCTCCTCTCCTTTCTCCACCATTCCCTTATCTGAGGGTGTTCTGCCCAAAGGAAGGTAAGTTGTAATGGCCACAACATCCCTAGTTAACTTGGGTTTTACTGGCTGGATTTCTTTCTCAAAGATCAAACCTTAGACCCAATTCACTCTGGATCTCAGGGATTGGACAACAACAGGTCTCTGCCCAAGCACCACTTAATGATTATTTTGGGGTCCCTCCTGGCTCAGAGTGAATGTCATAGTAACTGTTTCTCTTTTGGCCAGCAACCCTGAGATTCTTCCCCTCCTAGTTTGATTTTTTTTTATTAAAGGGGCCATCATACTTCTTAAAGAGGCCTATTCATTGAATGGGAATTGTCTCACTCAAAATGAGAACTTGAAAAGACCTTAGTCTAAAGGGCTAGGGTTTCCCATTGCATCCTGGGTCATCTCCAGTCATCCAGATCTATATTTGGCCACTGGACCCGAATGACTCTGGAGGAGAAAGGGAGACTGGTGACTTTGCTCAGCCCTCCCTCACTCAAATCCAATTCAATTGCAGATCATGACATCACCTTCCTGACAACAGGGTCCTCTTCTAGAGTGAAGGATAAACAAACAAAAAATTATCCTTATCTAACCCATGAACCCTAGGCCTTCCTGCTCTGGGAAAGGCATTTGTGCCCATGAGGTAACTGCTCCTGCCTTGACTTCTGTCTGTCTTTGCTCTTTCTGCTTTTGAAAGAAACCTGTCCCTTCTAGCTCCTTAGGCTGACTGGAAGGGCGCTGTCATGCCCTTGTCCTCCATATCTGAGGTACCTAAGCTAGAGATAAGAGGGCCTTCCTACAGCCACGTCTAAGCAGTAGAAGTGGGGGGTCCCAAGCTTGCCTTGGGGCCATGCTGAGGTTTCTTTGCAAATGGTCTCTCCTGGCCTTTCTCTAGCACAACTCTACTCTGCGTCAATATTCTCCTGTCTTGGAGAATTCTCTTCTCCCCTCCTGGCCGCTGGGCCTTCTGGGTGGCTGTTAGCCCTATAACTTACCCATCCAACTCCACCATGGGTTTAAAGCCAATGCTTGGTCCAGTTTCTCCAGTGGTATTTCTGCTCCCCAGAGTGTCCCCAGCTCGACATTGGTGGTGGACACAAGGTCCTTGAGTGGGGGGCTCCCATCCAAGCCTGATTCATGCATCTCTGCCACCCCATCTCAGGACTCATCTCAAAGGACTAGATAATGACAGTTCCCTGCATCATTCCCTCTGACTTCTCCAGGGAGCTTCCCCTAAGAGAGAAGTGAGGTGCTTTGGGCCTGTGATCAGTCTCTTCCCCCAGGGCTTTCTAAGCCTCCCCTCTCCCAGGGACCTTCTTTTGTTCCTCTTGGGAGTTTGGATGAATCACTTCACAAGACTTTGCCTCATTTTCTCTCCAGGGGCCTTGCTGTCCTGCTTGCTTCCAAGTTACATCATTGGGAGAGCAGTTCTGGGCTGCATGTCCTGGCTTCCTCCCAGTGCTAGCTCTGTCCAATGCTGGTTTCTCACTTCAAACACTTAATACCACATATTCTTTTTCTCCCCTTTTATGTTCTCTAGAAGTAGCGCTGCCTCCCTCTGCCCTCACAGGGAACAGCAGTCTTGCTTTATATTTGGAGGTCAGAAGGATATTCTCCATGACAGTGATGGAGAGAGGATTGGGTTGGCGATAGCTGAATCCCAGTCATTCTTGCCCAACCATCTGACCCTAGGCAAGTGATTTCAACTCTCTGGACCTTAGTTTTCTCATTCATAAAGTGAGGTAACTGGATTAGATGATCTCTAAGGTACCTTCAGGCTCTACAACTAAGCTCTATGACTCTCTCTATTTCCCTGTTTTATATATAGAGCCTTCCTGCTCTGGGATTACTTCCCAGCTCCCACTGAGGTGATCCTCTGTACCTCTCATACCCATACAGTGATTTGAGGGAAAAGGTCACTAGTAACTGGAAGGTATATCAGGAAAAGCTTCATGGAGAATGTGGCCCTTGAGATGAGTCCTGAAGGAGACCAGGGGCTCTAAGAAGCTGAGGTGAGAATGGAGGGCACCCCAGGCATGGGAGGCAGCCAGTGCTGTAGAAGGGAATTGAAATTCAGAATACTGTGTATGAGGAACAGCATGAGGGACAATTCAGTTACACTAAAGGATGGGTGAAGAGAGTGAGCCATAATGCAGGTTGGGACTGTACTGAGGATGTGAAAAGCAGAGAAAGTTTGATTTGATCCAAGTGTCAATGAGACATTTGAATAAATGATGAAGGGCCTTTGATTTCATGGCCTTGGAGGAGCAGTTGAAGGAAATGGGAATGTCTATACTAAAGAAGAAAGAATTTAGGGAAGCTGTAACAGCTTCGTTGAAGTATTTGAAGGGCTGTTGTATGGGCAAAAACATTAAATATATCTGGGTAGCTCCAGAGGGCAGAAGTCAGAACAGTGGGGAAAGTTGCCGAATGTGAAGGTTTGATATCCGGGGAAACTTCTCACACCAACTGCTTTTCCAAAGAGAACGATGGGCTGCTTTAGGGGGTGTTTGGTTTCTTCCTACTGAAAGCCCTCAAACAGAGAATATATTGCAGAGCCCTTTACAGGCACCCGTTGGACCAGATGGTTTCCCAGGTCCCTTGTAGCTTTGAGATTCTGGGATTTGGTGCCATTGCCCACCACCTCCACCTCCACCACCTCCACCACCATCCCCACCATCTTCACTGATCACCATGATCACCATCAGCATTCCACCACCTCCACCACTTCCACCATCATCAGTGACTCTGAGTTACCCAACATCACCTGGAGGGTAAGAATCAGAGCTGGGAATCCAGTCCAGTCTTTCTGATTCCAAATCTAGTGCCCAGCACTACTGCTGTGGACATTAGCTCTAGGAAAGGCAGGCACAGAACATGGTTAGCCTGTTTTGTCTTCAGGGGGTCCAGTGGCAACTGGCACAGCATCATCAGGGAGTACACAAGAGCCCAGAACTGGGCCAGGGAAGATTAATACCAGGGGGACATTCACTCATTTGTTTCTTTAATGGGATTAGTGAGTATCTCTACCATGCTTAAAGGTTGATCAAGCTAAAATCTGTAATGAGGTAGATTATCTTTTTGTTTCCACGTGTGTTTATCCTTTTGGTCCTTCTTTTGGTGTTTTAAGGTTTGTGTTCTGGAAAAAACCCCAGTGCCTTCTGGGGGCAAAGCTTCTTTCCCTAATCCCTATTTGGTGCTTCTCCTGAACCTAGATGGCTCCTTAGCCATTCCATGCTTTACTGTCCTTCTATCAAACAAGCTGGAAGGAACTTACCCTGGGGCTGAAGAAAGGTGTTTCCACTTCCCTTTATAAGAATTGGGCTCCCCTGTCTGGCTTTGGTCATGCCCAGACTAGGGAGGAGGGCTAAGTAGCAGCCAATGGATCTGGGCAGGCACTGCCACTGGACACTCTGGGAAAGATAGATGATCTTGGATGATGCTTTTCCTCCTCACCACGTGACTGTGGAACCTCTATTTGCTGCAGAGATTGCTGAGCATTTATGATATAATAGGCCATTGGCTCCAAAATCATTCACACTGTCCTTGTACAGGCTTTCTCACCTTGTACCATTTGCAGGATTGCTCTTACATGAAACAGAAGGTTGTTGTTTGTCTTTAATTTTTGAAGATGATCAATGACATCACAAGGTACTGTCTTGATTTGAGAGTGAATTGGATTTAGGTGAGACAGAGTTTCACAAAGTCATGGTCTTAGAGTCATTGAAATCCAGTCACAAGAAAAAAGTCAGAATGCCAAGTAATGGTCCAGTGGATGATCTTGGCATCCTCAATGTCCAAACAATCTCTAAGCACCCCAGAGTCCTGCTTCACTTGTCTTTGTGGCTTTTGGAACAAATTGTTCTCATTTACCCACTCCACCAAGGAAAATCTTCACCTACCTTACCAACAGGTTTTGAAGCCTGGTTCAGCCCATCTAGCAAGATGACTTTGCCAAGGTGTGGCTGTTGTGCACGATACAGCTTTTTGGAGCCACATGTGAATGACAGGTGGATACTAATGGTGGTTGAAGAGCCCTGAAAGGGCTTGGCAATTCCTCACACCAGAAGTGCTAATTCTCTGTCTCGGAGCTGCTGAAGCAATGATTCCACAAATGGGATCACCTTGCCCTTGCCCCTTATGGAGGCTAAACTTTTCATGCTTCTTTGATAGGCCTGTTATCTTAGCAAGGGGACGTCAGACCATCAACACCTTCTTAGGACATGAGTGGGGGGGGGGGTCACCCAGTGGACTTCCACTAGTTCTCTTGATATGCTATAGGCACCAGTGAAGCCTATGGTCTTCCATGGCCATCCCTCACTCCATGTGGGACCTCCTCACCTCCCTCCTTTTCTGGCCACACGTCTCTCTGATGAGATCTGCTGTAGCTGCCTGGGCACATCTTTCTTGGTGATGCACTGCCACCTATTATACCAGCCAGGGCTGCTCCACTGTTCTGTGGTGTATCCAAAACTCAGATTTGTTAATTTACCTACTATCATGAGGGAATTTCAGTTGAAGGGAAAGAGATTATACAAGCCAAATACTCCACTCAGAATTATAACTAGATCTAAGGGATCCTTTAGTTGAATGTCCTTCATTTACTAGTTGTGTGACCTTGGACAAGTATCTTACCTCTTTTCATCCTCTGCTTCTTCATCTGTAAAGTGGAAAAATTAAAAGCATCTATTCCCCAGGGCGGTTGAGAGGATCACATGTTCCCTGTAAAGCACTTTGTAAACCTTTCTGTCTAAATGCTGGCTTTTATTACCATTATTAGTATTTTTCAGATGAAGAGATGGAGAATTAGAAAGTTTGTCCAAGGTCACACAGGCAGCTGGTAAGAGAACGATGAGTCCAAAATCAGGTTCATTGGTTCTAAGCCCTGTCTTCTTTCCATTGACCTCCTTTCAGCCCCTGTGAGAAAATTGCCTCCTTATGGATCAGACTTGATGGCCTGGACTAGCTTCAGGGCCTTTACAGACCCAAGTGTTATAATGGATCCTCCTGTGCAGTGAGCGCTCCCTCACGTAACACTTTGGTGCCAGGCATAGCTGGCTTGACATTCTCACAGATCAGTTCACCCAGAAACCTCTGGCTTTGGTCACTGTTTGTTTGGATGAAGGTGAGGCTCCAAGGTGGGCCCTGATAGTCCTGCCTCGTGGGTGATCTCCTGGACTAGAAAGGCCCAGAATGATTAAGTAGAGTCCAAGTCTTTCCCAGTTGATGGAGTAAAGGGACATTTCACAGTACTCCCTAATGTGTGATTGATTTTGCTTACCTTTCTAGTGGAGAAAAGCTTGGGAAGTGATCCCCTGTGATTATTTCTTGTGCTTAAAAAGCCATGTTTTACATGAGAGCAACTCCATCACTTAAATATACCACAAGAATAAATAGAAGGAGATAAACTGTCTGAGAATCTCTAGTTAAAATTTCTCTGAAAGGAACTACCATATGTTATAGAGCTTCTAGTAATGGTCTTGGTCATTCACTTGGATATTTATGTACATTGCCATCCCCACCCCCTGCCCTGTTTGCCTAGCACTGTGTTATTTTCTTCATCAGTACTGCATCAATGGACACTGGTGGTTGACTTAGAAAAGTTTGAGAAATGTCAGAAAAGCCAACGTGAACATTTGATCCTTTCTGAATTGGTAAGGGGGAAGGAGATCAAAACTCAGGACTTTGACCAAAAACCTCCCACTCCTCATCCTCTCACCCTCTCTTTTGTTACAGTTACTAGAAGAAAGCCCACAAACATAAGAATCTTCTTCTTCTTCCTTGAGACTTGGGATGAGACATGGGACGGCAGAATCTATACAATGAGAAGGGTCAAAGAGACAGGGCCTTCACCCAGATAAAATAGATGGCCAAGCCTGAAGTTACCAAGAATGAATGTTATGTTAGCACAGATGCCTTGCCAGGGCAGCAGCAGCTGACACGGCCCCAGCACTCACCAACAGAATTCTGGTCACATGCCAAGCAATATGATGAGGCAAAGGCTCCAGAAGGAGACCGGTGGTGCCCCGGAGCACACATTACTCACCAGTGCTTCTCAGCTGCTATGTGGATGTTCTCTGCACACGTGTTTCTGTATGCTTGCATATGCTTGACTCTAGAATCATTCTGAAATTTCCTCTTGTTTGTCTCCCCCATTTCACGCCTGCAGCCTTAGTTTGTGGCATTATGTCTCTCTCTGAGGCATTTGTCTTCAGTGCCTTGGTTCCACTAAGAATGGGGACTCTGGTTTTTCTTTTCATGGGTAAGTACATGCTGTGTCCTGAAAAGCTACAAGGAAGTAGTTAATTTTGCTCTTCCTGAGCCTTAGTCATTAATACTATAACATATTGCAGAACTTATTCAGCTCAAAGTTCATCTGAATGTAAATAATGGAGCTTATTCCTTCCAGTGATGTGAAGGGCTGTCCATCCCTGCCTGCCCATGGGTGGGGGAGAGCAGGGTTTCCTTATGGGACCTAATGGATTGTGTGGGCTGTCCTTCAGTTAGGCTCTGCTTTGCCTAAGTGACCAGACCATCATTTTTTGTTCTCCTATGTAATTCCTCATTTTTTACTATCTTACAGCCTTCTTCTACCCATCATGTACCTCTCCTCTATCCTTTGGATGGTACTCTACTTTAAAGTTTCTGAGACACTAAACCACTGGAAGAACAATGTGGGACAGCTGAGGGGTCTTTGAGAGGAATTGTAGAGTCATGAAGAGTACTGAGCAAAAAAAATGGGGGGGCGGCTACGTGGTGCAGTGAATAGAGCACCAGCCTTGGAGTCAAGGAGGACCTGAGTTCAAATTTGGCCCCAGACACTTAACACAAAAACTAGCTGCATGACCTTGGGCAAGTCACTTAACCCCAATTGCCCTCCAAAAAGAAAAAAAAAAAGAGTACGGAGCACTTTACCTAGGGAAATCCAGTCCTCTTCCTCCCTTTGCTGACAGCCTGGAAAGATATACAGAGGGGTGAGTTATTAGCATTATCCTTCCTACTGTGTGTCATAGTTACTAGGATGAACCCTTCAAAGGGTTATCAAAAAATTGTATCTGTAAAAACTGTATCGACTGTAAAAACAGTGGAAGGGAAACATGGAGCCCAAGCACCAGCTCTCTGCTTGAAGAGCAGAGCATTATCATGCCGAATTTGTTCATGGAGAAATTAGGGTGAAAGTGATATAGAAACATAGGCCTGTGCCCTGTTTAGAAGGAAATAGGAAGGACCAGATCAGCCATGAAATGGCCTTGACTTCTATTATTCTACCAAACTCCTTGGCTTTTTTAGAATGAAAGCCAGAAGAAAATGACAGTGTTCTCCCTTAGAGCTGTGGAACCTCTCCAAAGGCAATAGAAGTAACTTTGACTTTATAAAGAAATAGGATTCCACAAGGACAGGCTGGAGGTGTCCCCAGTGTGGGCTTGTGAGTCCCCATCTGACTCCGGCCCTTGTCTTCTTGGCTGATCTAATGTGGACTCTCTGGACAGTAAGAAGACATAATGAGCCACATGGTCTTCTTGTACTTAGGATGGGGGTGCTTCTTTGCACGTTTTAAAACTCCAGCTGAGCATCAGTTCTTTCTAGGGGCATGATTTCTACAGCTTCTCTAGGAAATCAGGCTCCGTCTTCACTGGAGCACTCCTCAGCTAGCAGAAAGGCAGGATGAGCTAGTGGGCAGAGTGTTAGGCATGGAGCCAGATGGGGTCACATTTCATCTGGGTCACTCCCCTCGGGGCCTCAGTTTACCCATCTGTCACATGCTGGGAGTCAGCTCAGAGGGCTGCCCAGGTCCCTTTAGTTCTAGGATTCTAGCTAATGTTCCAGGAGAATCTGAGGCTTACGATGGAGGGGTGGGTAGAAGCAGTCTATGAGGCCAGATGGTGCGACAAAGTGGAGGCAGGCTTGGAGTTGGCCCTTAGGGCATCTACACCTTATTGAAATGGAGAGGAAAGGTATGATCAGGGTTGCAGTGCCACCTGGGTGCACAAGGTGGCACTGGAGGACTGCAAGAATTGATCACAGTGAGCATCTTCAGAAACCTGAGAACTCCAAGGCTAGAGGAGCAGGGGGCGGTTGTGGTGACTTTACCTGAAGATAAGGCCAGTCCTGAAGATGGGAACACCTTCCTTCCCTGAATTAAAAAAAAAATGCCATGAATTCAGTTTCCTTTCCCACAGACCATCTAGGCTTCCTCAGGCCACACACAGGAGGGTTTTGTGGGCTCCCCCACCTCCTTTGTCTTTGCCCCCTCCCCTTTCCTGGCCGTTCTGGCCCTGGCGGTCAGGGTTTCCCCAGAGCTTGGAGGTCTCCTAAGGGTGGGGGCAGGGAACACCATGGACAGTGACCCAAGGAACTGGCTTTTCTCCTTCCTTTGCCAAACCCCAGCTCTTGGAAGTGTTGATGAAAGACAGAGGTCCATCACTCTTCATATTTCCCTGTATCCTTTTTAGGGAAAAAGGAAACATGGTGTTATGCTGGCCATCTCCATTCTTTACATAAATCTTCATTTGATAATTATTTCATTGAAGGGTTTTCCTTATTATGATCATACAAATAATGTATGTTATGTAATCAATGTATGTTAAATCTTTCCCCAAGATTTGTGCATGGTCTGAGAAAGCATCATTTATCTCCCAGAGTTCTTCTCATGGATTTTCCCCCACTTTTTAAGAGGAAAATTGTCTCCCCCCATAGCTCCCTCTAACACCTGCCAAGCACAGGTGTTGATTCCCACCTATCCAGCCTGGTGCCCCCAAAGCATTATTCAGAGCAGTATCAGAACCCTTCAGAGGTGCAGAGCTGGTCATTCAAGTTTGCACCTAGAAAACCTCTTCAGTTTCGTGATTACACTTGAATGACTTCTGGCCTTCCACTCCTGCCATGCCAGCTCGCCAGCACCTTGGCATTGCCCTCAGAAGCCCCATCACCCAACTTTTCTGGTCCCTTAAGCCCTCCCCAGGCTGGGCAATTCTCTGTTCCTCGAGTGTATCCTGCACTTCTGTTTCAGCTGTTCCTCATGACTGGAATGTCCTGTCTGATTCACCTGTTTCACTCTTTTAAAGACTACGACAAACTCCTCCAGGTAGCCCACCTTGGGTTTCTGTGCTGATAAACACTCCCCCCTTCAGAGCTCTGGACACTTGGTTTTGTTATTCTCCTGCACATATTTTATATAAGGTGGGCTATGGTTAATCAGGCTGCTGCCCATAGTTTCCTGTTAAGGTTGTGAGCTCTCTGAGACTAAGAATTCATTCTTCTCTGGACTCTGTATCTCTTTCAGAGTGCTTTGCTTTGGGGAAACAGATGCTTACTAATTGTTCTTCTGCTGGCCTTAGTCTGCTGACTCAGCAATAACAAAAATGGAAAAACTTTCATCAAAAGTTGCATGAAAGCGTCCATGAATAACAGCCATGATGTGGAGGCTGTGTGGCCCAGTGCAAAGATCCTGGGATGGAGTCAGAGGCCCTTAACTGATGATCTGGCTGTGGCCCTTCCTCTCTTTGGGCAGCTCACTTCCTTTCCCTGGCTCTCAGTTTCTCCTTCTATAAAATAGGGAGTCGGACTCAAATGGCCTCTGAGCTCCCTTCCCATTCTAACTCTAGGACCCTATAATCTCATGATACTTTTACTTTGGGGAGGAGGCCATTTAGTATAGTGGGAAAGACATTGGACTGGGGGTCAGGAACCCAGGTATGTTGAGCTCTGCCTGCCACAAATCTGAGGTCATTCACCTCTCTGCATCTTCTGAAGGTAGTAGGAACCTCTAAATTGCTTTCCTCCCAGGAGAGGTCTGCCCATCATCCAGAGGGTGAGGGAAGAAATGCTCCAAACACTATAACAGCCAATGCACAAAAGGGGCCTTCCCAGTTCACCACTGCTAAAGACGATGCTAATTGTGCCTTGTTTTTTTTCAAACTGTCATTGAAGGGCTCTGAGTAATTTCACTGACGTGAGGTAGATTCTCTGGGTTTGTGTAGTGGTGGCCTAGTTTCAATGTTGTTGTGTTTCTGGGACTAGGGAGGTCTGAGAAGAGGGAGAAAGATGGGGAAACGGCGGTCAGAACATATACATTTATTAAGTTTGATGTCTTATATGGGCACTCAAAACAATGACAATGGTAACATCAAAGATCATTGATCACAGACCATCATAACAGATAGAATAACAACGATGAGAGAGTTTGAAATATTTGAGGATTCCCAAAATGCAGCACAGAGACATGAGGTGAACATGTGGAAACCGCCCTTAGAAAAATGGCTCCAATAGATTTGCTCAACACAGGGTTGTTACCCTTAAATTTGTTTTTTTTTTAAATTCCATGTCTTTGAAGCACAATAAAATGAAGTGCAGGTGTGGCTGTGACTTGTGGACAGCACATCAGTCATGGCAGCCTTTGGGTCAAGGGGGCATGGCACTGGTGATTTAATCTAACAAGGATTTATTAATCACATCATCTGTTGCTAGGTTCTGAAGATATAAAGACTAAAACAAGTAGTGCCTGCCCTCAAGGAGCTTCCCTTTTCTTGGGATGATCAGAATTGAGGTGGGGTGGGGAGCCAAGGACATATTGGTAAGAAGAACAACATAACCAAGTTAGCAGAGGGTCACAGATGGCCTTCTTGCAGTCATTTAAAAAATAAGTATTTACTCACCATTGGCTGTGTGCACAGCCCTGTGCTATCTATATCCATGAAGAAACAAGGCCATTATCTCCTCTCCCTTCCAAAGAATTAGCATCAAGTTGGGGAGAGAAACCCTTACTTGGTGCATAGAACTATGCATTCAAGATGGAAGCACCAAAGTGAGGAGGTGTCCAAAGGAAGGACCAAAGATTCTACTCCATTCCCATCAAGACACATTTATTAAGCAGCTACTACTTCCCAGGCACTCACTATTGGGGATAAACAGACAAAAACCAACCCATTCCTAGGGTGGGGATGGAAAGGGAGGTATTGAGTAGGACAATTATTTTGTGGGAGTAATTAACAGGACTTGGCAACTGTCTGGATGTGGAGGATGAGAAAGCATGAAGGACTGAAAGTGATTGAGAGACTTCAAACTTTGGCTAAACATTGCACAGAGGAAGGGTCCATATGGGACTCAAAAACCACTTATACCACTTGCTATCTATGTGACCCTGGGAAAATCCCTGAATCTCCCCAGGCCTCATTTTCCTCCTCTGTAAAATGGGGCTAATGATACCTTTTTGCCTATCTTGCAAGGTCATTGTGAGGCTCTAAGGAAATAAGGGCCACTAAAGTGCTTTATTAATGGCAGCAGTTTATCTCAGAGCAGTGACTAGGAAGTGGGGAGAGAACACATTGTGGGGCAGAAATGAAGAGTTTGGTTTTGTAAATGTTTGAGGTGGTGACGGGGCATCTAAATGGAGCATCATGTAGGCAGAATCTGAGCTTGATAAAACAGTGAGGAAAGATATATAAACGAAGGAGAATGGTTGGAGAGAGGTTTTGGGAGAAGGATGTGGAGAGATGAAGCAGTGCTTGGTCCCAGAGAACAGAGCCATGAGGGGAAATTGCAAAGAAACCAGTTAAAGTTTGATATAAGAAAAAAATACCCTAACTGTTGGGGCTGCATTGAAGTGGGATGGGCTGCCTTGGGGGAGGCAATGGGATCACTTTCTTTGCAGGTCTTCAAGCAAAGGTTGGACAAGCACTTTTAGGGCATGTTGTTAAGCTGGGCCTTTTTTTCTAGGCATGGTTTAGACCAGATCATCACTAAGGTCCTTTCCAATGATAAATTTCTATGATTCTGATAGGAAGAATCAAAACCAGAAAAGGGTAGGGTCATAGACACCAAGAGAGGCATATATTTCCAGAAATAAAGTTAGTCAATAGAAGCAAATAACTTTTAGAGGTCAAACAGGAGTACTATTCAAAAAAAGGACTTGAAAATCATTTCCAAAGAGGGTGTTCAATGGCACCATATACACTGGTGAGGTAGAGGAGAAAAGTGAAAATGGAGAAGAAAGGTATTAGATTTAATTTCCAGAAGGAAGTTACTAAGAGACTTAGTGTGGTAATGGAGGCAGAAGCATGATAGCATGGTGGAGACACGGTCAGTGAAAGGGCAAGTCTAGTAGGCAGACTTATTTCTCCATCATTTCAAGATTGGCAGAAGTTTTCCTCACAGTAACTCTGAGAGGTAGAGTGGGATGACTATTCTTACTTCAAAGTTCAGAAAATGATGACTCAGAGAGAGCCACTGGGGAGGGAAGGGGTAAGTGATTCATTTTCCAAACTATTCACAAATACATATTTGTAGGGGAAATAGCATGATGGAATGGAAAGACCATCGAATATGTTCAAGTAAATTCATTCTGTGAGCCTCAACTTCCTTCTCTGTGAAATAGGGATAGGGAGACTTACAGTCCCTCTCTGCAAGGGAGGGAAGGTGAGCAAAGCACTTTGCAGATCATGCAGTGCTGTCCAAGTATGAATGATCACAAGTCTTTCCCTCCTCTTCATCTCTTCTTCATTGGTGTCTTCCTTTGATGCCTCATTATGACGTGTAGGTGACCCCTGGGCTCTCCAGTGGTTTATCAGCTCTGGAGGATCTACTGGTTTTGAATACAGACACAAAGGTGGTAGCACCTGTGTCTGTCCTCTAAGAATTAGTCTAGTTAAACTCAGAGACATGAGGATCATCTACTGGTGTGTGTGTGTGTGTGTGTGTGTGTGTGTGTGTGTGTGTGTGTGTGTGTGTGTGTGTGTGTGTGTGTGTGAGAGAGAGAGAGAGAGAGAGAGAGAGAGAGAGAGAGAGAGAGAGAGAGACAGAGAGAGACAGAGACAGAGAGAGAGACAGAGAGACAGAGAGAAAGAGAGAGAGAGACAGAGAGACAGAGAGAGAGACAGAGAGACAGAGACAGAGACAGAGACAAAGAGACAGAGAGAGGTGGGGAGAGGATTGTCCTAGAGTGACATATTTAGAACTGGAAGAAATCTTAGCGATCATCTCAGTGGAGGGGGTATTGGCTTAGATGAAATGATTCCTTTTGGCTGCCCCCTCCAGTTATATCTCTCCAATCATCTAAGAGTCAATGGTGATATCTTGACTCCAAAGCTGCCCCTGGGGTGCTTCTCAAAGCAAGATTAAATATAACAAATTGTCAGAGTCTCCATGTAGGCTGTAAGCAATGACCAAAGAAGTCTCTGATTTGACTGATTCTAACTTGGTTGGATGGAGTGGTGAGTAGAAGAGTTTTCTTTATTCAACTTGAGAGGATGTGCATATACTCATCAGCCTTTAATATTAAGACAACAGAAGCAAAATTATAGAATTTCTGGAAAAAAGGTATGAGAATATATGAGAATAGTGAAAAGGAGAATTAGGATTAGATCAACATTTCACAACAGGGACCACAATAAGCAGTAAATGATGCCTGATGGCATCAACCACCTGATGCCCTGTGGGCTGCATATCGATTTTAAAAACCACAAATTAACATTATCTATGTTTTATTCATTTTTAAAACATTTCCCAATGGAAAGTTAATCTGCAGTTTGAGCCTTGAGTTTGACACCTCCAATCTAAATAAAAAAGGTCACATATCAGAAAAAATCACAAGAGAAAGGAAGGAGATGCCCTTCACAACTATGGATAGGAGAAGAGTTTTTGACTAAACAAGGGATAGAAATGATCACAAAAGAGACAACTAATAATTCTACACAAACAACATCAAAGCAAATAGAAACAGAAGGTAGATATTTAACAGGGGGAAAAAACAACCTTGTGTCCAATAAAGGTCTGCTGTCAAACATATACAGTGTCCCAAATTTTTAGTGTAGTCTAAGATTTTAAACTTTAATAGCTTAAAATTACTCTAAGACTTTTTAGTTATACTACATAGGGACATAAGGTATAAGATATATATAATATATGTCATATATAAGATATATGACAAAAAGACCCATTTCCCAATAGATAAATGGTTAAAGGATATGAGTAAGCATCTTTCTGAAGAAATGTAAGCTATTAACAACTGTATGAAATAATTTCCAAATCACTAATAAGATAAATACAAATCATGATAAGTTTCACATTCTACCTCATTCCCATCTGGTAAGTAAAGGTACTAAAAGGAAGACAGCCCTTGTTGGATGATTCAGGAAAGACACACTAGCACACTCTTGGTCCAGCTATGAATGAGTTCAACCCTCATGGAAAATGATTCAGAATCATGTCGCCCAAGGCCCCCAGCTGGGTTTACTATTTGAGCAATCCTCCTACAGGGCCAAACAGCCACTGAGGCAGCCACCAAATCTACTCTAAGTGCTTACTATGTGTTAGGTGCTGTGGTAAGTGCTGGGGATTCCTCTCACAAAAAACAAAAAATGGTTTCTGCTCTCAAAGAACTTACATTCTAATGGGGAGACAATAGGTGTGAACATCGATAAATCCAGGATGAGTAGATAGAAAATCATCTTAGAAGGGAAGGCTCTAGTAACCTATGTTGATGCTTGAATGTGGAGGGTCCTGTCCAAAGAACAAGTAGACCAGATTGTAGAGGGGAATAAAGGGTAAGAAGACAGTGAAGATGAGCAGGAACCTGGCTGTGAAGAGTCTCATGGCCTAATCCTGAAAGTGCTATGGAGCGCCTGAAATGAACTGAGTGGGGGATGGGCTTGCAGGATCAGACCTACACTTCATCAGCATCAGCCAAATGTGGCTTGAGGTGTCATGAACAGCACAGATTTCAAAAGGCTGTTCCTAATATATGAGAGCTCTTGGGAAAGTAGAAATGGCAAGACTTGGCCCCGGGTTGGAATGGAGGCATCCAGGTGTGGGAGTGAAGACTTGGGTAGAGATTGTAAATGTCATCGGGGATGAATGAGGGAGGCAGGGCCCTTGGAAGTAACAGGGAAAGTCAGAAGAGGGAAGAAGGAAAGGAAAGACCTTTGGTTTGGAACACACTGAACTCAATATGACAGAAGACATCTCCTTCAAGGCAGCCAATGGGCAGATGGGATTAGGACTGGAACTCAGAGCTCAGATGCATAGATCTGGATACCACTCATACAAAGAGGATCACTGGGTCCACAGGAGTTGATGAGGTCACCAAGTGACATCATCATGAAGAGAAATGAGAAAAGGGCCCCTGTGAGTGAAAGCTTCTTGAAAGACCTTTCTCCCAGTGCAGCACCTGGAATACAGCACAAGTTTAATATATGATTGTTGATTGATTGACTGTTAGGGAGACATAACCATTGAGGCACTGCCAGATGGAACTCTTTGTAAGTCTATATTTGGGTATCCAGGGAAGCACCTACATCTCCCACTATGCAGACATCTGACATATACCACTCAAGCTGTACAATGGAGCATTAAACCTGAAGGCAGGAAAGTCTGGATCCTCCTGGATCCTCTCCCCCATCCACCCCCCCTCCACCCCACAGCGTTTGCTAGCTGTGTCTAACTAGGCAAGTCACAGAATCTTTCTGATTCTGCTTTCTCATGTGCAAAATGTGTTTAATAATACCTATAACTGCTGCCTCATAGAGGGGTTGTGGGACCCCCAGGCTATAATGTGTATACAATATTTCACAGATTTGAAGTCACTACAGAAATGTCAATTCTTCTGTTGGCGAAACATTGCTGAACTCACTTTGAGATTTCCTGTAGACAAAGCACAGCCATGTTAGTAGTATTTCCTTCCATCCATCTGTTGCTGAATCCCAGGCAAACTCTGGCCAAAAAAGCAAGAACTTGGCTTCATCAAGAGAACCATGCTCCTTCAGTCTTTTGTCTTTAATAGTCTTGTCTTCACAAAGTCCCTGGTAGTGCCCTCTGGAGTGAGCGCCCAGTAAAGAGTCTTGGCATTGTGGTGTAATGCAAAGTTGTGCAAAGTTGCAATGTTTTTTCAAAATTTTACGACCAGGCTTTCTCTTTTAAGGAGTGCCATCTTCACAGTTATTTCTAACCTCTTCTTGCCTGACGTGGGCTTTCTCTTTCAGATATTTGTTGGTGTAATTAATTTGCAAAAACTTCATGTTCCCATCTAGAGCAAGTGAAAAGTGAACTTAAGGCTAAAAATACCTGTAAAAAAAGAGTCCAAGCTTGTGGAGCTTCTGAATCCCTCAGCTTCTTCCCTCCAGAGCATGGCAGCCAATTTCTTGCACTAGTTGAGACCTTAGTATTAAAGCATTCATATCAAGGTAATCTCATGAATCTGCTCCCTGGTTTCCAATGAAGTTCTGCTACAGTCCAATAGTAAATGGTTCAGGTCTATAAATGTTCTTTACTTCTACTTTTTTTCTTCTCTCTCCAATTGCATCCCATTTCCACTTGGGGTTTCTGAAAAAAAAAAAAAAAAAACCTCTGAAAAATCTTGGCTATCCTGGGCACAATCTGAGACTTCCTTGAAAGTAATAAAAATGACAGGTTTGGGTTCTCCCATGAGCAAATATCCACAAATGATGCAAAACAAAATCCCCAAATGAAGGAGCTGGAAAGGGGCCTCAGAGACCATGCATGTAAGGATGCCCATCTGTGTTCTGGAAATCTGAGTCTGATATATGAAGAACCTGATTAAAGCAAGTTTTTGACAAGAAGTCTCCAAGGAACCACCTTGTAGTCTCAAGGGAAGTTTACAGAAGACAGGTCAGAAGGGGAGTGCATAGCGTTTTAGCTTGAAGCCCCAAATAAAGAAGCTTCTGACTTCATTTCCTGGAGGAAGCATGGCTTGATGGGAAAGAGAACCTTAGGGAGTCTGGAGAGATCTGGGCTGGAATCATGTCTTCTTACACTTCTTAGATGCTTGGATATGATTCTTACATGAAAATCTCTGTTGGCAACATGCTACAATCAATTGGCTGATTGATCAATAGTCATTTATTAGGCCGTTATTTTGCACTAGACTCTATACTCTTAAGTTCTGAGGACACAAGGACACGATCTGCAGACAATTCATGCCTTCTCCCCAATTCCTGCCCCACCACCATGTATCTTTCCATTGTATTTCAGATGATTTCTTATTTAAAGTCTTCTCAGATCATGTTTTTCAGTCATCTGAAATCCTAGGGAAAATGTTGGTATGGGTCAGTATGGGCAATGTGCATTTGTCATCCACTTTGTTATTCTAGTGTAGATGGGTAGAATGGCCTCTTTCACATCTTACCAAGGAGACTGTGTAATATTTCATGGTTTGATGCAATTATTGTTTTACCATGTGTGAGTAGGAGGTTTTGGAGAATCTTGTCATGAGCAGGGAAGCTTTCTTTTATTTGGATCCTGTGCATGCTGGACAGTGGCCAAAATATGCGAACACTATAGCTAACTAAATACTTGAATGCATTTCTGAGTGAAACTGAAGATGCCTATTTATTGAGTCATAATTCATCATTTAACTAAGAAATTTACTTTTTTTCTTCAAGAGTTCAAAGAATCTCAGAATCTCAAATCAACCCATTCCTGGTGGTACATCATCCAGTACAACATCCCTTACAAATGGTTTTCCAGTGTCTTCTTGAAGACTTTCAATGAAAGAGAACCCACTATTTGAGGGTTACTCTACAGTCTACTCTGGGATAGCTCTCAGTGTCAGGAAGGCTTTCCTAACCTACTAATGCTCTTTTGCATCTTCCATGCCTTGGTCCTACTTCTATCCTCTTTTACAGGAGAGCCTTTCAAATACTTGAAGAGAGTAGTCATGGTTCCCCTTGGTTGAGTCTTCTCTAGGATAAACATCCCTAATCTGAAATTCACATGCTTGAATTTGTGCCTCTTTCACCAGACTAAATGTTTCTCTCTGGATGTTCTCCAGCTTATCAAAGTCTTTCTTGAAATGTGGTGCCTAGAGCTGAGAACAAAGTTCTGGAAAAGGATTGAAGAGGAACAGCCTTCTGAAAGTCTACTGCCTTCTCTCTCCTGGAAGCAGTACCTCACGGAGTTTAGTCCAGCAAAGTCCAAAGCCTTTTCTTCTTATTAACCTTGCGGACCACTAAAACCCACACAACTTTTGCAAACAAACTCATCACTAACAATTTTGTATTTAGGAAGTTGATTTTTTATTCTCAAGTATGAGAATTAATACTTTCCCATGTTAACTTCACAGAAATTCACAATGATAAACTCTAGGATGTTAAGTTAATAAGGAATATTGGAAATCATCTAGTCCAATCCTCACATCTCTATGATTTCCCAAATGAGTAAGTGAGGCACAAAGAGGCTAAGGAACTAGCATAAGGTCATGTAACATAAGAGCATTTGATCACACTTAGATAAGTAAGACAAGAGGATTTGCTCTTCAGGCCAACCAGAACCATGGTCTATTCAGGTTGAAATATGAAGTCTTAGATTTCCTCTATTTGCTAAAGTTAATCCTGATGAGTTTCTAATTGATTTATTTCAGGGCAGAGTTTCATTAGAACAAAAGCAAATCTTGTTTTTTGTTTCTGATGCAGAATGCAGAAAGAATTGTAGAAAGGAGATGGTCATTCAAATTCCCTCCACTTTTTCTCTCAACATACTTCTTTCCATGACCCACTCCATTCCACTAAAAAACCCAGCCCATTCACCAGGAGCACCTGGGATTTTCAGATAAATCTTCTTTGGGGGGTGAAGTGGGGGAGGACTGTAGACCTATAAAGAAACTTGCTTCACTTTGCCTAAGAACGGAAATCAGTTGGCCAGGTCAGTTTACAAGATCGTGTACAGGATTCTCTGGAGTATACTTCCTTTGTTTTCTCACCTTTTTCCCATTGAGAAGGGGAGTTATGCCTGATAATTATGTGAATTTCTTTAAAAATGTCAGACAAGATTTTGGGAAAGGAATTTATATTGGTTTATAAAGGATTGCTCAGAATCACAGTGGTGAAAAAAGGTTGGCCCTGACAGTGAATCTCCAATGTTAGTTAACTCAGTGGCATCTCTGGTGAAAGACTAGGGATATATTGGCTTTCAGTAAGTGCATTTGAGATGAGTGTTTGCTTTTTGGTCTGGATGCATGATCTATTAGTGTGGTGATGGCCAGGTGTGGGGATTCCCTCCTGTTGATGAAGATCAGAGACTCTGCTCTACCTTAGCTCCTTAGAGAGAGAAGACCTGGGGATCTTCAAAATGGTAAAGTGCCCACCTAATAGGCATAGACTTTTAAATAAGCAGTAGAACCTTTGTTTGACTCTATGGTTGGTGCACAAGAAAATTTTAGATCCACATAGCTAATGTGTCTTAGACAGAGGCAGAATTGGCACTCAGGTCTTCCTGATTCCAAGGCAAGACTATGAAATATGTTAGATTATCTTTCTTGGATGAGGTCAACTCTTAAAAAAAATTGATTGGAACCTTCAGACTCCTCTTGTCTAAAAATATTTAAGTCACAGGAATGATCATGAGTGGATTATCTTCTACTCCTCAGCCCTCCCACCCTTTAGTACATCATCCTTAAAATTAGATGATCTGGACTGAATGACCCTGGGCTGAATGTCTTTGAAAGAATAAACTTGAGGTAAGCAGAACAGTAATAATAAGGACAACAGGAGAATCTAGAGATATCCTCCAAGTATGTGAGAAATAGACTAGAAACTTACAGAAATGCTTTTGGAAGAGAAATGTATCAGTTCACCTTATAGTGATGAAGACTCACAATGATTACCTACCATTGAACTTGTTGGATTTAATCAATCTTTACTTATCTGCAAGAAAGGGCAAAAATCCAAGAGCAGACTCAAAAGGCCCTCCCAAGGCAATATCTTTGTGCATTCAATCAACGCTATGTTGACAAGGAACTATTTGAACAGATGCCTGAGCCATGCAGGTTTGCACAGGGGTGGGGAACATGTGGCCCTTTAGGTCCTCAAACCGACCCTTTGAATCCAAACTTCACCGGATAAATCCCTCTAATAAAAGGATTTGTTCTGTAAAACTGGGACTCAGTCAAGAGGCCAAACCCAAGGACCTGGAAGGCCACATGTGTCCTTAAAGCCACAGGCTCACCCCTTGCCCCTGAACCCCCTTCTTTAAAGAGGGGTTTATGATGACAGTTCAGAAGCAGGTCAAAGCTTCCAGAAATTACAGAAGGTTGATCCTTAGGAAGGCCAAGCTCAGTGACAAATGCAGATTATGAAAGGAGTTGGTAAAAACTGTTAACATCATTGCAGGCTGCAAAAATGTAGCACCTACTGAATATCTAGCAAGACACCACCTAGTGACTGGAATCAGATACCAGTAGTCCTCTTTCATGGACAGAAGACAAATCCCATTATCTAAATACTGACCTTGAAATAGCCTGGAAGACTTACCCAATACAGTGGACCATTATCACAGGCCTAACTGTCGTTCACAATCACTTTGTTATAACACTGATCATAGAAATTTAAGGACAATGATTTTAATAGATGTCCCCAAACAACATAGCCCAAATTTCCAAGCTATGTGCAATGAAGAGTTGTCAAAATCTAAAGACCAAGAAGAAAGAATGAAGTCACTTGGGAAGAGGGGGAGGTGCGCAGGACCCCCTTTGCTGCTGGCTCTGCGGGCGCCATACCAGTGGGGTTCCTCGGGACAGAAGGGGAGCCAACCTTCCACTATTTTTGTTCAAACAGAACAGTCATCTGATTCATCTGGAGAAAAGTCTAAAGAACATGAAACGTGAGAATGATAAGAGGATGGGGGTGGGGTCCAGGATCATTTCTACGTGCACTTCTCTGACAGAGGATGTTAGATGAGTAATACTAATGATAATAAGCAGTTAATACATAATGTAAGAAATAAACAAATGGTAAATAAGAATACGATTAGTCATAATTATGATAAATAATAACACAATAAGGAAAAATCGTTATATTAGTAAAGACAACAATATCTATACAATATCTATTTACAAACCTCTGTCTTAGCTATACTCACTAACATACAGGTTCACAAAACACTTTGACTACATTAGTTCATTTGATGCCCAAAACAATCCTGCCATGTAGGCGCCATTATTAATGTCATTATACTCTGAGGAAACTGAAGTTCACAGACGGAGAACTGAGTGGATAGAAGGTGACCCCAGCCAAGCCACTTGTCCTGGCTCTGCCTCCATTTCCTTATCTGTAAAATGGAGCTTTACGTGCTCTATAGATGTGAACTGGAATCTGGAATCCTCTATGGAAAGCCAGGATTAAACAGCTAGTGAGTATCAATGACAGGATGTGCATCTAGAACTCCCTGGCTCCAAGCTCAGCACTGTAGCAAAGCTTATGTGAAAGTGAAGTGCCCCGCTCTAGGTTGTCACGTCTTCCTAAAGAAGGTGGGGTGGTGGTGGGGAAGGGGGTTCCCTGTGGCCACAACCCAAGATGCTGATTCGTCACCACTAGGGGGCTCCTGTGTGGCTTCTTTTCTAGCATCATCATTCTATGTAAGCTGAAATTGAAAGGTACTTGATCTTTTCTATTTTGGAATCAGGTTTTACAAATCTGTGTTCTCAAAGGTGAGAAAAGCCTGGAATGAGCATGTTTTTGAAGTTAGGGCCAGCAGAGAGTCTGGCATGAGAGAGAGAGAGAGAGAGAGAGAGAGAGAGAGAGAGAGAGAGAGAGATGTAGACTGAGAGACAGCGAGATAGAAATACCCACACGCAGAGACATACAGAGATAGAGACACAGAGAGGCAGACACACACACACAGAGCATTGCTTGACTCTGCCAAGGTGACTATCCTTTGGCACTCACAACTTTTGGGGACTTTGGTGTTGGGAGTGAATTACAAGGTTTGAAGTGAGCCTTCCTTTTGAAGTTTAGGGAGCAAACTCAGTCAATTCAGTCACATTCCACTAATATTTACTGCGTTACCTATTAAGGCTGTGGACCTCTTTCATAGATACAGAGCCAAAGCAGACCTTAGAGAAATCCAGTCCAAGGTTCTCACCTGATAAATGAAGAAACTGAGGCTCAGAGAGGTGAAGTGTCAAAATCATGAAGTTCGTAAAAGAGCTGGATTTTAAGCCCAGATCTGCTGAAACCAAAACCAACTGGTTACTCCATCTGTCAACAAATATTTATGAAATACTTATGTTCCTGGCACTATGTTCAGTGCTGGGAATACCAAGAAAGGCAAGGAGGTGGTACACTGCACAGAGTGCTGGGCCTGGAGTCAGGAAGACTCATCTTCCTGAGTTCAAATCTGGCCTCAGACACTTGTTAGCTGTGTGACCCTGGGCAAATCACTTAATCCTGTTGGCATCAGTTTCCTCATCTGTAAAATGAGCTAAAGAAGGAAAGGGCAAGCCACTCTACTACTCAAGAAAGCCCCAAGTGGGGTCATGAATAGCCAGACATGACTGAAAAACAGCAGCATCCTAGGAGAAAATAAGCAATTATCAATAAACACAAATGGAAGGTAACCTCAGAAGGAAGGATGGGGAGGGGAAGGTTAGGGATGAGGCCTGGGAAAGGCCTCTTGTGGAAAGTGGGAATTGAGGAAAATCTTAAAGGAAGTCAGGAGGCACAGATGAGGTGGGTGAGCATTCCAGCCACTGAGAAGAGCCAGGGCCAAGATTGTTGAGTGGGAGGAACAGCAGCTAAATCAATGTGGCTGGAATGTACAGTGTAGGGAGGGGAGTAAAGTTTAAGAAGGTAGGAAGGTAGGAAAGGGCCAGGTTGTACAAAACTCTAAATACCAAACGATTTTGCATTTGCTTCTGGAAGTGATAGTGATGCCAGTGAGTTTATTGAGCATATGTGTAACATGATCAAGTCTTCTCCTGAGAAGAATCACTTTGGAAGCTAAGTAAAGAATGGTTTGAGCTTGGGAAAGACAAGACAGAGCCCAATCAGAAGTCTATTGCAATGGTTCAGGTGAATTGGTGAGGAGGACATGTACTAGGGTAGTGACTATGGTAGTGGAGAGAAGGGAACACACACAACCAACAGGAGAAAGATGAAAAGACTTGGTAACAGTTTGGACACATAGGGTTAGTGAGACTGAGGAAATCAGTGACAGCAGCCCCTGTGACAGGCTGGTGGGGTCCTTGATAGTAACAATGTAGCCATAGGAAAGTTGCTGGGCAGCTAACTGGGGCAGTGGCTAGAGCTCTGGTTTGGGACTCAGGAAGATTCATTTCGATCTCAGATGCTTCCTAGCTATGTGACTCTGGGCAAGTCATCTCTTGGCCTCAGTTTCCTCATCTGGAAAATGAGGAGGTTGAGCTGTATTTACGACAGACCCTTCAACCAATTACCAGTCCTTCAGCAAATGCTTGCTATGTAAATTAAGCAGTCCTCAGCCTCAAGGAGTTTCCATTCTATTGGGAGAGAAGAAAATATGAGAAACAACAATCATACCTTGTTTTTTTTTTCTCCTAGAGTATGGAAATTCTGCTAAGTACAACGAGGGAAAATAATATACCTGGCCTCTCTCCAATAGAGCTAACCCTCCCGCCCCCCAATGCTGGCAGGGGGTTAAGGCAGATGCTTCTCGGTCTCGGTCCTTTGTCCAGAAAGATCCCCAAGAGGCAGAAACCTAATAGCAGCAGCAGAGGCGGCGGCGGCAGCAGCAGCAGCAGCAGCAACAGCAGCAGCAGCAGCAGCAGCGGCGGCGACGGCAGCAGCAGCTTTTCTAGAGGTCCACTGGAGCCCCGTTAAGCCAGAAGGAAGTGTAGGAGGCAGGGAAGCCGCTCGGTGGTCTGTCCAGGGAGAGGCGTTGCCTCCTTTTCATTGACTAAGAGGTTTTCATGGGGTCCCTCAGAGCCGAAGTGTCCTGGGCTGGGGAGCATGCTCCAGCTCCTCGACAGCCCCAGAACATCTCCGTCGGCCCAGTAGGGATGCAGGCGAGCCGATCTTGCCCCTGAGGAAGGCTGGAGTCGTACGGAAGTGTCTGTTCACTGAGCGTTAGCCTCTTGGACAGTTCCCGGCAGGTGCCAGTGGAATGCTCGGTTCGCCTATTCTGTGGGGCATGGGCTCACCCTAACCCTCATCGAAAAGTCAAACCCGGCTTTATAACAGGCGGGCTGCACGGGGCAGGAAGGGGAGATTTAGGTTGGTAAGGAGGGAGCGAGTTCTTCCCCTGGCTAAGCTCAGGCGGGCCAGGGGCCTGAAGAGGCCAAATCAGCGCGGGTCGATTTTGGTCCTCTAGTGTCAGAGCTAGAGGAGGAGGAGCGGAAGAAAGGGAGAGAGGGAACCACTATTTGAGCTGACGCTCCTCCTCAGTGATAGGAGAACCTGCCTTATTTAGGTTTCACGGAATAGGGAGCAAGCTAGAGAGATGAAAATAGGAAAGCGAAATAGGGAAGAAAGGAGTGCAGAGAGGTAAACGATAAAGGGAAGGAGAGGAAAAATATGGGGGGGAGAGAGAGAGAGAGAGAGAGAGAGAGAGAGAGAGAGAGAGAGAGAGAGACAGAGAGACAGAGAGAGAGACAGAGAGAGACAGAGATAGAGAGAGAAACAGAGAGACACACAGAGAGAGACAGAGAGAGAGACAGAGACAGAGAGACAGAGACAGAGAGACAGAGACAGAGATGTTGAAGAACCGAAGGATTAGCTTGTAGATCCGTGTCCAGCCCCCTCCTCGCCCAGACATCACCTCACTCCCCACCTTACTTCATTCTGTATCCGACAGGGCTTTCCGAGCAAACCCTTTCCCCACCTGGCCTAAGGCCAGGTAGTTCTGTGGACCACATGGGGTCCTCTGGTCAATGGGTCCCCTGAGACCCCACGGAACTAGCTTTGAACCAGCCACCCCGACACCCCCAGGGTGTTGTCTATCCCCTCTCCCTCTCTACTATCTTCTCCAAGCCCTCGGGGTGGAGCGAGCTGGGGACACAGACCTCAAGGTTCCCTTCCCGTCTATGTAGCCCAAGCCGGGGGCCGGAGGGCACCGCCGAGAGGAGGTGAGCTCTCGTTAGGGCTCTGATTTGAGACTGGGAGGTGAGGTTCAACATGAGGGATGGATGTGTATGGGGAGGGGGGTTGGCCTCCTTCTTAGGTGACTGATCGGTACGGGGCTGCCCTGGAAGAGAGGAGGGAGGGAAAGAGGGAGAGGAGGGGTAAAGCACTCTGAGAAGGAGGGCGGCGTCGAGGTCGCCGGTGCACCCTGAAGCTTCAGGGAGATCAAGCCTCCCCACCCCACTCCCCCAAAGTCCCAAGTACTGCTCTTCCTCTCCTCCCCCACACAGGATCTGCCTCGGAAGTTGCCGCCCAGCGGGCTGGCCACCTCCCCCTCCTCCTCCCCTTGTGTCGTCTCCCCCCAGCCCCACTGGTTTCCAGCCGAGAGAGACAAGCGCCAGCGAAACCGGGAGAGGCGGCTGCTCGGGCTCCTCCTCCCCCGCGCCCGCCGCCGCCACTGCTGCCACCTCTGCTGCTGCCACGGACTTCGTGTCCCGCCTCCCAGTGCATGCCCTGGAGGGTCTCAATCCCTGCTTATCTAGGTCTCGGAGCTGTTCTCTCTGTCTCTCTGCGCGTCTCTTTGGGTTTCGCCTCCGTCTCCCACCCTAGCTGGAGCCTCTTCTCGTCTCCCTCCACCTTCCCAGCTCCCTGAGCAATCCAGTTGACTGCGATGTGAATCTAGTTGGCATCGGGGCGGCCTCGGGCTTCCTTGAACTGCGCCCACCCCTGGGTGCGAGCACGGGAGGCGTTTCGGAGTCGCTTCCTTTCAGGCTGAGCAAGTCCGAGAAACCCACCCGCCTCTGTTGAGGCATGGAGGCGAAGCGACCGCCGGGGGACCTCCGGCCCACCACCCGGCCCCAACCCTTGTAGCTCTATTCTACATGGAGCCTTCCTGGAGAGGGACCCGGTCGCCTTCGCACTCTGCTCAGTGTGGTACGTGTAAGGGCGTCTGCCTACCTGCCTGCCTCCTCTTTCCCTCTTCTCTGTTCTTCGGGCCCCCCTCCGCCCCCCCCCCCCCGTCCTCCTCTGTCCTCTCTGCTCCTCTCCTGTCCTCTTCCCCATCTCTCTCTTATACCTTCTACTCGGTAGATTGGGACGGAGAAGGGAGGGAAGAGGAAAGGGAAGTGGAAAAGAACAAATATCTGGGGCGATCCTCACGTCCTCCACCCCTTTCTAGAGCTGCGCCAGAAGTTAGCGACGGGCGTTTATCTTTGGTTGAGAAAGTGTTATGCCGAACCTGTGTGTGATATGTGTTGTGTTGTGTTGTGGTATAGGGTGTGTGTGTGTGTGTGTGTGTGTGTGTGTGTGTGTGTGTGTGTGTGTGTGTGAGAGAGAGAGAGAGAGAGAGGTCGTGTGCCCACTGATTTTTCCACATTTTTCTGTATGCAAATCTCACAACCTCCTCCTCCCCCCCCCCACGTCTGGAGAAGCTGGCTCTCTCTCTCTCTCTCTCTCTCTCTCTCTCTCTCTCTCTCTCCTCCCCGTCTCTCCTCTCTCTCCCTCTCTCTTCCCCCTCCTCTCCCTCCCCCCTCCCTCTCACTTCTGCACTTTCTTTCCCTCCCCCTCTCTCCTCCTCTTCCCCTGTCCCCCTGTCCCCCTCCCGACCCGTCTCTCGGCTGCTGTGTGCGTGGAGAGGGACTGGCTGGGTTGCTGGGGAGCCAGCAGCCGCCTTGAGTCCGAGTCGCCCAGCTTGGTATAAAGCAGAAAGGAAGGCACGTTGGCGGCCAGTTGGACTCCTAGATCGAGCCCAATACGCACGCCAGAGATTTCGGCTCTCGGCGGGCTCCAGTCTTCGGCCGCCCCCGACCTAGTGGTCC